>BSBK01007297.1:0-200141 GCA_027943335.1 Chamaecyparis obtusa | reverse complement strand
TATTTGCATATTAATTGGATTTACTTGATCATATTTAATTAATGAATGAATGACTAAATTACTAGACAAATTATGATCAAAATCCAGAGGCACGATGATTACATTCTTTCACCTGGGTTTGTGAGGTCACCATTGAGTCCACAGGTATACATGTAATAATGCATTATAATTAACATGTCAGTAGTACGTTCTTATATGAATGGTTATCTTATAATTTTCCATGTACATGTGTACTAGTTGAATGTTGGAGCTTCAACTTTGACACCGCACACTGGAGGACGCGGTGGAACCTTCATGGAGGTATCATTTACTCATTAGTAGGGTTGTAAAAAATATATGTACTCTTGATAACATCATAATTTACTTTTTTTGTTTCATTTTCAGATTTTGACATTAGAGAATCCTCCTTCTATCTGTGATACTTTAGATCATGGAGTAGCTGCAATAGTAGCTAGTTCTGAAGCACTGACTGAGGTATGAAAGAGATCACTTAACTTTAATTGTTATTTTAATAGTTTGTATTGAATTTTATAATGATATCCATGTATGTATTTTAATTATTATTTTGATCATTGTTGTAGGGACTTATGACTCCAGATCACTAGCATCCACCTTCGGTGGATGAACATAGTGACTATTTGCTAGCAGTAAGCCAATATTCAATTTTATGTCATTGTATAATTCAATTTTGATGTATATTAGTTATCTCTATCTAATATTATTTTTTATCAGGTCGAGCTACAAAAGAGTCTAGACAGGAGGATGAGTGAGTGCACTCGGAAGACTACGGCATCCACTGCATCTCCATCGACGCGACGATCAAAGATAGCTTGGGATTTTTTTTATTCCCCTAGCAGGAAAGGACTAGATTAGGGATATGGATTGTATGTCTATATGGCATTAGTGGACATATTTTTTGTATATTGTATCAGTGATATGTTGTACATCCATTTGGCTTTGAGGAAGCCAGTTTTACTGTATTGAATATATTCAATGTATGACATTATTGGACATATATATTTGACTTCATGCCCTACGAATTTATTTTTTTTATGTTTTAGTTATGCAATTCATGTGTTTGGTGTATTGATGTATACTAAATTATGTTTATGTTCATGTCTTTGCTTTGTAAATTTCCCATGCCTTATAGTTATGCTTGTATGTTTATCGATGTATGTTTAACTTGTTGACTGTGCTACAAATGCTAGTCACTATCCTCAATAACAGTCAATTCCTTAACTGTAATGAAATGAATGCATAAATGTATAAATATAATATAAGGATTCTTGGGGTACCCTAATGTTGGCAAGAGTTCTTTTATTAATAAGATTACTATGGTAGATGTGGATGTGCAACCTTATGCTTTTACAAACTAACTTCTAATTGTCCCCTAATTGACTGATTGTTAATGACAAACACTAGAATACATATTTGCACTCATCCTATTGCTCACCCCGGAGTTGTCGGTGTCGTTCGAATGACTGTGTGTGCCAAAAAAGGTTGTCAGTAGCATTTATCCAACCATTCAAAGTTGTTGGAACAAATAGTTCGATGCTACGACCGATGGTTTGAAAGATACACAACGTTGTCTGTTTGAACTGAGAAACACTTTGAGTTCTGACACCGACTGAGAATGTGTTGCCGAATTTAAAAGAAGTTGAATCTATGAAAATTGAATTAGGTTTTTGTAGGCCTCGACAACACAGTCTCGTAGCACCTGACAAATTGATTCTACCTTGCATGAGCTCTGAGATATGACCCCACAAAGATTGCTGATTTCATGCTTAAGAGACCTTGAGGGACACTTCGGCCTGGAGTCATTGGCAAGATTCGAACGACTATGCGTGGTGAATGAGGTTGCCACTAGCATTTACTCGTCCATCTAGAGCTATTGGAATTGATGATTCAATGCTATGACCGACGGTTGGAAAGATACACAACATTGGTTGTTTGAACTGAGGAACACTATGAGTTTTGACACCAACCGAGAATGTTTTGCCGAATTTAAAAGAAGTTGAATCTCTAAAAATTGAGATAGGCTTTTGTAGGCCCCAGCAACACAATCCCATAGCACCTGATGGATTGATTCTACCTTGAACGAGCTCTGAGTTATGACCCCGCAAAAATCATTGATTTCATGTTTAAGGGACCTTGAGGGACACTTCAGCCCAGAGTCGTCGGCGGGGCTCGAATGATTGTGCATGGTGAATGAGATTGCCCCTACCATTTACCCGACCATCCAGAGCTGTTGGAACTGACGGTTCAATGCTACGACTGATGGTTTGAAAGATACGCAACATTGGTCGTTTCAGCTAAGGAACACCTTGAGTTCTGACACCGATCGAGAATGTGTTGCCGATTTTAAATGAAGTTGAATCTCCAAAAACTAAGATAGGTTTTTTTAGGCCCCAAATACATGATCTCATAGCAACTGATAGATTGATTCTACCTCACACGAGCTCTAAGATAAGACCCCGCAAAGATTGCCAATTCCATGCTTAAGGGACCTTGAGGGACACTTCAACACAAAGTCGTCGGCGGGGATCAAATGACTATGTGTGGTGAATGAGGTTTCCACTAGCATTTACTTAGCCATCTAGAGCTATTGGAACTGATGGTCTGATGCTATGACCAATGGTTTGAAAGATACATAACATTGGCCGTTTCAGCTGAGGAACACCTTGAGTTCTGACACTGACCAAGAATGTGTTGCTGATTTTAAATGAAGTCGAATCTCCAAAAACTGAGATAGGCTTTTGTAGGCCCCGAAAACATGGTCTTGTAGCAACTAACAGATCAATTCTACCTCACATGAGCTCTGAGATAAGACTCCACAAAGATCACCGATTCCATGCTTAAGGGACTTTGAGGGACACTTCAGCACGGAGTCGTCGACGGGGATCGAATGAATGTTTGTGGCAAAAAAGGTTGCCACTAGAGTTTACTCAGCTATCTAGAGCTATTGGAACTAATGGTTTGATGCTACGACTGACAGTTTGAAAGATACGCAACATTGGTCATTTCAGCTGAGGAACACCTTGAGTTCTGACACCGACCAAGAATGTATTGCCGATTTTAAACAAAATTGAATCTCCAAAAACTGAGATAGGCTTTTGCAGGCTCT
Source organism: Chamaecyparis obtusa (assembly GCA_027943335.1). Taxonomy (NCBI): domain Eukaryota; kingdom Viridiplantae; phylum Streptophyta; class Pinopsida; order Cupressales; family Cupressaceae; genus Chamaecyparis; species Chamaecyparis obtusa. The sequence goes on along the minus strand of BSBK01007297.1, from coordinate 197,017 downwards.
GGCAACATGGTCCTGTAGCAATTGATAGATCCATGCTACCTCACATGAGCTCCGAGATACGACCCCATAAAGATCATTGATTTCATGCTTAAGGGACCTTGAGGGACACTTCAACACGGAGTCGTCCGCGACGATCGAACAACTGTGCATGGTGAATGAGGTTGCCACTTGCATTTACTCAGCCATCCAGAGTTGTTGGAATAGACGGTTCAATGCTACGACTGATGGTTGGAAAGATACACAACGTTGACCGTTTGAAATGAGGAACACTATGAGTTTTGACACTGACCGAGAACGTGTTGCCAATTTTAAATGAAGTTGAATCTCCAAAAACTGAGATAGGCTTTTGTAGGCCCCAGTAACATGGTCCCATTGTAATTAACAGATCCATGCTACCTCACACAAGCTTTGAGATACGACCCCACAAAGATTTCTGATTTCATGCTTAAGGGACCTTGAGGGACACTTCAGCACGAAGTCATCGTCGTCGATCGAACTACTATGTGTGGCGAACAAGGTTGCCACTAGCGTTTATCCAACCATCTGGAGTTTTTGGAACAGATGGTTTGATGCTACAACCGACGGTTGGAAAGATACACAGCGTTGGCCATTTGAACTAAGGAACACTATGAGTTTTGACACCGACCAAGAATGTGTTGCCAAATTTAAACAAAGTTGAATCTCCAAAAATGAAGATAGGATTTTGTAGGCCCCAACAACATGGTCCCATAGCAACTAATGGATCCATTCTACCTTGCATGAGCTCTGAGATATGACCCCACAAAGATTGTTGATTTCATGCTTAAGGGACCTTGATGGACACTTCAACACGAAGTCATCGGTGGTGATCAAACGGCTATGCATATCGAACGAGGTTGCCACTAGCATTTACCTAGCCATCCCGAGCTGTTGGAACAAATGGTTCGATGCTATGACCGACGGTTGGAAAGATATGCAATGTTGACCATTTCTACTAAGGAACACCTTGAGTTTTGACACCGACTGAGAGTGTGTTGCCGATTTTAAATGAAGTTGAATCTCCAAAAAATGAGACAGGCTTTTGTAGGCCCCGTCAACATAATCTCGTACCAATTGGCAGATCCATGCTATCTTGCATGAGCTCTGAGATACAACCCCACAAAGATTGTTGATTTCATGCTTAAGGGACCATGAGGGACACTTTAGCATGGAGTCGTCAATGGTGATCGAACGACTGTGCATGGCATGTACTTGCATGAGGACATTATATATTACAAAAATCCAGCACAAAAGTAGCTGTCAAGCCGCTCAAAAAGTAGTAACTGATAGCAATTGGGATAATGCAGATTCTTTAATAAACCACTATCTTCTTTACTCAAGCAACATCTAGCTCATCTGCTCAACTAGGGCATGTTTGGGAACATACAGTCTGCATTTAAACTCAAGTCTCTGGAAGTAGTTATATTTTTCAGTCGAGGAGATACACCCATTGGATCTACAATAACTTCATGCTCACTGGAATTTCCATTACTCTTCAATTGGGATACTCTTCCCAAAATTGCATCTACCCTTTTACCAATTAATGGGTCTATTTGTGGACCTTGAAGGAGTTGGTCACCTAAATGAGAACCTTATGATGAAGCAGGAACTTATCTATGAAAGAGATTAGTACCTTGAGAAGCTCTCCACTTGTCACCTGAATTAAAACCTTGGACCATAGATGGCTGCCCTTTGTTGTAAAATGAGGAGTGAGACTGCCTTGCCAAAGCTGGCAATGAACTTACATTTCAAGGATAATGCCCAAGTCCTGTAAATGAAAGGCCATTGACAGATAGGAATTTCTAATAGAAATATTTGTGGTGCTAGAATGAAGTGCATGACCAAATTATTTGCCTTCTAACGAACCAATTTGGGAAATTAATGCGTCTATTTGTGGACCTCGAAGGAGTTGGTCACCTAAATGAGAACCTTGAGATGAAGCAGGAACTTCTCTACGAAAGAGATCAGTACCTTGAGAAGCTCTCCACTTGTCAACTGAATTAAAACCTTGGACCATAGATGGCTACCCTTTGTTGTAAAATGAGAAGTGAGACTGCCTTGCCAAAGGTGGCAATGAAGTTACATTTCAAGGATAATGCCCAAGTCCCGTAAATGCAAGGCCATTGATAGATAGGCATTTCTAATAGAAATATTTGTGGTGCTAGAATGAATTGTATGACCAAATTCTTTTCCTACTAACGAACCAATTTGGGAAATTAATGGGTCTATTTGTGGACCTCCAAGGAGTTGGTCACCTAAATGAGAACCTTGAGATGAAGTAGGAACTTCTCTACAAAAGAGATCAGTACCTTGAGAAGCTCTCCACTTGTCATCTGAATTAAAACCTTGGACCATAGATGGCTGCCCTTTGTTGTAAAATGAGGAGTGAGACTGCCTTGCCAAAGGTGGCAATGAACTTACATTTCAAGGATAATGCCCAAGTCCTATAAATGCAAGGCCATTGATGGATAGGCATTTATAATAGAAATATTTGTGGTGCTAGAATGAAGTGCATGACCAAATTCTTTGCCTTCTAACAAACCAATTTGGGAAATTAATGGGTCTATTTGTGGACCTTGAAGGAGTTGGTCACCTAAATGAGAACCTTGAGATGAATCAAGAACTTCTCTACGAAAGAGATCAGTACCTTGAGAAGCTCTCCACTTGTCAGCTGAATTAAAACCTCGGACCATAGATGGCTGCCCTTTGTTGTAAAATGAGGAGTGAGGCTGCCTTGCCAAAGGTGGCAATGAAGTTACATTTCAAGGATAATGCCCAAGTCCCATAAATGCAAGGCCATTAACAGATAGGCATTTCTAATAGAAATATTTGTGGTGCTAGAATGAAGTGCATGACCAAATTCTTTGCCTTCTAATGAGCCAATTTGGGAAATTAATGGGTCTATTTGTGAACCTGGAAGGAGTTGGTCACCTAAACGAGAACCTTGAGATGAAGTAGGAACTTCTCTACGAAAGAGACCAGTACGTTGAGAAGCTCTCCACTTGTCAGCTGAATTAAAACCTTGGACCATAGATGGCTTCCCTTTGTTGTAAAATGAGGAGTGAGACTACCTTGCCAAAGGTGGCAATGAACTTACATTTTGAGGATAATGCCCAAGTCCCGTAAATGCAAGGCCATTGACGGATAGTCATTTCTAATAGAAATATTTGTGGTGCTAGAACGAAGTGCATGACCAAATTCTTTGCCTGGTTATCTGTAACTTCAATCATGGGTCCAAGAAGCTCTTCCCACTCTTTCCCATTAACTATGGGCTTTGTCTCTTCGTCCTAAGTAATTGGCATACCTTGGATGGCACCAAGATAACCATTTTCTTCTGAAATGTCCTTTTCTCTCACATTAATATCTCTATTAAGAAGATTTTCTATATCTTCCTCTATATATTGAATAGATGTAGTTGCCATCCCATGTTCATCAAGAATATTCCTTGCACCGTTGAGTAATATATCATGCAATTCCTTAATAGTTTCATTCTTAACAGAATTCATAACTAGATTTTCCATAGCCAATTTTCTTCTTGATCGTTGCAATATTTTCTCCTCAACTGAACATTTTGTAATCAGTTGATATACAATCATAGTTTTCTCTTGGCCAATCTTGTGGGCTCGCGATTGAGCCTATAGATCCACAAAAGGGTTGAAATCTGGATCTGGTGAAAGAGTAGTATTAGGAAGAAGTCATTCACTAACATCTCATCTTTATAAAAACTAAATTTGGATTCACTAGAAGCATTAGTTCTCAAAAAGAATAGTAAAACATACCATATATAATGACTATGTCGACACTCGATTGCATCATATAATAAGTTGAAATTAGATAATCATAAAAAACTTTGTAAAGCATAGTGTACATATCATATACAACATACAATTCTCTATGGCTGGTAGCCAATTTCTTATTCACTTATTTTTTGCTTCCTCAATTGGTCAAAAGCTATAGGATATTCTCTGGGAAACTTTTCATTTTTTCCTGTAGGATGCCTTTGTATAAAAATTTTGGAGAATCTCTATTAAAGAGTAGGTAAGGATGGCTAAGCTAAGTGCAGCGGAGAGGGAGAGGACTAAATTGAGAGAGTGGAGATAGAGAGTGATAATGACGAAAATATTTCAAGGCTTGTGGAAATATGGAAATTATAATCTTCCTCCCAGAGCAATAGATGTTCTAGCCATTGGAGGGGGTATTTTATGCATGAATTCATCATAGGATGGTCAAATGATGGTGAATCAACTTTGTTTCAGTTTCTATGGTGCTGGGAGATGAGACATTGGGAGAGCCCTAGTTTCTAGGGGGGTTTGGGTCTTAAAGCAGATGGTATGAAAGGAGAGAATGAAGTAAAGGATTCTCCAAAGCTGAGAAAAGAAAAGAAAGTGATGTTTGAAAGGAAGAGAATAAGAAAAAGAAGAGGAAGAGAAGTGTAGGAAGTTACAAAAGGTTAATATACAAGGTGTTGAAACAAGTGCATCCCTCCAAGGGAATATCTAGTGCTGCCATGGATATCATGGAGAGCTTCATGATTGATATTTTTGATAAGATTACTCCTGAGGCTGCTTCTTTGCTAAAATATAACAAGATCATGACACTTCCCTCTAGAGAAATTGAGATTGTTGTCAAGTTTGTTCTGCCTGGAGAGCTGGCTAGGCATGCTGCTTCTAAAGGAAGTAAGGTTGTTACCAAGTTTCCTACTACTCTGGGTTAGGTTTTGTTGGAAGATTTTAGGTTTTTTGTACATGGTGTTTATGGCGGGCTTGTTTAGAGTGATTGAAGGAGTTTGATGAGTTTGAAGGGTGCATAAGGGTCATCAAATTGGTGCAAGGGTACATCAGTAGACATTCTAGCCTTTGGAGGGGGCATTTTATGCATGAATCCATCATAGGATGGTCAAATAATGGTGAATCAACTTTAGTTCAGTTTCTATGGTGTTGGGAGACAAGACATTGGGCAAGCCCTAGTTTCTAGGGGGTTTTGGGACCAATTTGGGGCTTTTACATCTAGAAGCGTCAAATATTCAAATTGATGGTAGAATCCTCTAATTAGAGTCATCAAGTATTTAGTTGATGGTCCAACCAATTGGCAAGCTTAAACAAACATGAACCAAGAACTTGTTTGATATGGTGGATATGGAGTTGCTGAAGGAAACCTAAGGTGTGGAATCTTAAAGAAGATGATATGAAAGGAGAGAATGAAGTAAAGGATTCTCCAAATATGAGAAAATAAAAGAAAGTGATGTTCAAGCCCACAAAGGATTCAGTAGTCAAAGAAATGAAATCTGAGAATACAAGGTGTTAAAACAAGTGCATCCCTCCAAAGGAATATCCAGTGATGCCATGGATATCATGGAGAGCTTCATGATTGATATTTTTGATAAGATTACTCCTGAGGCTGCTTCTCTGCTGAAATATAACAAGATCGTGGCACTTTCCTCTAGAGAAATTGAGATTGCTGTCAAGTTTGTTCTGCCTGGAGAGCTGGCTAGGCATGCTACTTCTGAAGGAAGTGAGGCTGTTACCAAGTTTCCTACTGCTCTGGGTTAGGTTTTGTTGGAATATTTTAGGTTTTTTCTACGTGGTATTTATGGAAAGATTGTTTAGAAGTTGGTTTTGGCTTGGGTTTATGTGGAAGTTAATGTTGAACTAGGATCTTATTGTATGTAAAGAATATATGAATTATGCTATGTATGCTTTGAAAAACCTTTAAACTATAAGATTTCTATTATAATTTTTTTTTTATTAATAATGAGAAATATTTATACAATTCAACTCAATAGGAGCACCAGAGGAAAGAGCTGAGCAGAGAAAAGCTTCTGGTATTGCCCCAAAAAATAGAAGAGAAAGGTTGTCATTAAATGTTACAAACTTCCCGTTATACATAAGGGGTAATGCATGAGCAATTTACAGTCCACCCAATTTATAGTGCTATATAAATTTGACATGTTATGATATTTTGTATCTCCATTTAGTCCAATGAACCAATTGGGTCTGCCCTACCCTTGATTGTCTCAAGTATTGCCTCGTGGTCTGACTCATGAACCTTCCAAAGAGTTTTATTTTGCAGTCTTCCCCCATATCAAATTAAGTGGACATTTGATGCAATGACGAGGTTTGAATAATGAAGTATCTTTTTGTGTGTCTCCCAATCCTTGAACAACCACAACCTAGGGTTCTTCGTAGCATACCATCTAAGCCATGTACCAGTTACAACCACTGCTCCTATAGGGTATTCTAATTCTTCACCATCGATAACCGAGTGATCCAATTTATTTTTTGCCTCTACACAATGACACAAATAATAATATGTCCCTTATTCATTGTCTTCAGGTGCAATAACAGCAAAAATATGGCCTGTAATGATATAAACATAATGAGGACATTAGTTTACTAAATATTTATAAAGTACTAAATTTGAGATTATTTGTATATGGAAAATACCGACCTGGTCGTACTAGATCAGATAAGCGATCAAAGTCAATGGATGATTTCATTTATGTCAGTTGTAGTGATTCATGGGGATGATAGGAGGCAAGTGGACTCAAAATACATGTATACCATTTGTCAACCCATTCCTTTGACTCACACCCATTCCAATCTTCATCTACACATGATGAACAAAAGCATGCCATATGTCGTGTGTGGATACTCCATGAACTTGCATTACAACTTCTAAAAGAGTGTAGCTCACTCAATCCTGTCAATGTACAATAATCCTCATATGGTGCAATGTTAGTTTCATCCATCAACCAAAAAAATCTACGAACTGTAGACTCACCTTCATTACCTGGACCCATTGTAGCATTACACCATTGGACAATACATCTTTCATCTGACAATGTTGCTTTCTCTTTCTACTTTAATTCTTCACGTCCTAAGGCTCTTTTAATACATGCACCTGCGCCATCATGCTCTCCCTTTCCATGACCGGCCTCTGTGAAATTCCACATATATTGAATTCCAGTAATCTTATGCATCTTGCACAACCAATAAAACATTCATGAATTCTTGAATTGGGATGCACAATTATCTAACCAAATGATATGTTGATGATATTTTATGCCCCTGTATGCCAAATGACCATAAAATAGTTGAAAGAAACCGTGTACAAACTCTGTAGAATGTGAGCAATCATCGCTGATATAAAAATGATACTCCCTCAATAGCTTCCTGTTCTCCTCTGTACTGTTTGGTGCATGCATGAATGCTATATGAACAAATATAGCAACTTGTTGAGAGCTATAATACTTTGCTTGCACCTCATTCTGTGGTTGTAGTGTGTAGTTCTCTACAAATTCCACAATTGAAATAATCGTATCAAGTGGGAATGTTTCCTTGCACAACTTGAATTGCATATCCAACCATCGCGCTCTATGTGTATGCCTTGCATACTCATAAATAATTTTTTTACAAAAAATGTCCATGAACTGATACACTGGAAATTTTTCAATTACTAAATCACATCTTTTAGCCTCTTTTCCATCTTTTAGATTGTATGTCACAGTCTTATATTTTCCAAATTCCACTATTTCATTACCAATTGCATGCGTACCCTCCATATGTTGACAAATTGGCAAACATTGCAAACCTCTGTAATCTATGCATGTACCATTCAAGCATGAGAGCTTGTAAAATTGTTGACCATCCACTCTTTCACATAAAATGGTAGATATTAATTCCCTTGAAGATCTAGGTGGGACATTTATGTTACAATCCTGCAAAACATTGTTAGAGTGCAAACCTACACATATATTCCTATAAACTTCAAAATGGTTAGAAAATTCAATATGTACCCTACAACAACAAGTTGTGCATGTGTGATTTATCTTGACATAAAAAGGTTTACACATTTCAAAATATCTCTGACTAATTTTAATTTGAGGATAGGTATGCATAAATTTTGCAAAGAATTGTGTCTGAGTTGAATCCAAAAACTATTTTGGATGTGGAACACAAATACGACTACCAATCCTCCTTACAACATCTCTTTGATTAGGAGATACCCGTGTATTATTCTTCCAAAATTCTTCAATCAAGGATTTCAAAGCTTCAACAATTGCTTTATCTTTTCACGGTAGTCTACTGGAAAATGCCCATAACTCATTGCTATTTGGATCTTCCACTCTTTGATGCCTTCCCAAGGCTCTCATTAGAGACTTTCTACTTATTTTCAATGTTTTGCTTGTCTTTCTAATGAGTCAAGATTTCTTCATTTGAGTGCTTACTATCGTTGATGTAAGTAAACGTCGTGTGACATTACTATCTTTCGTGCGTGATGTAGAACCCACACTCTCATATGCAGTCATTAGATTCTTTACAATAGAATTTTCACATGACTCATCCATCGTTCTTAGCCCGAGAATCTTCATGATGGGCCTAAATTTCAAATTTCTCATCATTTCAACAAATAGTTGACATCTTCCTGTCATGTTTAAATTCTCAAAAAATGATCTCCAAATACGATTAACATGTCTTTGACAAGTACGCTTGGGAATATTGTCAGGCATTGCTTGCAAAATGTTAGTATCAATATCAATCAAATATTTTGGTTTTCTATATTTAATAATTCTAGGAGCATCAAAAACATTATGTGTGAATTGCGTACCATCTTGAGTGCCTTCAACATGAGATGATGTTGTGCCTACACCTTGGGATGTAGATAATGGTGTGACTTCAACATGATAGAAGAGTGTGCCCACACCTTTGGAAGTAGACAATGGTGTGCCTTCAACATGATACATTGGTGTGCCTCCACCTTCGGAAGTAGACAATGGTGTGCCTTCAACATGATACATTGGTGTGCCTCAAACATTGGATGATGATGTCTTTTGAACTTGGGAACTCATAGATGATGTCCCCGCATCTTCATAATTCAATTGTCTCATTGCACGCAAGTTTCTCACTTATTGTCTTTTTTATTCCAATTCCAATTCTCTCTTACTTTGTATTGATGTTTCATGTTCCTCATCCAAAGAAAAATCTTCTTCTATAGTATGTAATTTTTTTTGTTCATGAAGTTGTCTCATTCTTTCCCTTTTCTTCTCTTTGTCTCTTTCATGCTCTTCCGGTGTTAAATTCTTTGCTCGTTTCCTTGGCATGATGATGATTTCTACATATCAATTGATTACAATTTTAAAAATATAATATAAATGTAAACCAATAAGTCAAATTATAATATAAACCTCTTACAATATGACAAATTATAATATAAATTTATTACACTTATATCAAATTATGTATCAAGAACAAGTCTATATCATACCAATTATAAACCAAAACACTATTTATTCACATTTGACATGTAAAAAAATAAAAAAACTTACCTCTATCTCTTTTTGTCTTTTTATTCCAATAATTGACTTTCATGATGGTGCAAAACAAAAACTTGTCACTATGGTGCAAAACAATGTTGATTTGTCACTATCAACACCATGAAAAGCGAAAGCTTGTCGAAGAAAATGTAAATTTCAGACAACATAAGAAAAAGTGGGCCCCTTTCACGAGATCCTTCGCAAATAAGACCGTTTCTTCTATTTTTACATAGCACGAGCGTGCTATAGGGCGTACGCCCTATACAAAACAAAAAATATGTTATGCATAGTCTTAAATAGGGCATGCACCCTATAGGGCGTACGCCCTATGTAAAACAAGGAAAAGGGAGAAAAGAAAGAGAGGGAGAGAGAATGGAGAGAGTAGGAGAGAAGGGTAAGGAGAGAGAGAAGGGGAGAGGGAAAGAGAATAGAGATAGGAGAGAAAGGTAAGGAGAGAGGGAGAGAGAGAGAGAGACAATGGAGAGATGGAGAGAGAGAGAGAGAGAGAGAGAGAGAGAGGGGGGGAAGAGAGATAGAGAAGCGAAAAGAGAGAGAGAGAGAGAGAGAGAGAGAGAGAGAGAGAGAGAAGGGGAGAGAGAGAGAGAGAGAGAGAGAGTATGGGGGAGAGAGGGAGAGAGAGAGAGAGAAGGTGATGAGAGAGAGAGGAGAGAAGGGAGAGAGAGATATAGAAGGTCAAAGTGAGAAGGTGAGAGAGAGCATGATAAGGGGGAGAGAGGGAGAGATAGTATGGGGGAGGGAGAGAGATAGAGAGAGAGCACTCTCTCTCTCTCTCTCTCTCTCTCTCTCTCTCTCTCTTCCTCCCACTTTGAATATTTCTTATCACTATGTGAATCTATATCTTACATAGGGCGCATGCCCTATGTAAATTTTTTATTTTCATAGCATGAGTGTGCTATGAAAATCATAAATTTACATAGGGTGCACGCCCTATAGGGCATGTGCACTTTAGGGCGTGTAGGCTTTGTAAAGGATTTGAATTTACCAATCCTAAGGCTTGGATTTTCCTTGGAGATCCAACCCAAAGGCTTGAACGATTGAAATAGGCCTGAGACGTGTTTTCCAATAGACAAAAACAAAATGACATCTTTTTTTGTGTGCTCCTCGTTAGGTTTACTCCTCGCTCAAGAATGTAAAAATCAGATGACGTGATATTGCAGATCTCTTTGTTAGCTATCTAAGCATATAATTTATTTTTAATTCTGATTATGTTAAGTTTTTCAACTCTAATTTATTTTGTGTATGTCCGTATTTTGTAAAAATTAGCATGCAGTATTTTGGGCATAGATTTTGGCTCGTTCATCGAATTTTCCAATAAGTTACATTTTTAGAAACTAGACTCCATTCTACACACTTTTAAAAAAAAGAAAATTTAATTTTCGATTAGTTTTAAATGATTTCTAGGGGGAGCACATAGAAATTTCATGTTTTCAGGATGGGTGCACTTTGTAAATTCATCAAAAATTATACATTCATCAAAAAATTATCAAAAAAATCTGGGATAAACTATGTGATGTTAGCTAACTTCTCACTAGAGCAATTAAAAAAATTCAAAAAAAAAGTTAACATTTTAGGGGGAGCACACCAAACGCTATGTTATGTTTTTGGACAAAAAACAAGACCACTTTTTGTGCTCCCCCTTTTTGAGGGCCTTAATCTGCACCATTTTCAAAATAAGTTAGTAGTTTAGGAACTAGATTCAGAGTATTACAACTCTTGATTTTGTCGCATCTCAAAATTTTGAGTCTAACTATCTTCAATTTCTTGTTGAAGTTCAGAGTTTGTTGATTTCAGAAAAAAAGTGGCATCTTATACCCCTTTTTGGTCCCCCATCTTTGTGCACTTACCTAGTGACCTTAGTCCTAGTGACTAATTCACTTAACCAACATTGAAAATGACTTTCTAAGGTCTAAAAACAACTAAGCTAACTTCTTGACTTGGCTAGAGTCAAGTACAAGCCAAAAACAAATAAACAATGGAGGCTAGCTTAGGTGCCCCTGCACCAAACTCCCCTGACATTTGGGTTAAGGTTGATTAGTCTTCTATCTTTTCTGATCATTTTCCCATCCTCTACTCTATTTTGGGGTCAAATTATGATTGTAATGAGAATCAATTAGCCTACAAGTCAAACACTTCTCACTTAAAAGATTCTTCTTGTATTTCTACCCTAATTGACCTACTTGGAACTTTATCCCCAAACCCAAGGATGGAGAATCATATAGAGAATGGTGGTATAATGATACTACTCAATGTGTTGAGTTTTTATGTGCCTTTGGTAGAATACATGCATGAAAAAGACAAAAAATGATTAAATATCTTCAAAGAAAATTATCTAACACACTAGAAAATTGCTTATTTCTAATGCAAGCAATACTAGCTTGCAAATTTCCATCAATTCCATTGAGGTAGAGCTTCACAAATTTGATATATACAAGGGCCAAGGGGCCAAAATCAAAGTTAGGCTTCATTTGATAAAGGAGGGGAATAAAGGTTCAAAATATTTTTTTAGATTCTTAAACTACAAACACAAGAAAGAACATACATGTGTGCAATAAATGATGAAAATGGTCATCTTCTAACAAATTCAAAAGAGATAGAAGCTATGTTTCAGTAGTTCAATGTGAATCTATTTAGAGAGGAGGACCATTGCAAGATGTTCAATCTATATTGGAAGATATCTTTAAAAACCATATTCCCATGAAGGTTAATCCAGAGTAAAGAAGGTTTCTAGATCAGATGATTTTTGTGCAAGAGCTTGAACATGTTATTTTCTGAATGACTCTTAATAAAAGTCGCGGTATTGATGGTCTCCCAATAGAATTTTATCAAACTATGTGGCCAAAGATTAAGGAGTACTTTTACCTTCTTTATTTAGAGTCTATAGAACAAGGATCCTTAGGGCCTACCATTAATAACTTGGTCCTATTAAATTGCTTCCTAAGGGGAAAAATGAAGACTTTATATATGGATGATGACCTGTTACTCTTGTGAACACTTCTTATTAGATTATTGCTAAAGCTCTTACTACAAGAATAAAACCTATTGTAAATGGGATTGTTAGACCAGAACAAAAAGGTTTCCTTGGTGGAAGATTTATCCTTGATAATTTAATATTACCTTGGGAAACTAGTGAATGGGCTCAACAAACAGGACAAAATACTTTACTCGTTAAGCTTGACTTTGATAAAGTTTATGATACAATGCATTGGAGCTTTATTATTAAGATACCCCAATGGTAAGATTTTTGCACATGTTACTTAGATGATTTTTAATGATGTTAATGCATGCCTGGTCATTAACCATTCATGATCATTTCCATTGTAACACTCAATTAAATAAGGATTCCAATTAGCACCTTTCCTATATGTTAATACTATGGATTCACTTGTTTATCTACTAGAAAAATGCAATAAATTAAACTTGATTAAATGAATCTATATTCTCAATAATGTTGTTGTGCTTAACTCTCACTTTGTAGATGACAACATGTTAATCCTCCAAAACTCTAAAGAGGAAATTAATAATGTATTGGAATCTCTAAACTTATATTTCTCAGTCTCAAGATCAAAACTTTCTCATCACAAAACTAAGTTTTTAATGATTAAATCAGATCCAAAACTCAATGAATTCCCAAAGACTAGATTCATATGAAACATGGACAAATTAATTGTTACTTGGGAATACTATTTAGTTTGGGAGTTACTCTTTCTAACACATGGGATTGGTTCCTTGCTAAACTTAAAAATAGACTATTGACTTGGGGGAATAAATATCTCTCTCTTGGTGGTAAAATTAAAGTTGTAAACAAAATTTTCTTGGCCTCTCATGTTTATTATTCTTGTTTCTAGATGCCTTCTAAGAAGGGTTATGCCCAGCTAAACAAGATCATTCATCAATATCTATGGTCACATTGGAAAGGAAAAGATGGTTATAAATTTGAATGTTGGATATATTGTATTCAACCCAAAATAAAGGAGGTTTGGGTCTCTTAGACCCCGGAACACAAGAGATCACTACTACATTTGACCTCATTTTTCTACCAAAATTGTTGACCATCAATTAAAAAGGTTTAGGTTGGTCGGATTATAGAAGGAAAACTTCATTATTTTTTTAATCCATGCCTGTGTTGGTCGAAATTTCGACCAATACCATGTAGGTCAAAATTTTGACCAACACAGGCATAACTTTAAAAAGAAAAAAGATTTTGTATCTCATTTCATTATTTGGTTTTAACTTGGAGCACGCGAAGGCACTAGAGCCTATGATTGTTTGAACTGTTATTTGGTGAGAGTTTTAGAAGGACCGCCTGCCTGCGAGGGTTGCCACTATGATTTGGTGTAAAAGGAGGACCGCCTGTAAGGATTTCCTTACTCTACATTTGTCTGGCATTGTTTTATGCATCTATGCTATTGGTACTTGTTGGTTACCTACTTAAGACCTGCACGAGCAATGTGCCAAGGCATCATGTATTGGGTATTTGCCGGCACGTTTTTTATCACTGTTTATATACATTTGATTCAGATATGAACTTGCAAAACCCTTTCTAGAGATCCTTCAATATTGATCATGCTCTTTATATTCGTGTTGTCACAGTGAACAAATATGCAATACAATGAACAAGTAGTGTTTGCTCATTGCTTTCGTCACTCCTGCTGATTCCCAGTTAGCCCGTGAGTTTGCCATGGCGTCTATGCTATGTTTATTGCTATACTTGTGCCCTGTTAATACTGTTGTGGTATCTTGCTTACTGTCCCTTTTTCTGCTCATAAACAGCCAAGGAGTTAGACTCCTGGCATCGTGGACCCTCTGTCTACTCACTGGTCTTACTCGCCCAGAGCCCGTGAATTTTCCATCATTCTTATTTGCTGTTTACCACATGGCACCGTGTGATGGTTTTATGGATTAAACCCGCTGTTGACATATGTGGCTATGTGGGTGGAATGAGTTGCACCATAGCCGGTGCCTACTTTCTCATGCTTCCAGGAAATTTGTATATCATTAGAATTTACACGGCATACTTGACAGGTCAAGTCAAGTCGAGCCACTGCCCTTATTTACACGTCAAGCATGACAGGTCAAGTCAAATCGAGCCACTGCCCTTATTTACACGTCAAGCGTGACAGGTCTAGTCAATTCTATTTTTTCTCAAATTTCCAAGAAATATGTGTGGCCCTTTTTTACACGGCAAGTCTGACTGGTCTAGACAAGTCTATTTTCTCAGACTTCGACGCCCTCACAAACATATCTTTCTTCTTTACTCAGGATGTTTCGCAGCTTACTCCACTTTGCTTCCTATCAAATTTCTCCTCTTTCTTCTCTATATATACTACCTACTTAGTTGCTCTGTCCAACCGCTAAAACATTCAATGGCGCCGATTACGAAATTACTTCTGTTGGTTGTTATTTACCTTTTTCTTCTGCCCTTCTGCTGCGGATGCATCGACAGGGAAAGGGAAGCCCTTCTTCGAATTAAAACCGCCTCAGATAACTCTTCTGTGAATTCGTGGGAGAATGAAACAGATTGTTGCGACTGGTTCGGCATATACTGCAATAACGCCACGCAGCATGTAGTCGTCGTTTCTCTGTTTCGACTTATTGCTGGGAAAGAAGCTGGCATCATATGGCAGAGCTTGTGCACCCTCACTTTTGTTGAAGCCATATTCCTCTTTGACAGTGAAATGTCAGGTACTCTTTCTCCCTGCTTGGGAAACCTCTCTTCTCTCACACTCCTAGATTTAAGTTATAATAGGCTTAGTGGGAACATTCCATTGTCCTTTGCAAACATGTCTTCTCTCACATCTCTGTATTTAGATAACAATAATTTGCAAGGTGAAAATGTCCTTACTACTCTTTGAATGCTCAAAAGCCTTAGTGAAGTTGTTCTAAGTGACAACCAACTGAATGGAAGCTTACCATATTGTTTGGGGAGTCTCTCTTCTCTATCTTATCTACATCTTTCTAACAATCACTTGAGTGGTAATATCCCAGATTCTTTAGGAAACATTTCCTCGCTCACTTATCTTGATGTTTCTAATAATGCATTGAATGGTTATGTCCCTACTTCCTTTGGGGATCTCTCTTCCCTTAGAAGGTTAGATTTGTCGTACAACCAGCTAAATGGAACTCTTCCCTTATTTTCAAGACTCTCGTCCCTTTACAGCCTGAATGCTGAGGGGAATGCATTCGCAGCCTCTGCACTACCGTCTTCACTTGTATATCTCTATCTCACCTTAAACGGCCATCAAATAATTTCAGAGGCTTTCTTTCAGAACCTTAGTAAATTAAAGTCCCTGTCTCTATCCAATGCTATACTTAATATCAGCACCACCTCGATTCCCTCTTTCCAGTTATCTAAACTACATATGACATCATGTAAGACATATGGTGAAATCCCGTCGTGGATTTCAACTCAGTTTTCACTTGAAGAGTTGCTATTGGCTAGCAACAATCTCGTTGGTGAAATTCCATTTTGGCTAATGGATATGAATCTGCTACGGTACATCAATCTCACAGTAAATCATCTGGAAGGTTGCCTTTTGTTGAACACTTCAACTCTAAATAACTTGCGGGTCTTTAATGTGTCTCACAATGCATTAAGTGGACAACTGCCATCAATTTCGCTTCCACATATACAATTTTTGTTACTCAACAACAATTTCTTAACAGGAAATATCCCTCCAAGCTTACAGTTCAGCCATTGGCTGACTGTGTTAAATTTGGCAAATAATCATTTGAATGGAATAATCCCTCCAAGCTTGGCCAATTGTTCTCAGCTTGAAATGTTCAATTTGGAGGATGATAATTTGGGGGGAATGATTCCACATAAGTTTGGTGAGCTAAGTAATTTTCAGTCACTAGTGATAAAGAATAACCAGTTGAATGGATCATTCCCTCCTTCCATATCAAACTGCACAGAATTATATTTTCTAGATGTTGGGCAAAACTTATTCAAAGGCCACATTCCAAAGTCAATTGGAAACCTTTCAAAGCTTAAAGTCTTGGCCATGAGGAAGAATAAGTTTGAAGGTAGTATTCCTCCTGAATTTGGGCAGCTAAAGCACCTCCAGATCTTAGATCTTTCTTCAAATTGCTTATCAGGATTTATACCACATAGCATTTTCAATTTACAAGCAATGATGACAGAACCACACCAAGAATTGAGCATGATTAAATTTCAAGGTTACGAAACATATGAGCAGGAAACAACATCTCCCAAGGCATTACCTACCACGGTGGGACCAGTTGTGTCCCCATCAACATCTCCTATGGCATTACCTACTACTGCGTCGGCACCAACTGCAGTGGCAGATGTTGTTCTGCCATCATCTTACATGTATAAGAATGGGTTGAATATGGATTCGAAAGGTAGAGATGAGCACTACACATATATTTTCTCCAACATGGTGTCTATAGAGCTTTCAAACAATCAATTGAATGGGGATGTTCCCTCTAATTTGGGAAAGTTGAAGGGGTTGAAGTTATTGAACCTTTCTATCAATAATCTTAATGGTACTATTCCAAATAGTATTGTGCAAATGACTTGGTTGGAAACATTAGATTTTTCTACAAATAATTTTTCAGGACCAATTCCTTCATATCTTGGTTCTTTGAGTTATTTGGGAGCAGTCAACTTTTCCAACAACAACCTTTTAGGTATTATACCACAAGGAGGACACATGGCAACATTCAAGAAATCATCTTATTTAGGAAATCCAAATTTATGGGGATGTCCACTACCAAAGAAATGTTCTTGGCCAGAATTTACTCCAGCTCCTCCTCATGTTTCTACATATATTAATGAAGAAGAGCAGAGTGAGGAAAGTGTGTGGTATGAGATTGGATTGGGACTATCATATGGAACAGGTTTTGCAACAGTGGTTGTAATTATTGTGTTGAAAAGGAAATGGGGGCATAAATACTTTCACAAGGTTGATTTGGTCTTGAAAATTCTTTTTCCATGGCTCCGCAATTTGACACTGTGAAATTCTATTTCTTGGAGCCATTTGACATTGTGAAATTCTATTTCTTTTGTTTAGGCAAGTCAATATAAAAAAGTTATAATTTTGTGAAGTTCATTCAATTTTTTGTTTTAAAAAACAAATAATTTTTATTTACATTTGTGTGTTTTGCAGGGCTTGGAATTATTGTAAGCAATATCCATGTACATCAATAATGTTTCATTTCTTATTTGGTATTTTAAAAAGAGAATTTATTTTAATTGTAAAGACTATCATTATTATTTCAAATTATTGATAAAACTTATATTTTCATTTTGAATTATATTTTCTAGGATTATATTAGACAATTTTCTATGTAAAGCTTTTGATAAAAATATATGGTGGCATTGACATTATTTTCTTTTGTCCACTAGTAATTGTCATCACTTAAAAATTATCTTCAAGCTTTCTATTATCAAATTTTAAAGTAGTTAATAAAATTATTGTGAAGAGAGTGTCTTTGATGTGTTTGGATATACACAACAAAGTTCTAATATCGAATTCAGTTTAGAAGTTTGTAAAAAATCGAAATCATTATTGTTTCAATTTTTTTCTAATGTCTATAATAAGAATTTTTCTAAAGAATATTATCAAATTTAGTTAAATTAACAATTACTCTAAAATTCTAAATTTTATTATATTTATTATGTTTTTAACTTTAATAATAGTTCCTGTAGTTCCTTTGTAATTTTAATTCATTAGAAACATTATTTTTACTATGTTTAAACTTAAATGTATTTACTTCTGTTTTATTATTTAGATAAATAGAAAACTTATTCAAAGTAAGAAATTCCCTCCTCAACAATCTTGGTGTGAATGTTTCTTCAGATTAATAAATGCCTTTTCTCCTATTTAAATGGGGTAATACAAGTTGAAGAGTGTTCTGACTTCAAATTCTTTTTGAATGGTTACTAGTAAAGTGTGGAGGGAAATCACTGTGAGAAAACACATACATGGTAAGTCCATATCTACAAAATAAAAATCAAGTTTTGTTTGCCTTTCTGTGCCTTAACATTTGCTCCATTTTCAGACCTTATCGGGACCCATTTTTGATACAAAAGATCTCCCAAAGTGGAATTATGATGGATCTAGTAGCGGATAAACCCCTGGAAAGGACAATGAAGTCATTCTACTGTATGTTCCATACTATTCACAATTGATATTGTTTAAGATCATCCTGTGTGGATTTATATGCATGGTCTATTTTTCTTTAATCTATTCAGCTATCTTCACAGATCCATTTTGGTGTTCGTCACTTTGTGCACATTGATTGAGGGGACTGTTTGTGGGTTTCAGGGGACTTTTGACAGATACAAATTTGTGTGCAAAGAGTCTATAGCAGCCAAGGCCCTAAAAATGGATATGCAAATTCATATCACCTCAATTATGAACCATTAACCTCAACACTAGAAGCTATTTAGTGTGTAAATTAATTATGCTTGCCATTCCTCTATGAAGAAAGCTCACAAATTAGGGCCACAACCCTGCTACACTTGAGCAAGAGATACATGAATATAATCAAAATCTCAGTGAAAAGAGAAGGTACATGAATACTTGTTGAGTATTTGAAAATTAGTTTTCTTATTTGAAGATTGTGTTTAACTTTATACCATAATCTTTATTAGAAAGATTGTGAAACTGCTTTAGATTGGAAAATTTGATTCTCTTTTAACTCTTTAACATTTGTAAAGATGAGAATTTTGGTTCTCTTGTTTGGTATGTTCTGGCCGTTCTTACCCCTGTTTGTTGGTTTCTAGTTTTCGACTGCCTAATGTTTGATGCAGGACATAATCTGGCATGGATATCTGCAGCAAGGGGAAAGTGAGTTTTTTCAATTCTTACTGTTTGTGTTTTATTGAAGCTGTGCAAACTGTGTCCTCTTTTTAAGTCTGTTCATGGAAGAGTGTACAAGTGTTAGTATGTGTGTTTTTGTCTTATTGTCCAATTGTTGGACACAATAAGACGGTAGATTAATACGCAAGGAAGATTAGAAGACGGACTAAATTTAGTTAATGTCTTTAATAGTAAACTTTGAATGGATTTTGTGTCAGGAAAACGTCCTCACAATTGAGTTTAAGGCCTTGGACAGGATGAAAATGTTCTTTTCAGATTAAGTTAGGGCTTGCATGAGGCTTGTTATGCCTGCGAAAACAAGGAGAATTTCTGAGAAGACAGTTTATATTTGTTTTTGGGAAAATGCAGCAAAAATGGTTCAATAAAGTGTGAAGAGAAATCAATGGGTGAAGAGTTGAGCTCGCAGAAACACATACATGGTAAGTCCAAAGTACGACAGATATTTAGCAAAAACACTAGGATAAGTTCATCTGGCTGTGATTAAGTTGCAAGTTGGAGCGCTTGCTGCCTTGATGATCCACGTTTCATTTTTTTGCTTATTTACAGTAACAGAGCATTCTTTGTAGTCAGTCAGTTCTCGTAATTTTGTGTCAATGGAATTAATTAGTTTCATAAAGGATTCGTTTATTCGAAAAGGAAGTCAGAGATCAAGTTGTGTGCCTTTTTGTGTCTTAACTTCTGCTTTGTGTTCCATTTTCAGGCCTTATCTGGGCCTGTTTCTAATCTAAAAGATCTTCCAAAGTGGAATTGTGATGGATTTAAGACTGGGCAGGCGCTCGGAAAGGACAGTGAAGTCATTCTACAGTAAGTTCTTATACATAGTACACACTATTCAAAATTGATTTTGTTTAAGGATCAGCCTATGTGGAAATCTAAATATGCTCTGGTTTTCTTTGATCTGTTCAGCCCTCTGTATTTGAAGATTGTGTTTATACCATCAATTTTATTAGAAAGATTGTGACTAAGTCTTTTAGTTTTGAAAAGATAGGAAAAATAAAATAAAAAATTCTTCACAATTTCTGCTTTTTCTTTTAAGTCATAATATGTTCTAATGTGTTTATGCAGAATCGAGACAAACATATAAATTTGCATTTCAAGCTGCTACTGAATCATTGAAGTAATGTTCGATGTATTGTTGACAAGGTCCCTTTGACTTCTGCCTCCAATAGAGGTTGGTCTTTGTCTCATGGAAATTGTCAAGAAAGCAGTCAGTCTGCTCATGGCAATTAGAATGCTTATTTTTAAGCCTCTCCACCTCGTGTGAGAAGAGATCATATTCAGGAAGAATGGTTATATCCCACCAACCGCTTCTCCAAGATGTACCTCCTCCTCCCTTTCTCTTGCTCTCATTGTACCACAGCTGCTTGTAATTGTGGTGTTGTGTTCCATTTCGGACTGTAACCCATTTTTATTTTGGGTGTGTAACTATCTACTCTACTTTTCTATGAATTGTGATCTCTCCATAGAAACAGTGGTCATATGTAATACTATTTTTTAAATAACTATATGACAGGTTGTAAATGAAAAAATAATGTACCATACTTATTTTACTCAAATAATATACAGTAAGAGATTTTGATATCCTTAGGAAAACAAGATAAATAAGAGCTGCATTGCAGCTGGAGTCCCTGCCCTTTGCCAAAAACAGTAAATGTTGGATTTGGCATTCAGGTAAGTGCATTGGCATTCAGATAAGTTGTGCATGTGTCTGTTGTATTTTAGTTAAGGGAAAGAGTTGAAGTCACAGCCAACTATGAGAGGTTTGGAGTATTTGAATTAAAGAGTTAGGAAGGGTGAAACTATTCCCAATTTACCCTTCTTAACAACCATTTTCTGATACTAGATCCAACTTCGGAATTGGAGCCTGCACAATTACTTCGCCTGCATTAATTGTCCTAGGCTATTCAATGCTTCACTGTAGTACAACTGTAAAATCACATAGCACCATGGCTAGCACAAATTGTACATAGCAAGCTTAATTTCAGAAGCTAAATCTGCATGCCACATCTCACCACTCCATATCACATTTGCAAAGCTCACATCGTGTTAGCAAACCAGGCTGCTTAGGACACACAAAAGACTAAATTTTGCATCAAGAATTAAGGTAAATGAGTCATTCTCTGTAACTTCAAACATGAAATGAAGCACATCATTTTCAGGACCTAACATTACAATCAATGTTGCAGCGTTCAGAGTCCCAACTCCCAGACGGCAATGAATCCATGACCCCAATACAAATCTGACCTGCATTGTACACATACAACCACAATTTGAATGCCAAAACTAAGATGTAAAACAACGATTAAAATGCCATAACAGGTGTAAAAACCAAGATGTCGCCAAGAAAGTAGAACGGACTCCAGGATGCTGTTGGCCATAAGACTATGGTGAATACCAAAACTACTATAGGTCTCCTGGCTTTACGGCAGGGACTAATACCAAAACTTTTGTCAAATCACTGAATTTAATTTTCCATGCTTTTCAGTATCTATGTTCATGTTTAAAAGCTCCATGTCAGCAGATCGAACACAACTTTCACTGTACTAATGAGAGAAAAAAAAAGTAGATAGTAAAATATAATCGCCCATCAATGCCCTTTTGCAAAACTTCCCCTGCTCTGCAGTCTGATATCACATAGAAATAATGTAGAAAATATTATTATCTATCAAAACGAGAAGAATATTTCATTTAAAATACATGGAAGCAAATACATGTCGCGTGGCTTGTTTGATAGAACTGTGATTGCAGGATATGCAAAGATTAGAATTGTTTTAGAGTCATCCAAACAAATCAAATGGCAAAAGTAACTTCAAATTCCTTCCCCGTCTTGTGTTTCTTCTTCTTCAAATTCCTTGCCTGTCTGGTTTAATAATAGAGGAAACCCTCCAGCTGCAACGCTAGGAAAAAAATGAATTTGTAGGTGGAAGTGGGAAATTGTGTAGGGGAAGACAAAAAGTTGAGAGAGGGATTTAAGGAGAATCAGCATTGTGAATTTAATGTTTTTGATTTAAAGTGATTGTAAATTTTCTTATTGTACAGTCTAAACTTTTACTTTGGAGCAGAGAGACTCTGTGAGGATGCTTTGTATTTTGATTTTTTTTTTTTTAATCAATTTTTTTTTGGGAGGGGGGTTAGAGGAGACTATCCTCCTTGCATCAACTAATGTCTGAATGAATTTGTTTTGTGTCTATAAAACAAGATTGAAAAATATAAAGAAAGTAAAAAAATAAAAATAAAAATGTATATGCACCTCATCGTGACTGTAACATAATTACAATATTTAGCTCTTAAATCTTGCCCATATTTAAGGTTGTTAAAATCCAATGATTTGATATTATTGTAATTATTTATGACATGATTCACAAAGTTTTTTAGATCTTGTGACATTGTTCTTTAGTCTAGATTTGTTGTCATGGAGAGATAAAGATCTGACAATATCTCTGCTTGGAGACCTCTATAGGAAAAGACAACTGTCTCGACTAGATAGCTTCGCAACATCTTTGAAAGATGTTCATTCTAAGCTTTCCTTATTTTGGCAGCCTGCAGAAATGAGGATTATGATATTAGAACAGAACAACATTTCTATATGCATGCAACAATAAGAATTTTATAAAATTCCATCAACTAGAACAAAAATGCTTCTAAAATAATTTATAAAATCTCATCAACTTGTAAGAAAAATGCTTCTAAATCTCATCTTTTGTTATTCTTTCTTTCTGGCATTTTGATGATGGATCATGTAGTATGATCCAAAACGTTGATAGTAAAAAAATTTTAGCAAGAAAATGTAATTTTACACTCGCGGTATGCATTTTCTGAAACAACTTCACCTGCAACCATGGCACTCTATGAGACAACATTCACGGGAGACATTTTTTCAAACACTTTGATTGCATCATCTATCCTCTTACATTTGGCATACATATCTCTAGGAGCATTGCCCACAAAGCCATCTGAATCAATTCCTTGCTTTCTATCAAAACAATGAATCTCCAATAACACATAATTAAAATATTTATCATTCAAAATATGAATAAAAAATATGCACTCTTTTTTCTGATCTACAACATTTTGTTGCTACAATATATTTGTACTAATAGTACCAACATCCGCAAGGGAAGGCACGACACAGTTTGTAAAGGTTAGGGATTTGATGTAGTAGACAATGGAAGCATGCTTAAATGTGGGGTTAATTATTTAAGTAAATTTAATTTCACTTTTAGCTTAGTGTTTAATATGGTAGTGAGAAGAATACATAGAGAGGGAGGAATGAGAGAACACACTTAAAGATATATTTTAGTGTTCCTTATTTTTCTTGTATGCAAATCATTAGTCATTTCATCAAATTTATAAATGCTTAAGATTTATAAAATTTAACTATTAAGATTTTACAAGATTAAAATTTTATCATTTTAGATTATTGAGATAGGAATGTTGTTTATATATTCATCTTTATTTTATTATCATTAAATCTATGTATTTACTATTCAAATTTTAAAAAAATTAATTGGCTTAATTTTAAGAAGTGATTTTCAATTCTAGAAATCGTTAACATCAAATCTATAAGGATCAAGAGCAGAATTAATATAATTTGAAAGGAAACAAGGTCTTCTAAGAAAACATTTTATATATTATTCTTCAATGAAAGATTATGCAAATAACTTTAAATGCGATATAGCATATTTTAATAAGCAAAGAAATATGCAAAAACCTAAAATAATCATGAAATAATAACACAAAAACTAACATAAGAGAAATTATTTTGAAAAAACCTACATTAAAATATATATTATGTATTATGAAATTGATAAATAAATATAACACAAGTTTACAATTCAAGTCTTCATAAAATTATAATCTCAACAATCTTCAAAGAGTACACTTGTAGCAAGTAGCATATGTGTACCTACAAACTCAACATAATAAACTACTATCCCAAGCCTCAATACTAGACAATGGATGAAAATGGTCAAAGATTGTCTCTATAAATAAAAAATGAAAATGAAGAAAGAATTAGGGTAGAAACCTAAATATGGATTTAGGTAGAATCACACTTAGTGCAAATAAGCCCGTTAAATACAAGAGCCTTTGGCATATTTTAGACCTACAATATTTATTTAAATTCACTAATATTCTCTAGGATCAATTACCTAAACCTTTATCAATCACTTAGGAACCAACCATTTTGTCATTGTGGCTATTAACAATTCTATCAATTTTTGAAACCATGGTGAAAAATAATTGTCTTAAATAGATTTGTCACCTCAATTTGCCTTCATAAATAATCTTGAATTACCTAGTGATAAATGAATAATTGAAGAGATCACCAGTACGCCTTTGAATCTTGTATAATAAATTTAGATATTTATGAATATTTAACTAAAAAGTAGAAAAAAAATTAAAATTTATGCAAGCTTAGGAGAAACAATCCATCAATAACATTTTGAGACTATTTTATGATCTATAACATTTTGTTCCTTTAATATATTTGTATTAATGGTACTAAAAATTGCAAGGGAAGGCATTATAAAAAAACTGTGACATCTAGACGCAGTTTGTAAAGGTTAGAGAATTTTTTTTTGATGGAGGGTTTAGGAACCCGATACGGCCTACTCAAGAATCCTTAAATGTGGGGTTAATTATTTAAGTGGACTTAAAATTCACTTTGAGCTTAGTGTTTGATATGGTAGTGAGAAGAGTACATAGAGACACGGGAATGGGAGAACATAGTTAAGATACATTTTAGTGTCCTTTATTTTTCTTGTATGCAAATCATTAGTCATGTTATCAAATTTATGAATGCATAAGATTTTACAAAATTAAAATTTTATCATTTGAGATTACATTTTAAATTATATCGAGATTGGAGTGTTGTTTATATATTGGATTTATGGATTTATTATTTAAATTTTAACAATTTTTTTGGCTTAATTTTTAAAGCAATTGGAATTGTATTTGGTGCTCATATAAATTATGTTATGGTACTAATATAACTCGCAAAAAAAGTGATATTTAATTCTACAAATTGTGACCTTAAACAATAATTTATGTTTATTATCTCCAATCATTGAGTGAGCCTATCACTTATTAATTATTATTGTTTATATTTTTCTGATCACTTTTATGCGATTTATAATTTTTTATAAAAAAATAATAATAATTTTGGGTACAAAAATTGAATTTTCTCATAAAATGTTAATTTTAGGTTGCAGATGATGGCATATGTCTACAATAAAGATTTCAAATTTTTTTGATCACTTTTATGCAATTTATAATTTTTTTATGATGTTTCCTAAAAACATAATTGTGGGCACAAATCAATGAATTTTCTAATTAAATTTTTATTGTAGCTTTGGGACGATTTCAAGAGTCTACAATAAAAAATTCAGATTTGTTGGATAAATGTTATGTGATTTATCACTTTTTATGATTTTTTCATAAAAAAAAATTATGGATGTAAATCATTGAATTTTTCTAAACATTTTTTAATTTCTGGATAGGTCTTGAAATTCTAATGGTGGTTTGTTCTCTACAATTTTAACTTGGATGACAAATAAGGGCTAAAACAAATAGATTTTTGAAAACTAGTCTATCGGGTCCCTATTTCTTGATTGGATTTAGTTGTTGCTAATGCTTTGATTAAGTAAAAATAGGATTTTAAAGGTCATGAAACCTTGAACAAAAGCATTAAAAATATCAAGCGTTGAAAGACTGAATTACAACTGCGATGCCCCACCAAACCAACCAAAGGAATGAACCAAAGTTCCTACCAAATGGACACAAACGTCCAAACCAGTCACAACAAAGGGCAATCAAGATTTACATTTTTTCCCATCCTTATGTGAATGTAAGTTCATATCAAATGAAGGAGTGGAAGGTTTAAATTTCTTTCCCTTCACTGTTGTCCAACCATCCTCCACCTTTTCAGTAGCCTTCTGTCAGGCCATAGAAGAGCTAGACAAGCCCACTAAAGGGTAGGTCACAAAAGAGCTCGTAACTCCATCACCCAAGACAACAGTTGGACCAAAGACACCATCAACCACATTTGAACCAGAGACAATACGATGAGCAGTAGAACCAACAACATTCGTTGAAAAGCCCGGTGAACCAGAGATAACACCAACAAACTGGTCAGGGACAACAGTAGTATTGCCAGAAGGGACATCATTACCAACATGAACCAAAACCACAATAGAGCCAACACCAGTAGTATCAAAGACAACATCATAAGCCATCGAAGCATTAATAGAAGCTCTAGCCAAAGCATGATCCTTCTAAATAGGGCTCGAATCCGAAGCCCCTTCCTTAGAAGCTTTCTGAACCATATAATGATGTTCAGAGGCCCCTAGCCACCAAGAAGGCAATTTCTTCAATTTAACCTTCTCTAATTAACACCGTGCAACAAGATGACTAGTCTTGTGACATTTCCTACATCTGAACAGAATACCCTCATAATCTAGAGTCTAAGTCCAAGAGCCCAAAGGAGAAGCCAAAGTTATTTTCTCAGGGAGGCCCTTAGAAACATCAACCTCCATGAGAATACAAGCATAAGTCATCTTAAAAATTTTAGAGGAGTCCGAATCCACCATTTGGAAATCCCCAATAGCCTCACCCATAGTTTCCAAAACCAAATCCAGCCAAAGATGAAGGGGAAGATTCGACAATCTAACCCATAAGGGTATTTTATTAAAGGACTCTAAAAGAAGATTAAACCCCTGATACCAGGGTTTGGCCATTAGGGGAAAATGCTCCTCCCAAGTGAAATAATTGTCACACAAAATTGTTTTCCTATATTCAGTAGTTTCAAACTTAACAATAAAAAAACCCCTTGCCACAAGGTATATTTGAACCACATCAATTAAGATGGGTTCCCAATGCTTGGAGATCCAAGCATGCAAATTAGAAAGAGAGGGCCAAAAACCCCTAAAATGAAAGATAGAAACATTGGAAGAGAATTCTTCCAGACTTTTTAAAATCTCATCAACTGTTTTAGAATCTAGCTTAACCCTAATGGGTTTACTTACAGAAATAGGCTACACAAGAGGAGACCAATAACCCCCCTACCAGTAGGGGCAGGACCATGGATTCCTACTTCAAAGGCCTCCACATCGGCATAAGAAACCGCAAAACCACCAGACGTAGGAAAAACTCCCAAACCATTAGCAGAAACAACATCTCCCAAAACTATCTAAGAAGGTCCAGACAGAGAGCCATCTGACGCCAGTGGAGAAGGAACGACACCAACATTGGCATCAGCCCCAGATGCAAAGCTAGAGTGTTCAAATTTCTGAGTGGGAACTCTCGTAGAAGCGAGAGTGGACGACATCACGGATGACATTCACTGGAGCTCATTTCTAAATAAGGAGAAGCACAATTAGAATAATTGTTGCTAATGTTGACCCTTGCTTGTTCTATACATTTTTTCTAATCTTTTGAATAGCATAACCTGATTTTTTGCAAAATGTTCATCCAAGATACACTTGAAAATACTACTAACAAATTGGTTTTTCAAGTTGCCTAAGGAGATACAAACAAACATTGTGTCTTCATAATTATTTTTCTTAGGCATCTTAATAGGTTCTTTTTTGGTGTTTAATTTTTTGTTAGGGGATTATTCTCTTATTTTTATAGACAATCAAAATCCTAGAAACATCAAATTGATCATTAAAAATGAATCAGTTAAATGAACATGCGTGCTTGATGTGCCTTTGAAAATAAAAGAGGTAGGAGAGTATGCTCTTGTGTGTATACACAATAAAAAATCCAGACCCTTGAAACTTTTATGTTTTTTGCATGTGTACCTTTTAGTGAGCCTTCCATTGAGGAAAAAATCTCATGGGAATGACTCAAGTGGGAACAGGCAAACTCGGTCATTCTGACCCACCATAATCAAAATCCTCCTTTTGAGATTAAAGTCTCAGAGGACGTAGCTATATCTATTATGTTTACTCTGGTATATGTAGGACTTGAGAGCCTCAATCATGTATGTAAGACTGCATTATCTTGATACTTGTAGGACATTCTCATGTCTCAATCCTATTTACAGGACTACGATAGAATATACTTATATGTGTAGGGATAAGAGGCCACAATCTTGTGTGCCCTGACTACCATATCTAAGTATTTGTAGGGATATAAGATTGAATCCTTCTTGCGGGACTATAGGGGATAGTTACGAATGATCTTGGCAAAATGGTTAGCACTCCCATCGAGATTCATGACATAGTTTAATCACCTCCTATGTCTTCTATAAGTCTAGTGGTTATATAGAGAATTAATAGGTTGATATTTTGGTGCAATGAAAACCACGACTTGTAACAAGTGGTATCAAAGCTTGGTCATAGGTTCGAATCTCCTCAGGTAATGTTGAGGGGGAGATTGTTGGCAAAATAGTCAGTGCTTCCCTCAAGATTCGTGACATGCCTTAACTGTCTCCCATGTCTTCTATAAGTCTAGTGGTTGTATAGGGCATTAACAGATCAATCTTTTGGTGCAACGAAAACCACTACTTATAACAACTGAAACCCTTACTAAACACCTTAGGCTAGAAGCTACCCAATTCACCTCTGAAAGGTTGACAATCTTTGTGCAAGGGAGATGGTAACTCCCCCAAGATCACTTTCCATATTGTACCTCCATTAGCATCTAGATTTAGCTAATATAACATTGAGAGATCCATTGTATGTTCTCTAGTATCCATATTCTAATTAGCAATTGGCTATGTACCTAAGTTTGCAAGAAAAGGTCTTCTTCCTACATCAATTTACATAGGCTAGCTTGTGTTTGGATTCTTCTTTATACTACATGTCAATTGTGCTTGTTAATCATTAAACTATATGACAAACATACCAAAAACAATTGAAAAGCAACACAACATAGGGAAACTGAAAAACTTGGAAACTTGCCAAAAAAAATGATCGAAATAGTTCAAAACTCAATGGCAAAACCCTCTTGTCTTTCACATCTTGATCATTGCCAACATCCCAGCGCCACCTTGATCTTTCTAGCACTTTGTCGTACACTAATGCTAGTTTATTATCTTGGCCCTCCTTCTGTCATACGATCTTGCATTTTATCATACAAACTTGTGAACTTCTCAGATTAAAGAGCTTATTTTGACTCAATTTTCAATTTTCACACTTGTGTGGACACTTCCTGACCAGTCTTGTGGTCAGTATACTTTTGTCAAAGAACTTATACCTACAATTCGATAGCACATCTACTTGGTTTGTTGATCCCTATCCTAATCTATGAGTGTACTTGTCTCATCTCCCATCTAGCCAACATCAATTGACCTTCGCTCCATCAAATTTTGAGCTGATAAAATCGATCAATCTTTCATAAAATCTTGTTGTCTAAACTTGAGTCATGAGTGTCACTTACTTAGATAGTTTAGTCTTAACTATGATACCTCATACCTAGTTTTTCATTATATGTTATTAGCTCTGATCTTAAGGAGGGATTCATTTCTTAAGATCATATTTACTTGGACCGATTAAATCATTTCTTTACGTATTTACTCATAAATATTGTTGTATTTATGAAACAAGGAATCACGTGATATTTGTGTTATTCATTCATATTACAAATTAATCTTGTATACCTTCCTTTTTTTGTTATTACATAGCTTTCATTTCTATCGTGTACTACACTTGTGGAGTCATCGCAAACTTTTTTTGGTTCTTATTTTGATGTTGCTTTTATTAAAAGAATTGCAGGCATGAAGCTTGGCAATCAATCTAATCTTGTCAAGTTTCAAATATGACGTTTACATTTTATTAATGTGGGTCAAGATGTTTTATTAAATGGGACAAAAACCAAAAGATAGTTTACCATAGAATTCCTTAAAAGAGGCTCAAATAATTTGTTGCATTCCATTTACTTTGGAATGAATCCACACCTTGTAATGCCTAGTTATTTTATACTCCTCAATGGTTGCCTTTTACCTTACAATCTATTAATGTTTGGCTTATTATATAGATAAACCATCCATAAATAGACCTCCTATAATATATTATGTAGATTTAAATAAATAAATCTAATTAATCAAAAAATAATATCAATGAACCAAAAATAGAAAGACAATGGAAGAATCCAAAGAACAACAATGCAGTTTAATATAGTTAGAAATATAAGTAATAAATAGAAAGAAACAAAATTATATTAGTTTTTCATCATTCTTTGAATTGTGTTTTCTTTTCTTCTTCCCTGCACCATCATCTTCTTTGACATTCTCAATCTTATCCAAGTCGATTATATCATTACATGGCTACTCTGGGTATTTAAGTGAAAATATTCTTCAAGTTTATCATGATTTGAGATATCAGGTTCGCTGACTTCTTCAATATGTCATGTAGGTTTAGGTTGTGAATCTTGAAAATCTTCTTATGATGAAGTAGCTTCCCGATTTTGGCCAGAAATATTTCTAACACCATGACCAAAGTATGATGATAAGGTTCTACGTTTTGCTGGCCTCTCTTGGCTTTCCCCATATGTGGGAGCCTTACCCTTATTCTTGTTTGACATCTCAATTCTTCAACGAAATAAAGGCTACGAGCCTACCAATGCAAAAAAAAATGTTTACATGTTGAAGAAGTGGCAATAGAACTATAATATATATATATATATATATATATATATATATATATATATATATATATATATATATATATATATGATTCATTGACCCTTAAATCATGTCTGAGGTCTCCCTGGTCACCACTATTCACTAACTGGTCCCCACTAAATAAGAATGAACTCAAATTTACATAGTCGCAGAATAATAATTAGTTACCTTTACCTCAAATTCAATTGCAGTTGCGACTCGCTAATGCAGTTAAGACTCAACAGTCTAAACTTTGCTATCGATCAAATTGAATCAAACCAAATTGTGTACAATAACACTTATCTATGAATGTATTTATACTAATCATTTTTTAACAAATTTGGCAGGAGGTATTAGGTCTACAAATATTTGGCAAAGCCCGCGTAATTATGACACATCTTGTGTTATTTCTTAGGTGATTATGGGTCATCAAATACCTTGGTATGATTAATAAAGTTGGTGAAAATGCATCAGTTTGAGACACGCGTTCGTAAAATGCCAAGTGAATTTGGGGCCACCTATAAATATATATGTCTAAAACTATTAGCAAATATAGGCCATCCATTTGGGGCTTCTTTGAAATTATAGGCGAATGTTTAAAATTTTTCATGCCCAAAAATTATATTCCATTAGTGATAATGTGAAAGAAATGGACAAAATTAAATAAACCAATTAGAGATGAGCCCGGGCATTGGACCCAATTTTAATAAATTCAGGGCGATAGGGTCAATCCCATACATGTACAATATATTCACTAAATCACAGGTTACCGACCTATGACATTCACCAAATGGCGGATAATCACCACTAAAGTTTTCACTGGTCTTCTTTGGCTTTAATCATCTCCATAAGTGCTTTGAACACTTTGATCGCTTCTTGTGTATCCAGTCTAAACAATCTGAGTTGCCAATCATGAGATAGATTAACAAATTTATTATCATTAACTAAGCTCCCCTACATATTCTAAAGCTCGTATGTATAATTCTTCATCTCAACAATCACATTTTTGAAGATTGACACTCTCCACATTATAGTATTTTTCAAAACAATGAACTGACATTCATCGTTCACAAGCTTAAGGGAGTTCTCGTTCAGGAATTTACTACTGTACCATATTTTTCTATTCCTGTGAAATTATTTAGTAGAGTCTCCCACCTATATTCCTCTTTTTCCCATGAGAGAGTTTGGTTTTGAATCTCATAGATGAGGATCTGTGCATCATCACATAACTTCCTAGAGGCTTTAATATACTTTTCTCCACTTTTGATCACGCTTTCAATCTAGTTCTCTACAACAATCGCCATAGCTTTACCTTGTTGTACTTGGCTCAACAATTTCTTATTTTTAGGAGAAGTTGGGTCAAAACTTTCAGGAGCTTGTGCTAATGGAAGTAGGCTGAAGCAACCAAAGGTATCAATAAACTGTGCCAGGACTCTGATGTTCTATTTCAACACTTTTTTCTCCCTACAATATTTTTCAAAGTGAGTAAGCATTTTCTATGTTGACTATTTGAAGTGGTGATTGCTAGCGTCTCTATCCATAATACCTAAGTCCACCCTAGTGATTTGGAAATCCTCCTCATCTGATTCTTTATCCTCATCTTTGGGTTTATAGGAGGCAATCTTTGCCATCCACTTTCCTATTTTTTTGTCCACAGTGAGCCTAGTCATGGTTTTGATTTTCTTTGGCTTTGGTTTTTTCTCTGTGTACTTGATGACCATGTCTTTAATTGGGATAGACGTTGGGACTAGGCTTTGCTTCTTGTTTATAGTGGTGGTTAGCCACTTTGGAGTGGAACTTAGACTAGCCTTTTCTCCAATCTCCTTGGATTGTGTGACTATAGAGAACACATTTGAATCCTTAGACTAAAATATGTCAACATCAAAAATCTATGGGTCTGTTTCTTTTTCTTTCATCTCTGTATCCATCTTCTTTTGTGAATTCCTTTGAGACTTTGTGAATCTGGGCACAGGGTGATTCAATGTTGGATCTGGTTTGCATTTGTTATGAGAAGACCTCTTATTTTTACCTGCATTCACAAGCTCACAAATAGAGTCAGAAACATTCTTAGGAGATTTCAAAGAAGCCTTATTAGCTTTGACAATACTTTTTCCTTGAGATTTCATTGACTTCTTTTTGATCCACTCTCTGGTCCGTTCTAGGACTCTCCTAGTTCTCCACATGATATTGTCTTCCTCCTCAATAGCCCAATTGATAGTGGCTGACACCAATTTATCCAATCCTTGATAACCCGATTCATATAGGTTGGAATTATCTTCTTTGATTCCTGCAATATCCATCTTTACTTGCAAATTCACAAATTGAGCTAGAACCATTCTCATATGTTCCCTTTTAACCAACTCTGCTTCATCATGACAGACTTCCCATAAATCTTCCAAATGCAGACTAGGAGGATGCATCATCAATTTGAGACCCCTCGAAAAACACTTATTGTCAAAGCCCTTTCTCTCTGCATAATGCTAAAAATTAAAATTCTTTAAATCCTCTCCTATACTTAACATGTCTGACATAGAGGTACATGTTAGCATTTCCTATTTTATAGGAAAATGGTTCTCTCATTTGTCTCTTGGTTGAGCATTCTTCACCATGAAATTTAGTTATCTACAAATTTCAACCAATACAAAATAATTAGAGCAGAACCTAGGAAGTTTTATTGGCTCATCTTCAAAACCTCCAACTCAGATATAACAAAAATGAGGGAATTGAATATAAAAGTTTCCATATTTTCTAACCAAGATTTTGGCTTCTTCATATAATCTTTTAGTGAGCATGTTTCTCAATTCAAAGCAAAGACTTCCCATAAATGCATTGTGGACCCTCCTGAGATCTTGCAAAGCCATCTCTTTCTGAAGCATAGGATAATACTCATATACAGAGATATCTCTATTATATAGTTGATGCAGAATTCTTTTAATCTCATGGGTACAGGCTAAACAATAAATCAGATAAGAGGACATAAAGAATTTTTTCTCAAACTTTTTAGCCATATTGAGTTGTTCCTTTATTGAATCGGCTATAAGCTTAGCCCAATCCAAATGCTTCTTCCCTTCCAAAACAAGTTGAACATAACAATAAATCCAATCATCAAATAAATAAGCCTATGTTGAACCTCTAGCTTGACGCAACAACAACATAACATCAAGAACATGTGATTGCATGTGGTCTTTATGAGGGCATTTGGGTAACCTAGAACCACCTTTCTGAGGATCTAAAAGCCAATGCTTAGCTATATTGTCCATGTGTCTCTCTCTATCCTCATTGAACTTGACAAGAGACTAGGTGTGAGAGAAATTCACAAAAATCTCTTCGGGTAATTTGAACATAGATGAAATAACTTCTCTTTTTATGGAGATGAGAGTTTCACCATTATCTCTTAATGACCTCTGAGACTGGGTCAGAGTGGGCTATGCATTCTCTGACTAATTTGGGGCATGGAGTTGCGAGTGGGAAAGAAGCTGCTTCTAACAATCCACTACTTAAGATTTCAATGGTGAAAGGCTTAGCTAGATTGTCACTTAACTTTTCTTTCAAACCCTCTAAATCCACACCCTTCAAATCTATGTCACTAATAATAGGCTCTTTGCATGCAAGACTAAAAACATTCCCAAAAAGGTGCAGAGTAGACTTCATAGTGTATGGGAAGACAAAAATCCTACTTTTTCTAGAACAATCTCAATAGGAATGCACAATCCCAGACATTAAAACAAAGGAAGAGATAAACCAAACTCACCTTCAATTCACATAGCCAAGATGACAACTAGTAGAAACTATTATGCTTCTCCAAACACTCTGTAATACTTAGAATGAGGTTAAAATGAGTTACCTTTAACCTTTTTTAAATGACGAAAGATTTATCCTCATTAAATCATCTAACGAAACCCATAGCACCCAATAATGAAGACTTGACGTTTACACACATGTCTTAATTGCATGCAAGTACCCACTTTCGAGGCCCCCAACTAATAATGATTACTTTATTTTAAATTAGTGGTTGTCTGATGTCATTTAAGGTACAGTCAATTCTTCACAATCTCTTGCATTTAATGTACATCTTCTCATAATGTACTCCTTGTGGGGTCTACCACTTTTGAACTTTGTTGGACCACTTGAACACATTTCATCTAGGTTCAACTAGTTCAAAAAATATTCCTTCCAAAAAAGATCCTCTTTGAATCCACATGAACTATTTGAATCATGATGAACCACTTTGAACTCTATTCAGACTGGTTCAAGGCCTAGGGATAAAATCATGCTTAAAATTGCTTGCAATTATAAGTTAATGCCACTGCAAAATATTTCACAATATGCTAGTTGAAAATGTCCCATACATGAATCAGAACCGGTGGAGCCTATATGATCATTGTTGAACTCTTTTCAGAATGGTTCAAGAGGTACGAAAATACAAACAAAGGAAAATGAATATGAACTAGACTCAAAATGGCTTCAACAAAGGACATATAAATGCACTAAAAACTTTAAACAAAAGTGGGAGATAAACCAATGATGATATTTTTAAAGGAAAATTTTAATGAGTGATATAAGTTCATCATGAAAAAAAAATGACGGGCTAACACTTTGCAACGACTTCTTCAGTATAGGTTCCTTCATTATTCCCGATTCTTGTCACACATTCAGTAACCCTCTAAACAAACATCCTTGTTGTCTCATCTTCTTTTATCTAAAGTGATTCCATCCTCGCTCTCCAATTTCACAGTTTGGATCCTTTCATATATGTATCACCTTCATACAATGCTATCAATATTTCCCATATATCATGTGCTCTATCCAAATCTCTAGTCTCAATGAATTCACCTTCTTATAATGCACTTATCAACATTTCTCTATCTATCATGTTGTACTGAAATAGTTTCTTTGCTTCACTAGTTGTCTTAGGGTCTTCCAACTCATCTTCAACCTTGAGTATGACATCTTTCTTAGTTATTAGCCAGTAATCCAATCCTAAACAAAATAAATGCATCTTCATCTTGTCCTTTCATGCATCAAAGTTTTCTGCATTAAACATGGGACTCTCTTTCTTGAAGTAAAACATCTTGGATCTTTTTCCTCAAGTGGTCAAACTTTTTCTCTGAGGACCAACAACTCTAATACCAATTATTAGAATAACAATGTCCCAATCAACCAAGAAGGGGGGGGGTGAATTAGTTCCAAACTTATTAAACTTAGTTCCAATTATAATCTTATGGTTAAATGAATACAAGAGAACCATAACACATAAGAACACAATAATACCATTTTTTATTTTTAAGGAAAACCATGTTAAGGAAAAAACCCCATGGGAATGATGCCCATAAATCAGTACTATGAATATAGTAACCCAGTTAAGAGTTCTAGCTAGGTTGTTAGGATCTGATTATTACAATAGTATAGTCCACGTTAAAAGATTGACCCTATTAGGAGTCAAAATCCTATTAGAGGTATTACAACTAGTCACTGACCAAAATACAAGAGAAGGTTGCATCCACCTTCAGGACTCACTATCCTAGATCTGAAGAAATATCATCATGAATACCTGAGCCGACTTCTAGTACATCCACTACTAAGATAGTTCCAACATTGGGCCTTAATGCACAATTCTCGCTCTACATCAGTAGTCCTCACAGCCCAAAATCTCATACAATAGTTCACATACTTCGCATCATAACAACTACAAGGAAATACTTCCTTATATACAAGTTACAAACATAATTACTGGGTCAACCATTATACCTAACCTCTCCTATAAACAAAATATTACATAGACCCAAGCGAGGATACATACGACATCATTAATAATATTAAAATAATTACAAATCATGAAATAGTTAGCCACAACATTAATCCATGCTTAATTATTCAAGAACACGCTACCACTCTTGGGTCGAATTCCAAATAAATATTTACTGGATTACATGCCACATATGACATCACCAATCACACTAGTACTCTTTGATCACACAATAGACTCTCCCATATGTCTTCTGACATTCCCCAAGCTCTCAAAGTTTAATCCATTTTCACACTGAAGTTATACTACAAATATTGAGACCAACTCTATGAGTTTTCCATTCATTGACCTTGTAACTAGTCTTTGCCAATTCATCCATAACTTGAGAAAATGATCATATAAACATAACCACGAATAGTAAACATGTTATCCTATACAAATCTCAACTTGCAAGAGCTAAGTCATTGTACACTATCTATACAATTCTCTATAACCTGTCTATCCAAACTATCTGATGAAGGGTGCTCCCCTTAATACCACAAGCACATAACAGAAATAGAGAAACAACAACAATGATATGCAAGAACAAAAAATTGACTTCTTATTATCTCCACAAATGTGGAATTACAAACTTTCAGAATTACAATATGCAAAGCCACATGGGCATTCCCTTACAATATTCTATAAGACAAAGCCTCGAATCAATACCCAGATCTACTACCCAGAACTGCCCTAGACAACACTACGGGCCTTCTTTATATAGGCAAATTCCACTGCCCGAGAAGGTTCCAAAAATTTAGCCCTAAGGGCCGACCAAACTTAGAATTATTTTATTTTTCAATTTATTACATCAAAGTCGGCTCAAAATAACTTTTGAAACCCGAATAGAAATTTTGAAGGAAAATTATTTTCTGCCATTTCAGGTGGCCCGACTTCCGGAGACCATAAGTCATCACCAGTTGACCCGATTGACTATTATAACCCCATTTCAAAAATGCCACGAAGCGCTCTACAGGCTTGACCAACGCAAAGCACCCGTCACCCAATTTTTTCGACCTCATCCGGGGCCTCTAAAGCCTTCAAAATTGAGTTCAAAGTTTCTGTACCCTACTGCCAATACTGAAAATCTTCAATATCTTCAAAACTAGACCTGATCTAACAATGAAACTTTGCTGGCAGGCTGATATGACTGAGATGAACCTCCACATGTAAAATCAGAACATTCCGAGATCGTAAGGCCAACTTACTAAAAATAGCAAGTTTCTGTAAATAGCAGCTCTGCACAAGATAGCCCTTATTGAATACAAAAATAGAAATTTTTTTTTTTTGGGTGATGCAAGATTGCTCTTACACCCAGGATGCTCCTGCATCAGACACCTGAGGTAATTTGAGAAGTGACCCTGTCACGACTCAGGTGTGCAGAGGAAAACCAAGATGGGTAACCTCCTCCTTTGTTAGCCATGATGAATCTTCAACAGGTCATCCTTTCCATTTGACCAAATAGTCTTCATATGTCCTGTTCCTTGTGCTTCTGCCATCATGACTATCCAATATGTCTTCAATCTTCTTGATATCTGAACTGGTTGCTGGAATACTCCATTGTGCTGCTGCAACCTCATCTTCAACACCTCCTTCATGATACTCTGTCAAATCTGAAATGTTAAACACTGGTGAAATATTCAGTTCACTAGGCAAGTCTACCTCATATGCATTTCCTGAATCATGCTTCTTTAGTATCTTACATGGCCCAAACTTCTTCATTTTCAGCTTGTTATATGTACCAACCGAAAATCGCTCCTTCCGCAAATGAATCATGACTTCATCTCCAACCTGAAATTCCTTATGCCTCCTTTTCTCATCTGCCTTAGCCTTATACTGCGCATTCATCTTGGTAATATGCTTCCTCACCTCCTCATGGATGTTCTTCAAGTGTTCTGCAAAATCCTCAGCTTGAGCACTACTTATTTCTCCTTTATCTATCTTTCTCAATTCAGATGCATTTCTTGGACTACTTCCATATACAATCTGGAATGGTGATTTACCAGTGCTCCTGTTGACAGAATTATTGTATGCAAATTCTGCCTGTGGTAAAATCAAATCCCATCCTATTGGCTTATCTCCAAGCAAACATCTCAGCAAATTTCTCAAACTTCTATTCACCACCTCTGTCTGTCCATCAGTCTGTGGATGATGTGATGAACTAAACTTCAAATCTGTCTTCAACTTCTTCCACAATGTCCGCCAAAAATATCCAACAAACTTAGTATCTCGATCTAAAACTATGGTCTTTGGCAAACCATGTAGTCTCACCACTTCTCTGAAAAACAATTCTGCTACATGAACAACATCATTAGTCTTCTTGCAGGGAATGAAATGTGCCATCTTTGAAAATCTATCAACTACTACAAAAATTGAATCATGTCCCCGCTGTGTCCTCGGTAAACCAAGAACAAAGTCCATACTGATATCCTCCCAAGGCTTCTCTAGTATAGGTAATGGCTGATATAACCCTGTATTCTGCTTCACTCCTTTCACCATCTGACATACTTTGCAACTCTGTACAAACTTTTTCACATCTTGCTGTAATTGTGGCCAATAATAATTTTCACTAACCAAAGCAAGGGTTTTATCACGACCAAAATGTCCAGCCAATCCTCCACTATGCTTCTCCTTGATGAGATTCTCCCTCATAGAACTTCGTGGAATGCACAACTGACTCCCTCTGAATAGCATATCATCTTGGATGATAAAATCCAGCCATTTCATCCTGTCTAGAGTAACAGGTTCTGTACAAGCTTTCCAAGCTTCACCAAAATCAGGATTCTCTGGATACAAATTCTTGAGTTCCTTGAACCCAACCACCTCAATCTGCATCTCTGTCAGCAATAGTTACCTTCTGCTAAGAGCATCTGCAACCCTGTTAGACTTTCCACTTCTGTGTTTCAAAATAAATGTATAACTCTGCAAAAACTCAACCCATTTCAAATGCCTCTGATTCAACTTTCCTTGACTATTCAATTATTTGCAAAGCTTGATGACCAGTATACAAAACACACTCCTTAGGAAGCAGATAATGTCTCCACTTCTTTAATGCCTGAACTATAGCATAAAATTCTTGATCATAAATAGAATATTTTCTCTTGGCATCATTTAACTTCTCACTGAAATAAGCAACAGGTTTACCTTCTTGGCTCATAACAGCTCCTATTGCAGCACCACTAGCATCACAATCTACTTGAAACACCTTATTAAAATCTGGAAGTGCTAAAACAGGTTGTTCTATAACTTTTTATTTCAACAATTGAAAACTCTTTTTTACCCTATTTGTCCACTTAAACTCTTTTCTATCCCCTCTCATTGTTTCAGTCAAGGGACCACAAATACTGCTAAAATTTCTGATAAAATTTCTGTAAAAGCTTGTCAAACTATGAAAAGATCTTACCTTAGTAGCAGTCCTTGGAGTAGGCCATTCAAGGATAGCCT
This sequence comes from Chamaecyparis obtusa, assembly GCA_027943335.1. Classification (NCBI taxonomy): domain Eukaryota; kingdom Viridiplantae; phylum Streptophyta; class Pinopsida; order Cupressales; family Cupressaceae; genus Chamaecyparis; species Chamaecyparis obtusa. The sequence continues at coordinate 156,983 of BSBK01007297.1, read as the reverse complement.
GTACCTTCTCTGGGTCCATTTTTAGACCTTCTGCTGAAACTACAAATACCAAATACACTAACTCTTTCTTCACAAAACTGCACTTCTTCAAATTAATCAACAATTTATCATCTCTCAACTTCTCAAACACCATACGAATATGCATCATATGTTCCTCCAATGTCTTGCTAAAGATCAAAATATCATCTAGGTAAACAGTGACAAACTTACCCAAAAATTCTTTCAGAACCTCGTTCATGAGCCGCATGAAAGTGCTCGGTGCATTGGTTAGCCCAAAAGGCATGACTAACCACTCATACAGTCCTTCCTTTGTCTTGAAGGCAGTCTTCCATTCATCTCCTTCTCTGATTTGAATCTGGTGATATCCACTCTTCAGATCTATCTTTGAGAAATACACAGCTCCACTCAAATAGTCCATAATATCATCCATTTGTGGCAATGGAAATCTATACTTGATTGTGATCTTGTTTATTGCTCTGGAATCTGTACACATCCTCCATTCTCCATTCTTCTTTGGTGCTAATACTACTGGTACAGCACATGGACTCAGGCTCTCCCGAATCAATCCCTTTTGTAACAACTCATATACTTGTCTGTTCAACTCTTCACTTTCTGCTGGTGTCATTCTATGTGCTGCCTTGTTTGGCAAACTGGCTCCTGGAATCAAATCCATCTGATGACTGATCTTCCTTACCGGTGGTAATCCATCAGGTACATTATCAGATACAATATCCTGAAACTCATTCAACAAATCTGCAACTTCTATAGGTACATCCTCTACTTCCTCTTTACTAGCTTTTGGAATTAAAGCAAAACACACATGCTCATGCCTCATACCATCTAGGAATTTTCTTCCATCAACAAATGTTATTCTTGCATTACCACATACCTTTTCTTCGGTCTCCTTCAATGGCTTTAGCTTATGTCGCACTCCATCATTTGTCAGAGAATAGGTATTCATATGACCATCGTGTACAACACATCTGTCAAACTGCCACGGTCTACCCAACAACATATGACATGCATCCATAGATATTATATCACATAGTACCTCATCTTGGTACCCGCTGATCTTGAACTTTACCAGGCACTGTTCACTGACCATGACCTTGTGGTCATCCTACACCCAGGCAATCCGATATGGATGTGGGTGTTTCTGTCTCTTGAGTTTCAACTTTGTCACCATCTCTTCTGACACTAAATTGTCAGTGCTTCCACTATCAATAATCACATCACAACATTTACCCTCACACTTGCATCTAGTGTGAAACAGGCTCCTCCTTTGTTCAGGTTCATTCTCACCACTTAGCAAGACTCTTCTGCTAATTAGCGTTTCTCCTCTTTCAGCATCTTCAGAATTTGATGATTTAGCATCTTCATCTACATGTGCAACTCTGGCCTGACCTTCATTTCTCCTGTCTATTCTGCCTTGGCACTGAGGACATTCAAATGCCCTATGACCTTCTTCTCCACAGTGAAAACATATTCCACGGAAGCCTCCTCTTCCTGAACCTTGTCCTCTTCCTCTTCCTCTCTGATCTCTATTACTCTGATCTTGAAAATGATTGGAATTATTTCCTCTCTGATTCTAACTACTACTAGCCTCATCCTTCTTTTTTGGATCTTCATTTCGGCCACCATATGACCGTCCGCCAGATCTTCCACCACAACCTCTTCCATTTTGTCTGCTCTCAAACTTCTTGTTCAACTTTTCCTCTATTTTTAGGGCAAACTAGTATGCCTCCTCAATACTGTTCATTCGAACCAGATTCAACTCCTCTTGAATGCTTGGCCTTGACCCATTAAGGTATCAGGCAAATTTCTCCTTATCAGCTTCTGCATGGCCCATTCTGATGATGAGTCGATAGAACTCCTCTGTATACTCCTAAACAGATCTTCCTGCTTGTTTTAGACTTTGCATTTTCTTTAGTAGGTCAAGCTCATAATCAACAGGAATGAACTGTCGCTTCAATTTATCCACCATCCAATCCCATCTTGTGATTTTATCTTTCCCTCTTCTATTTCGCTCCAATTGAATTTCTTGCCACCAGATCTTCGCATGACCTTTCAGTCTGGCCTTCACAAATTTGACCCTATCAGGATCCTCAACATCTTCATACTGGAAATATTCCTCACATTCATTGATCTAGTCGATCAATTCCTCTGGATTAAGATTTCTAGAAAATGTAGGAACCTCAATCTTAGGTCTTTTCCCAATCTTGGAAATCGCTCGAAAAAGTCTTTCTTCCTCCTGGTTCACAATTTCAGCTTCTCCTTCTTGATATTCTTCTTTGGCTTCATCCTTGCTTTCGTCTCTGACATTAAGATTCATTCCTCTGCGAATCTCTTCTTGCAATGCTCGCACTTGTCTCTGTAGCTCTCTAACCTCAGGTGTCACAGCACCAGCTCTTCCGCCACGTTCTCTTCGTGGAGGCATTTTTACGATGCGCGCTAAAACCCTAACCATGGTCCTGGTGCAAACTGCCTCACAGTCGGTGATCTATTTACACACTCAAGAACAACCGCTTTGATACCACTTGATGAAGGGTGCTCCCCTTAATACCACAAGCACATAACAGAAATAGAGAAACAACAACAATGATATGCAAGAACAGAAAATTGACTTCTTATTATCTCCACAAATGTGGAATTACAAACTTTCAGAATTACAATATGCAAAGCCACATGGGCATTCCCTTAAAATATTCTATAAGACAAAGCCTCAAATCAATACCCAGATCTACTACCCAGAACTGCCCTAGACAACACTACGGGCCTTCTTTATATAGGCAATTTCCACCGCCCGAGAAGGTTCCAAAAATTTAGCCCTAAGGGCCGACCAAACTTAGAATTATTTTATTTTTCAATTTATTACATCAAAGTCGGCTCAAAATAACTTTTGAAACCCGAACATAAATTTTGAAGGAAAATTATTTTCTGCCATTTTAGGTGGCCTGACTTCCGGAGACCATAAGTCATCACCAGTTGACCCGATTGACTATTATAACCCCATTTCAGAAACGCCACGAAGTGCTCTACAGGCTTGAACAATGCAAAGCGCCCATCACCCAATTCTTTTGATCTCATCCGGGGCCTCTAAAGCCTTCAAAATTGAGTTCAAAGTTTCTGTACCCTGCTACCAATACCGAAAATCTTCAATATCTTCAAAACTAGACCTGATCTAACCATGAAACTTTGCTGGCAGGCTGATATGACTGAGATAAACCTCCACATGTAAAATCAAAACATTCCGAGATCGTAAGGCCAACTTACTAAAAATAGCAAGTTTCCGTAAATAGCAGCTCTGCACAAGATAGCCCTTATTGAATACAAAAATAGAAATATTTTTTTTTTGGGTGATGCAAGATTGCTCTTACACCTAGGATGCTCCTGCATCACTATCTTCAACTTCTAGATTCCCTTACAGAAACATATGTTGACATCAATGACAAAACAATGAATACCAACATCATAGACAACAACAATTCCAACAAGAACATAATTCCAATATTTTATGATGAAGTTATATATTCAAAAAATTATTTGTAATACTATTATTTTTTTAAATTAACATAGTTCTATCTTACAATGAAATCTTTATATTCAAATAATTGTTCACACTACTATTACTTTTGTTGAATTATCAAACTTATAAAGCTCTAGATTCTCTATTTATTAAAAAAAGAAAGAAAGACAAGACTAAAACAAATATAAGCTCTAAATTTTATTTTTAAAACTTCACATTAAAATACAATCATAAAATTATTGTTCATAATACTAATATTTCCATTTACTCAATATACTACAAATCTATACCTTTGACTATGCATCCAACTAAACCATATAATATATAAGAAGAGCTTGGAAAAAAACACTAAGTGCATTAGCATTAGGTAATACTAAGAGGGGGGGTGAATCAGTATTACTGAACTTTGATTTAATCTTTAACCAATTATAAATAAACCATAATACTATTGAAATGAAAAGAACAATAAAACATAACACATAACTCATGACACCATGATTTGTTTTCGAGGAAACCCTGTTAAGGGAAAACCCCGGTGGGGATGGTACCCACAACTATGCACTAAGATATTATATCCTTGTTAAGAGATCTAGCCTTGTTAGGAACTGATGAATACATAGTACATTTCCTTGTTAAAGGATTACAAAACTTTGTTAGGGGTATACAAAACACCTGGTTAAAGGTGGTGAGAAAACTGTTCTTACAATCAAAACTTGTTACAAAAAGGTTCTCAAAATGTGAACAATACAAGAACTTATCTTGCTTAGATAGTTCCAGTTATGGCTATGCTTCTTACTGATATCACATCTGATCTCTTCTCTCAGGTTTGCAATCTTTCTTCATACACATTCTCCCATTCATAATCGCTTTCTTAAAAGCACTCTATATTTATATCAAAACTTTTATCCAGTCGGCTTCACAAATACCATACTAAACATAATAATTATTTATGTAAAGGGTAAGTATGAAGTCGGTGATCATATATTACCCAAGAGTCAGCAATATACTCCATTCACTTGACTTAGCATGTTACCATACCAAGTAACCTTACCATAATCACTGCAACTGTTCATATGCCCCATTATATTGATCTTACTATCTTCGCATGCCTTTCGAACACTGTATCTGAATTATCTAATATCCAAACCTTATGCGCTCTTAACTGAAGCATACACATATACCAAAAATCCTTTTGTTAACTTCGCAAGCTATAATACTATATATATCTTCATCACTGACCAAAACTGTAACATTGTACCTTGTTACCTTGATTCTGGACTTAGTCATTTTCATGACTATGACTCCAGTACTGATCTTCTCATCCTGCAATCACTCCAGTATAAGTTTTTCCATGAATGACAACCCTTAAGTGATTTCTAGTATTCCATAACATCACTTCCCAACAATCTCTCCCTTTGGCATTGATGGAAACACTTAGAAAAATGACTAAGTGTTAGAGTACAATTCTCTTTTCTTTTTTTGTTTTGTTTTATACATATTTTTATTCTTAATATTTTTCTAATCTTGCTCTCTTTTTCTTCTAAATACTGCTCTCCTCATTTTTCTTTCTCTTCCTCTCCTTTTGTCATCAATGGCAAAGACACTTTCAAAATTTCAAAATTTACTAAGCATAGAAGTTCTTAGTTCTTACTCACCTGTTTTAAGATATCTTGGAAGGAATCTTCCAAGGTCTTTACTTCCTCAGCTGATGACTTTATCAGTAGCTCACTGACATGGATTAATGTATTCAGTGTAAATGATGTTGTCTCCGCTACCTTGATCTCAGTAGACCTGTAGACATAGTCATTGATCCTTCAACTTTTTCCATCTCTGAAAGATGAGTCTCAAGCATTGAGAGCTTCGGGGTCAATAGGCTTCTTAATAAGCTAAATTTGTCTACCACTCTCCCTTTCTCTATTTCTAGTATACTTATTTTGTCTAATAGCCTAGATGTCTCCTTATCCATTTCCCTCATAGTTAGTGAAGATGATTCACAACTATCCATTAGACTATCAAGGGTAGCCCTATCCTTGGCTATAATCTCCTCAATGTTACCTACATGCTTGCAAGGATTTATGCAGTAGTTGTAAATCTTCCTATCTTGTGCTACACAATTCTTGCCTTTAAGAATGGTAGCCTTGAGAATGTCTAAGTCCCATGAAATGGATTGACAGACTTCTCTCAACTTTTTCTCTACAAATTTCTTCTCTGCCTTATCTTCTTCTATTTTTAACAATGAGTCAAAGTGACTCTCAAAACTATCCAGTATTGTATCAAGATTCTTAGCTTCATCCTTTTCTTGAAGGATAACCGGTGAGGGAAGTAGCTTGTTCACTATTTCTACAGCCTTTTCCATTACCTTCATTCTGTTGTCCCCTTTCAATTTTAACCTTTCTTTAGCCTTGGTGAAGACCATGAAGGATAGCCTCATAAGCTCATCCTCATCCATGTTGTCTACATCTGAACTTACCAGTTTGGCCATACTTGCCAACATTAAAGAGGTTTCTATCTTAACCTCAAGAACACTTTTTGTTATGGTTTCTTCTTTCTTCTTTTCTTCCTTCTCCTGCACTTTCTCTTCTTGTTTCTCCTCTATTATCTCTTCCTCTATCTGTTCCTATTATCCAACTTCCATCACACTATCCATATTATCCAAGAATGGATCATTAATATCATGTGAAGTGTCAAGGGTCACATGCACACTAGAGACAAAGAAGTCTAGTTGCATGCTAGCTTGCACACTTCCCTCCATTGCTTTGGAGCTTTCTCCCAATCCTAGAGATGTGGGTTTGGTGACCTTAGGAGGTTACGTCTTCTTAGGCATATCACTCATTAGGATTTGGTCTAATGCATTTTGAGTGTCCTCAATCACCTCATCATACTTTCTAGCCATGATTTTGACTAGTCGAGCCTTTGTACTTAACAAAGGTCTTAGTGCATTTATTATTTTGTCTCTCTCCTATATTGAGACAACATGTAGCATGTCCTCAATAGCCTTATTTCTTATGTTTTCATCCTCTGATTGAACCAATTGTTTTCTAATCTCCAATTTGTTGTAAAGCTCCTTAGGAATGCTTCCTTCAATCTCTAACAAATTTTTCTTGAAGCTTAAAAGATACTCAAAGATAGTATCTTCAATTAGTGGTTGATTCTCAGAATCACATCTCTCATAATACCTATTCACTATTTTTAGATTACCATCTTCAATCACTCTTTTATATAGTGACTTGAGATCAGGTTTCCACAAGGTTTTTGGATCTTTTGGTGTGACTTTTTCTTCTTCTTTCTCAGGAAATTTTTCCTCTTTCTTCTTCCTTTTCACTTCTACTTCTTCCTTTTTAGGACTATCATGCTTACTAGATCTTGTAGACCTTCTAGGAATGATTACAGACATAACTTTTTGTACTGTCTCCTCTTGTGAGGCTGATAAGTCAACAATGTCAATAGTTTCTATCTTCTATATTTCTAAAGGAATAGGAGCATCAATATCTGTGCTTGAGGATGCTTCCATCTTATTTTTCATGTCTATCAATTGCCTCTTAGTTATTCCTACATTCGCAGTGATATCTTCAACAATTTTGCTGACTTTCCTTTTCCTTGTTAACTTTTCTTGTTCTTCTCTGAATTTTTCATACTTCTCCATGTATGTTCCCCATATTTCTTGTGTAGGGTCTAATTCTACTACCACTACATGCTCTACCTGGAGGGTTAGAATCCTAGCACTTACTTCATATCCCATAGGATAACACCACTTCATTCTTGGTTCTACTACCTCAAAGAAAACACAATCAGTTTCAACCATGAAAGAGATGGTGTCCTCATACTTCTCAACCATGTTTTCCAGTATCCTGTACCTTTCTTTCACCTCCCTTTGTATTATTTTTATCATGGCAAATAGTTCACCATCAACCCAATTCTTATCTTGTCTTCGGTAGTATTCTAAAATCTAAAGTCCAGTGGGTTCATTGTCTTTCCATGCTCTAGGGTGCATGCCAGGAAATTTGTGTATGATATGGATATATACATATGTATCAACAAGGACCCAAACCTAAATATTTTAGTCCTATCTTTCTTTATCACTTTCACATTGTCAAGGAACTATTGTGCAAGTACTTTGCAAAGGTTGTACTTCTTTTTTTCTTTGACCATCCTATAGGCCATCATTACAATTCCAACAGATAAAATTTGGTCTACTTCTATAAAATAGTTTGTAGCCCAACACCATTGCTATCAACCTAACATCTTGCTGAAAGATGTCATTGACTGTCATTGCCCTCTTATCCCACTTGGAATGGGTTAGGGTTTCTGCTTGTTTCCTCAAATTATTTTCTGATACATGTAGGACTCCTTCATTGTCAAGGCCTATAATCTCATGGATCATCTATGCACAGATCTTAAATGGTTGATTTCCAATCCAAATAAAATGATCATGAACTCTGCTAAGAATGATCTTAAACCATTCAACTTCTATGAACTCTGTGAGTAGGGTTAGCTTAATTATTGATTGATCAGATAAGTGTTTGAATTCATCTATCATAGATCCATTTTCTTCTACCATGTTATCCAACTCACTATATATGTTTACATCCCCAATGGTCTCATACTTGCAGTGTATGTATGCCCTAATATCTTCTACGTGTAAAACGCCTATGGGGTTTGTGAAAATGCCCCTTCCGGATCATCATCACGGGACTTGAATGGATGCCTCTTGAATTTATACCTAGGTCTATCCACAACATCATAAAACACTAGTGCATTCATAAATTTTCTATGAGTATAGGTCTAAATACCTTAAACATAATTGAATTCAGTACTGTGCTTCACGCGATCACTAAATCTTTTTGCTAGATCACTGCAATACTTCACAACCCTTCTCTCCTTTAGTCGCTAATAATCAAATGGTCTAGAAATGATATCTTTCAAGCCGTTTTAACCTTCAAAAGTTGAGTGAGTGCATTAAACACAAGTAGCTCAACTTTGCATCCTGTCCAGTCAACCTAAAACTCGCGAACACTCAGAATGAGTCTCCAAGTGTTGCGCTTTCACACAAAGACTCTAGAGTGTCTGCACATACCATACCTAAGCTTGCATGAGATTAGTCCACATATACAGGGGCTGGATATATTTTGTTCTCTATATCCAATGTTCCCCTTAAGGTCATGCGAACTTCTAGGTTGATGCCTCAAAGAAATCATCATACAAGTACACGGTATCATCAACTGTCTCTCCTTGAACTGATGCTTTATTCAGAACTTTTACCTTCCACATCTTGTCATCTTCCTTGCTCTCTAATTTCTTGAATTGATTCTCAAACTCACTCATGTATTCATTAAGACTTTTACCACTGTCACCAACATTCTTCCTCATAACCATAGGAGATGGTCCTCTTGGTTCACTTGGTCTTCTTGGTTCTCTTATGTTATCCTCTCCATTGTATTTGCAGAACTTCTCAATGTGTCCAAGATTGTTGCATTTGTAACATGTAAGAGGTCTCCTTCTATCCTAATTAACTTACAGTCTACAATATCTTTCTATGTGCCCAAAGTTATTGCATTTAAGACATGTGAATTTGGCTGCTGAATCCTCTCTAACATAATTTTGTTTATACTTTGACTGATTTGGCTTTCTACAATTTTCTTTCTTGTTTCCATATTCATAATAGTTATAACAGTAGTTGGAACAGGGTTTAGAGTTACCTTTACTTCTACAATCTCTTTTCATGTGTCCAACTTTGTTGCATCCAAAGCATCTACCTCTGAAGGGTCTGAACTATTCTTTAGGTTCTTCATAAGTAGGTCTTTCTTCATTCTTTGCTTCTTCATTGATTTTAGAACCACCCGCTTCATTGATTCCAACTCCAGTCTTGTCTCCTTTAGGTTTTTGGTTTTCTCTTTGCTCATCAATTTTGTCACTGCTCATGTGAAACTTCTCAATGTGTATTTTGGCTTGAGTAAGTTCGCCTTTGATGATCTGATTGTACTTCTCCAATTCCTAATATTTATCTTTATAGAGTTCAAGTTCAGTCTTCATTAGTCCTATCTTCTCATTTGCTGCTTTTAGTGATTCTTCAACTTTGTTCGTAGCATCTTTTTCATGTTGAATCTCTTTTATCATTAAAAGATTGGTCTCTTCTTTTTCTTTCTTTAGTCTCTTTACTTGATCTAATGTATCATTGTCTGAATCTCCTTGGATCTTGTCCATAAGATCTTGTTTTTGACTTCTTGAAGCTTCCAGTTGTTCCTTTAGTTTCTAGATGAAACCTTCACCTCTTCTTAATTTGAATTTTAGTGTGTTGTTCTCAGCCTTATCTTTGTCCAGATCTTCAAGCGCTGCATCAAAGTTCTCTTGCAAACTTTCTAAATCCATTCTGATCTCCCTTAAGTTGTTAGGCTTTCTCTCTAAGGGCCAATAGCTCTGATACCAATTGTTAGGATTAGGTAATACTTCAAGAGGTGGGGTGAATCAGTATTACTAAACTTTGATTTAATCTTTAACCAATTATAAATAAACCATAATACTGCTGAAATGAAAAGAACAATAAAACATAACACATAACTCATGACACCATGATTTGTTTTCGAGGAAACCCTGTTAAGGGAAAACCCCGGTGGGGATGGTACCCATAACTATGCACTAAAATATTGTATCCATGTTAGGAGATCTATCCCTATTAGGAGCTGATGATTGCATAGTATATATCCTTGTTAAAGGATTACAAAATCTTGTTAGGGGTATACAAAACACCTGGTTAAAGCTATTGAGAAAACTGCTCTTACAATCAAAACTTGTTACAAAAAGGTTCTCAAAATATGAACAATACAAGCACTCATCTTGCTTAGATAGTTCTAGTTATGGATCTGCTTCTTACTAATCTCGTATCTGATCTCTGCTCTCAGGTTCACAATCTTTCTTCATACACATTCTCCCATTCATAATTGCTTTCTTAAAAGCACTCTATATTTATATCAAAACTTCTATCCAGTCGGCTTCAAAAATACCATACTAAACATAATAATTATTTATGTAAAGGGTAATTATGAAGTCAGCGATCATATATTACCCAAGAGTTAGTAATATACTACATTCACCTGACTTAGCATGTTACCATACCAAGTAACCTTACCATAATCACCGCAACTGTTCATATGCCCTGTTATACTAATTTTAGTGTCTTTGCATGCCTTTCGAACACTGTATCTGACTTATCTGATATCCAAACCTTATGCGCTCTTAACTAAAGCATACACATATACCAAAAATCCTTCTATTAACTTCACAAGCTATAATACCATATATATCTTCATCACTGACCAAAACTGTAACATTGTACCTTGTTACCCTGATTCTGGACTTAGTTATTTTCATGACTGTGACTCCAGTACTGATCTTCTCATCTTGCGATCACTCCAGTATAAGTGTTGCCATGAATGAAAACCATTAAGTGATTCTTAGTATTCCATAACATCACTTGCCAACAACGTGTACTACCAATTCATACCTGTGGCTATGCAACCAAGTAAACAGTATAATATATAAAAAGAGTTTGAAAAAAAACATTAAGTGTCCCTCTTGGTAAGATATTCCCTTTAGTCTGTTGTTTAAAGGTTGCCCAAATTCATAACCTATTCTAAATTTATAATAATTCCTTATTCTACATTCATTAAGCCGATAGGCTTCCCCTGCGAGGAAGCTTGTGTATGACCCTCCCGAAAATCCCTTACACTGTCTTATGCCTGAAACCAGTTTGCCGAGCAGTTTTAGTAAATTCAGATGGTAGTTTTTGTGTCCCTATGCCATTCCGAGGAAAGATAATTCAATATAACTTTTTAATTTTTAATATTTATACTTTGTGTCGATTTCATGAAGGGGAATACAAATGTTTTTGCAATTTGAAAAATATTTTATTTTTTGAATTTTGAATTTATTATTTTTAACCATTTTAAAAAGTTATATTAGTAAAATAATAAATATAATATATGATATTTATACGTTTAGATTTTAATTTTTTAATTATTTTAATAAATTTTAATATGATAACATATAATTTTAAGAAATATAATGTGTAATTTTTTTTAGTAATGATACTATTTTAAAACTTCTAAAATTATGCATATATAGTTAATGTTATTAAAAAACTTACTATTTTAAGATGTATAAATTATATTTTATTGAATAGATATTAATTTTTTTAAAATCAGAAATATATTATTTATATCAAATTGAAAAAACATTATTGATGAAAAAAATATAGAGTATTTAGAAACTTTAATACTAAATAGGAATTATTATTAATTTATATATATAAATAAATTAACTTCTCATTTTTGGATGTCTTTCATGATCTATCATTTTTTTATTGAAGCAAAAAATATGATGCACCATTAAAAGTATAAAAGTATTTAAATAAAAAATAAAGTTAAAAAAATAATATAATAATATTATATTGAATTTTAATTACATTAATGGAAAACTTTAAATTTCTTATATGAATTATTTTTTCTACTAAAATTTAAATAAAATTATATAAAATTTGTATAATATATATTACAATAGAATATAAAATTTGTGAATAATAATAAATTTATTATATATTAAAAAATAACTAAAATAGTTCAATATAAAAATGATGCAATGTAAAATTGTATATTTTGACTTCTTCCATACATACATTTAACAATAGTGGAAATAAATTTATATAGACATCCTATGCAATGGTACTAGTCATCACATGTATAGTAATGGCACGAACATCTAGCCATATCATGATAGTTGGTGCCATTAGGCTCTACTCTTCATCTCCCTGCTTTTACTTTCCACCTGCATTTAGCCTTTCCAAAAATGTTAAATAAAAAAAACCCTACTCCTAACACACACAAATCACTTCAACATGACACCACTTCTTCATCTCCTCAACATTCACAATCAACCAACTTTGATCACATTTTTTAGCTTCTCTCAGTTAGTGCATGATTAAGTATTATATTCTTTTGTCTGGGTTGCTTAGCGAAATAATGTTAAATTCATGCTTCCCTTTCCAACTTTTATTCAATACTTAAAAATATTTATATTCAGATCCACTAATTCATGTATCATTTTTGGAAAGATCGAATTCCTCTATGGCGGTAGACTTATTAAGCATGATTGTTATTGCAGTTTCATGCTCTTTTAGTCTCCTTGTTGATCACAGTCATGGAGATAGGAAGTCCTCTTTCTAAATTTGAATTTACAAACCAAATCTTTTGTACCTATTTAAGTTTTTATTGTTTTTCTTATGTGTATTGTGTTGTCCAATTATTCACGGAGTATTAGGAGTGTTGATCTTCTTCAAAGTATATACAGTATACTTATTCTGTTAAGAATGCTTATTCTAAGGGCAGGTGGGTGGTCTATTATCTGTGAGAGGAAATGCAAACATAAATCCCAAACAATGGGAGACTAAATTATATGGCCTTGGAAGTGTTCTATGTGTTTTTTCTCTACTCCAAGATTCAAATACGAGACAAGGTGGTGTGATAATGACGTGGAAACGATAGAGCTTTTTGAATCTTTCACAAAATTTGGGTGAAGTGACCCAGGGCTTGAAAATTTTAGGTTTTTTTTCCCATTGATTTCCTAAGGTTCTTGGGCTAGATTTGACAAAATATGTATTTTTTGGCATTATGTATCTTCTCGCAAGAAGAGGCCATGAGATGCAGTTTTAAAAGTTAGGGTTTGAATATGTTTTTTTAGAAAATGAAGTTTGGGTTAAGCCACAAAGTTTCCCTAACGCTTTTAAGACATTTTGTTGAGCTTGTGGCCCAAAGCACAGTTTCTTTAGAGATGAAGGTGCATCTCATATTGATATTGGGGAGGAATTTTTTAGTGTTCATATCTTTTTTGTAATTCTTTCTAAGCTTTGAAATGTGAAGATCCATTTTTTAACTCTTGGGAGGATGATACACTGGGTTTTAAAAAAAAAAATCATGTTTAATGTATTTTTTTGAGGTGGTGTGATCTTGGGATCATTCAACATTAGGGTTTTAATTATTTGATTTTTTATTTAGTGACAATCAAGGTTCAAAGGGAAGTTTTTGATTAAGCTTCCTTAGTTGGAATTTGGTCTGGTGGAGAGGTATACACTAAAGTAAATCTCATGACCCATGCATTGTATCTAGTTGCAAGAGGAATTGCCTCAGCCTCAAGAACAATGGAAGTCAAATAGTCTCACCTTAGCATACCTGATAAGAAGGCTTTTCATACCCAATGACAATGTTGCAGGCTGAAAAGTATTGGAAAATATTTTGGCCTTTTCTTGGCTAATGTTTTTTTGTTTACTATTGTCTCTCTTGTTGATTCAAGTTGGTGCAACTGAAATGGATTTTTAATGCTTGAATATTTTAGAAACTTGTTTGCCATCTCTTGTTACCTTTGGTCCCCATTTTTTTTAGGGTTAGATGAAATTTAAGTTTTATGGTAGGAGGACTCAATAGATCCTCAACCTAGAGACCAGAAATAAATAGTTTTAATTGTGGAAAGACATTTTTATCAAATACATCACACATCATCCAAACAAACACACTTTGAAATCATAGTCACAAGAGTGTTGCAAATGAAAACATCAGATTCAAATCCACTTCTCACAACATCATCCTGAATTTCTCTGCCTTGTTGAAGAGCCGACAAAGTAGCACATACTTTGAGAACCCAAGGGAATGTGAATTTGTTTGGCTGCAAACCCATCTCTCCCACAAGTAATAACTATTAAGATATTTTTTGTACTAACTATTATTGGCATATGCCTTGAGCATTATATTCCATGTAAATGTATCTAAATTCTCTATTATGTCAAAAATCAGGGGAGAATTTTCAAGACTGTTGTGTAGTATGTACATGTTCAACAACTTGGTGTTTGGAAATGTATTGAAGAACTATTCAACACTAGGTTCTGCCTATTTCTCAGAAAGAATAGGAAGATCGGTGTAGAAATGTGTTAAATTTTTAATAAACCAGTCAAGTTGCATATTTTTTAGTCAAAGTATCAACACTTGGGTAGGAAAACTTTAGATTCTCATGAATCTTCTATAGCACTAGTAGAACAAATGAATAAGAAAAAATTCTTTCAAAGTCTTAATAGTCAGAAGATTCTCTATTTTTTAATAAGACTGGGTATTTTAGTGGAAGAATGTTTTGTATTCTCACCACTTGTTTAGAGAAACATATATTAGTAAAATCTTCGTCAAAACCTGGAAGGAAGGGACAGTGGAGATTGAAGGAAAGTCATTTATTGTCACAGAGGAGGTTATATCAATGGTCACTGACATTCCCATTGCGGACAATAAATTCTATAGAGACCAAAAACTTTCTGACATTGTTGTCAAAAAGTTTGCAAGAGATGACAAGGAGATGAATGCCATAGTCAAGTCGGGCACCTACTACCTTTCTGGGAGCTTGAAGATGCTTTGGCAGTATGTTCTGAAGGCCCTCATCTTCTATGTCACCCTAGATACTAGGTTTGACAAAATCCACACCTATCATTTCATCTTGCTAAATCATTTTAGGCATGGTTTTAAGATTTCCATTCCTTTTTATCTCTTCTCTTCTATCAACAAGAATATCACTGGTTTTAGAGATAAGAAAATTGCTAATCCCGCCTTGCATGAAGGATTGCTTCTATTATTATATGAATTCTTTAAAGCCCAAATCCTGGGCAAGGAAATTAGGGATAGCAAGGCTATTAGTGAGGACTTTGGGTTGGATTATGTTCCTTTGGGAACTTCTATGGGAAAAATTTTGGATGACAATAAGGAAGTCGAAAATAAGAAACAAAACAAGGGATCCCCTTCCAAGAAGCGACCCCTGAAAGCCGTTAGAATTGAAAAACCCTTTATAAAATAGGATAGGAAGGAGGTTTACTCAGAGGAGGAGTACAATGACAAGGAGGAAGAAATGGATATGAAAGATGATGAGGGCAATCCCAATATGGAAGCTACAGACATGCATGAACTTGTCAAAGAGGAAATCCCCAAACCCATGTAGGATCTCTTGGGCCACTTGTCGGTTGATCTTACTATAAGAGAGGATAAAACCCATCCTCCTCAGTCCCCTACTGGCACCAAAATTAAGAATCACGACTTTGTAACTGAAGATAATGAAGAGCAGGGCACTAACCAGTCACCTATAAGGATAGATGAAATTGAAGATGCCTATGGGGGGGGTATAATAGTCAGGATATCAGGAAAGGCAAAAAGGTCTAGAGAAATTTTAACATCAACACAGTGCGCATGGGAATAATTAGGGAGGCCATCTACACTCAGATTCTAGAGGACAATGTAGGAAAAGTCCACAAGGAAGAGTTGATAGACCTAGCATTGGTTGTTCTAAGTGATAAAGCTAGGGAAATGGACATGGATTTCCTCAACAACACCAAGAATAGCATACTGGATTAGTTTAGATCTTTCAAATGGCTCTACCACGAGATTGAGGACCTTAAAGAAAAAATTTAGAGCTCGGACAACAAGAAACACACCATAGAGAAAAAACTAAGCTTGGAAACCATGGTCCAGCACTTGGAATCCGAAATGATAAGCCTTGAAAAAACCCTCAAGGGTGTTTCCGAGAAAAAAATTAATATCCTCAAAACGTCCAACGAGAACCTGAAGTTGTTAATCAAAAAGATGGAAGAAAAAATGGAAACTACGACTGATCAGAGGACTAGGGAGGATGAGAAGGAGCCCACTAAAGGACCAATAAAAAGAACCAGGGCAAGAATCAAGAAAAACAGGGAGAAAATTGATCCCCAAGGATCCCAAGTTCAGAACGTGAAAGACACTGTTCAACTGATGGAGGCCCTTGAAAGTAACATGGCTGTCATGCTTAGGAGCTTGGCATAACTTGTTATGGTGCCCTTCTTTTTTGCCTTGTTTTGACTTTCTTTGTTTTTTCTTGTTCAGCCCTGTAGTGGCCCGTTCCTTGGTACTCTGAACTGCTATACTCTACTTGGTTTTCATGCTTTTCTTTTGTTCATACACCATTGTGGGTTTTAGGATCCCTATAAAACCTATTTTACTTAATCAAAAACATATATTAGTAAAAGAAACATTACAAGATGTTGTGGATTCTCTTGAAATAATATATTTTAACTACTTCATTTAATACGTCAAGATCAAGTAAAAAAATGCTTCGTATTCTCATGAATTAGCATTTCTGTAGAGTAAGAGAACAATGACATTTGCTAATGCTTTAAAATAAATGCAACAACATATACTGTTAATTTTTGTTGTCTTACCAAAAGGAGCTGGAAAATGGAAACAAATGCATTTAGTTCTCATATGTAGATTTAATAGAAAGAAAATACACAACCTTGAAATCACAAAAAATAGTAGATTTTGCCAGTACTTTTCAGTAATATTTACTCTTTAGTTTTAGGTTTTGTTAGATATTTGATTATGGGTATCTAGTGTTGTTTATACCTTAATTGCTATTAGTCAAAATATATCTCCTACTAAGATTCTCAAATCAGAGTCCCATTTATTCTTAGGCTAATCTATCAACAAGGCAACCAATACCCACCAAACACTTGTAGCATATAATGGTTCTAGTGCTTACCTATGATCTTTCAACTATTGGCAAAGTGTGTAATTGATGAATTTATGAATAAGTTTTTGTTGTTGCAGTTCATAGAGTACATGAAGCATTGTTAATTTGGGTGATGCTTAGCCTTAGATTAAGACAATGACAATAGTTTTGAAGCACAATACTTTTAGACAGTGGTATTGGAACCTTAATTATGTACTTAACATTGCTTAGACTTTGAATTTTGCTTTACATTCTACTAGTCAATGCATTATTTTATTTCATCCTAGAAATTCGGTGTACAGGTTCTCTATAGAATTCTTGAATAGATTTAGGAATTTCATTGATTGCAGATATAAATATTTGGGATAGTGGTGAACGTTACACTTCACTAGGGTTAACTTAATTTATATGGCTTTGTGCACGTGATTTGACAAAGATTGCAATTTTTTTCCATAAATTTAACTCTTTAGTATAATTCCTTTTACCACGAAGCATGTTTGTAGAACGACACTTCAAAACACTTCCTTTTATTAAGGTGTCGATACCTTTTACCTACACATTGTTTCAACATCGTAGACCTTTACTTTAACTTCTATCATGACAAGCTACCCATGCTATTTTGGGTGCATGAGACATCATATCTTTTTACTTTGTCTCCCTTCAACAATAGTAATTTTATATAAATTCTCATTATTTTGCTGAAGGTTAATCATTACTTATTCTCTATTTGGGCCATATAATTGGCATTGTTTGATTCTATAAGATGTATACATGCCTTCAGAGTTGATGTGATTTCATTATGTTGCCTTCTCATTTTTACTTTTAAGCAATTTTACTTTTAAGTGTTTGATATGGCAGTGAGAAGAGTACACAGCAAGGCAGGAAAGGGATAAGACAATGAAGAATAGGAATTGATAGTAAGGCAGTCTTTACAAGTTGTTCTTAGCTAATCTATTTCCATTGTTAATGTTGAAACAACTATGTCCTGAATGTACACTTGGTAGTGTGGTGGTAGTACCTACAATTTCTAATAATGCGTTTCTCCTTGTTTTGTTTAAAATTTTAGGTTACTTTTTATATTTAATTAGAACTTTCGGTGCAAAAAATTGCATAAGCTGTTGCTAAAGTAATTTCATTTAACTTTACATTCATTTAGGTTAGTATTTCATTCTATTTAGTACTATTTTTTTAAAAAAATATTTATTTCTATCATAAAAGATTAGAACTTGACACACGATCTAGATACTTACACAATGAGCTTGGTTATTGATTCTTAATAAAAAGAATAATTTTAGTGTCTTTTATTTTCTTGTATACTTTTCATTAATAATTTCATCACATTTATAAATACTTAAATATTCATAAAATTTAATAATTAAGATTCAATAAAGTTAGAATTTCATTGGTTCAAGACTATACTGAGATCAACAAAGATAAAATTTCATTAATTACCCCGAAGGGGTTCCCTATATGAAAGGCATCCGCCTGTCAGAAAGGCATCGACGGTGCATAATCCTCCTCAACGGTGCAAGACGATTGAAATCATCTTGCCCCTGCATTTTTCTCAGCAATGACGTCAGGAGTTCAACCTGCTGTAGCCTGTAAAACTACTTTCAAAATACTTTATCCGCCGGTTGCTACAATTTATACTAAACGTGCAAGCTGATATTCGCATAGTAAACGTGGAAAGCTGGGCGCCATCAGATATTTTGTGTTCTTTTCGAGGCAGATGGAAGGGATATTTTGCGTTCTTTTCTTCTTCGTCATGCATTAATCAATGGCTGCAACTTGCACACTTCCCTAAAGTCATTTCTACAACATAGGGTTTCGAAACCCTAAAGCAGATTCATTTGATCATTTTGCAATCTCTTCATACTTATCTCTATGGCGGTGCTTTCACGGGGCTAGGATTTGGGGCATGTATTTACTGTGGATCTCTTCTGCTTCTGGTATTTTGAATGTGATAATGGTTGTGGGTTTGTTTTTTGTTGCTGTTCTAAGTTGTTGGTTCCATGGCGGAAGCGACGGCCAGCCCGAGTAGCTAGGAGAGTCCTCACTTGGGGGAGCAGAGCCCCAATTGAACGTGCGGGAGCAGGATAGGTTTCTGCCCATCGCTAATATCAGACGCATTATGAAAAGGGCACTGCCCTCTAATGGCGAAATCCCAAAGGATGCCAAAGAGACCGTACAAGAATGTGTTTCAGAGTTCATCAGCTTTATTACCAGCGAGTATATTTTGGCAGGGCGCTTGATAACCTGGAGTTTGTGCAATGGTTGAAACGATACTGTTGACTGTTAATGGTGAGATTATCAATAAGTACTACCCTCTTTCCATTTTTCTATTGATAATGCCTAAATAAATATGTAGTGGCCAGAGGTAAAGCGCTCTACAGAATCATAATTAAGGGTATTCATTTTGTAAATGGGGCTTGAGGGAGTGTTAGGTTAGTCAAACCTGCAAAATTTAGGGTTTTAAGATATCTATGTCCTGTGTCGGTTGCATATTAGGGGCAAGAGGGGCAAGAGTATATGCTCACTCTGCATCCTAGTCACACTCTGCATCCTAGTCATATTCATAATTAATTCTTCTCTCATCTTTCATATTTTTTTAATTTATGTATATATATCACTCATGCCTCCCAATGGATTTATCGTTCTCAACATCTGTCATGCTCTAATGTCAACTGATGCAGAATCTCAAGTGTGGTTTTTTCTCTTTTTAAGTGGGACAAGAAAAAATGTGTATTACTCTGAGTTCTGAGAATTGTTCTGTTTCTGCAGTAGCTATCTCGTCTTTCCCAAGTTATGTCTTTGCATTTACTGGCGTAGATCTTCTTTTTCAGTGGATAGATTGTAGATCTTTTCTTTCAGGTCTATTGAGAAGGTTGAGCTGGTATTTATGGTAAAACAAAGCAGAGACTTGTAGAGGATTAGGAGAAGAGCAGGTGTTGCAGCAGTTCATAATGTGTCCTGTAGGTAGGGCTGCAGATTCTCTCCATCACTTTTAGAGAAACAAAAGCTCTGAGCCAATTTTTTGTGTGTATGTTTGGGGCAAAGCAACAGAGGTTCCACATCTGTATGCTTTGAAGTATAGATATTTTCTTGCTGGTAGAGAAAGCTTAAGTAGATCGTAATGGACAGAAAGACTTTACATTATAAATAAGCTAAACCAAAATTAGTTTATATGAAGTTGTATTTTCCAGTGGCGAAATTCACTTATATATTTTCTATTTATTCAATATTCAAATCTTTTCTTTGTACTGCATGTCTATATCCATATAGTATTCGTAGATATAGCTACATACTATTGTTTGTGCTATAAATACCAAGTTAGCTTCAAGTGATACCATATTCTCATGAAAAAGATGTTGGGTTTAAAGCATACGAGATCTCAGATGAAGCTTTGGTGTCTTTGGCCCTATGACCACCTGAATTTTGAATCCTACAGAAAAGGTAGTATTTACCAAGGTGAAAATACCACAGAGGCAGGGAAATTTTCTTTCTTGGATAAAGACAAACCTAGATGTCTGATAGGTCTCTTGTTAATCCTGAATGTGAGAATGGGAATTGGGTTCTAAGTTACAACATAAGTAGATGATGAAGAACTTTTATCCTAACTTTGCATTGAATCTGCAAGAGTGTTGCAAATGTTGCTGGGTACGATAACTCTGATAGTTTAAAGCTGCACATGATTGCTTTAGTTCTTAAATGCAGAGAGGTGAATTCACCTAAAAAGATTGGTCATTAAATTGGCGGGAGATACAAAGGCAGCTTCTTTCTTTCAAAAATAGAAATTAACACCTACAATATTAGATATCTCCATAACATGTTTCTTAAGTTTCATTAAATCGTTCAAATTTAAAATACTTTATATCTTTCATATATAATTCTCATTTACACATTCCTCATTCAAGATGTTAAAATTAATATATAGATTCAATTACATGTAACCATATTATTATTCTCTTTATGAAATTCATTTCAAAGCAACTATCTTTAAAAAGATACCAAGCATGTATTATTGAATATTGTCTTTTCTTTTGAAACTTTATTTCTCTTTAATTTGTTTCATCAATAATATTTTGTGTAGTTAAACGATTAATAGACTGCATAAATAATTGAATATATTTGGACAAAAAATGCGTAAATCATATATTCAATTTCATAGTGCATGTAGTTATATCAAATTTGTTTTTTATACAACTCCAATTGGTAGATTTACAGGTTTATGAAGTGTAAATAACCTTTCGTTTCAACTTAAGGTGCATTATGTTTTTGAAATGAGTAGATGTTGATGCATGTAAACTTCAAAGTTCAATAGCATTAGCTTTTTTTTTTCAATTTAAAATTTGATTCGCTTGGGGTTTTTATCATAATTATAACTCAAAACACACTGCACACGAGCATTTGAGATAAGGTGGGACCTGGAGCTCAAGGATAATCATTTGCAGCACAATGATTTTCCCTTCCTTGGCCATAGCCGAACATGGAGCTCAAGGATATACATTCCTATTTCTCTCTTCACGCCTCTTATTCCTCAACGCACGACATCCCGCTGAATAAACCACATTCAAAAGGACGTCCACCACAATATTTATTATAGCAATCTTACGCCACTCGAGCTTCAACTTTGCCAGCACACCTGTCTTGCATGAATCACAGTTGTAGCAGAGTTGATCCTGCACATTACGCCATCTGCCACAATCCATGTTTGTTATGTTGCCTGGCGTGGAAGTCCAATAAGTGGCATTCACATACACAAAATTACACGAGGTTGGAGGCTTGCAGCAACCCAACTACAAAAATCAATTCAAATTCCACAAGGGGGATCAAGACCGTAGTTTTCATGAGATGAAAAACGCAGAAGAGTGCTCAAATTCTCCATAATTACAGTATTTAAAATAAAAAATGCAGATTTTAGGTGTGGAAGCTCAAGCGAGTTACCTGAATTGGGGATAAATTTCTTTTGTAGAATTCCTCTGCAACTTGGCCGAACGAATCATGAGCAAGTTTCTTACATACTTTGTCATCCCGAAGACAACTCTTGATTTTGTTCCAGTGGCTGCTCTTCTCCACTCTCTTCTGCAGCCACTTCGAGTAGTCCCCAAGTCTGTATTCTTTGTACCCTTTCCCGGAAACAGCATGCCCAGTGCCCTTGCCTGTGACGAGGAAGGTAAAGACAGTGAAGGAGAACAATAGCAGAATGACCAAAATGAAGGCGGCCATGTAAAGCCAGAGCAACCATGTGGCTGTGCAGAAAACGCAGAGGAAGGCGGCGAGAGAGAGGAGTATGAGAAAACCCCTTGCGAGCCATATTCCTCCGCCCAAGATTACTACCCAAATTATTAATTCGGGGCACCTATTGCATACCAAAATGCAATTACTAGTTTAAGACTATATTGAGATTGGACTTTTCTTTATAATATGTTTTATCTTTTATTTATGAGTTGTTCACTGTTACATTTATATATTTATTATTATTTTATTATAATTGGATCTATGCATTCACTTTTTAAATCTTATCAATATTTTTTAACTTAATTTCCAATCTGGTTGGAAATGTGTCCGTTCTCATATAAATTACATATGGTACTTAAATAGCTGAAAGAAAAAAAGATATTCCCTTCAAGATATTGTGAACTCTAAATCTTGACAGCATCAAATCTATAATGATCAATGGTAGAGTTGATGTTATTTGAAAGGAAGCAAGATATGCAAAAAGATGGTTCCTATATAATCTTAATAAAAAGATTATGCAATGATTTTAAATATGATATAACTTATTATAATATTAAAAAAAACATTAAAAAACTAAAATAATCATGAAATAATAATACAAAATTAACATATGGAAAAAATAAGTCGACTTACGGTTTGCAGTCATTGCAAGGTGGAATCGAAACTTCGATGAGACCAATGGTGAAAAGATGAATAACATAACGCTGAACTAGTTCCAACGAAAACATGTTCAAATGCATGCAATGTTCCAAAGCGATGAATAATCCCTTAAATACAACGGATTCCAAGGGTAACTTCATAATTACAAATAAGGAACTGACACCATGACAAGGAATAGGCTTGCTGGCTACAGAGTCCATGCTTCCAGAGAAACAAAAGGACGCACTCAAGAAAGAGGATTTCACTCTCTATTTGCTGTTGGAAAGATCATGTCTTGACAATAACAGGTGAATGAAGGAAAAATATTACACCTTACAATTCTAAACCAAAACTCTACTTTCCAGTACCCGGTCAATACAACAATCAAAGAAAGAGATTAGGGAACTGAGAAGCAATTCTAAGAAGAGTAGTCATGAAGCAGGAGAAGACTCGTGCATAGCCCATAAAGGGCTAAACCAATGATAGATTCTTACCCCTATCCACAGGTGTATCACAAAGGAAATCCTGACACTAGACCGCCATCCTCTAATCTCTACTCGATCATGTTGATGTATGCCAGAGTGGTGGAAGTCTCCTCTAAGAACACAAGTCATGTGGCTCCCTATTTCCCTCAGCGGTTCCCTTTGATGTAGCATTGCTTTCTCTTGCACACCCCCAGAAATTCCAAATGGTAGTGGCTGTAAATAACGATGTGTATAGAGAAGAGATTCTTCGCATTCATCTACCATGACTGAATAAAATAGGCATCCTTTGTTCCGCCCCCAAAATCGAACCACATGCAGTCACAGTAATCAAAAAATATCATACAAACAATGATAGAGTGGGGACAAAACGAAGAGTTCCCTATTCATCAGTTACGCAGATTATGTTTCTTTTTACCAGAAAAATAATTGCTGCGTTTATTGTTCTCCCACTTCTTTAAGAATTCGTTTCTCCCGCTCCCTAAAATGCAGTAGTAATTAGAGAAAGTGGGTTATTAGTTTGTTTCGAGTATTAATCTTAATAAAGGCATAGTTAAGTAAAAAAAAAACTTCACTCACATTTTTTAAATAAAGATTTAGTTTTTAAACTATAAATTTATCACAATTAAATTCAGATGTTACAAAATGGAAGCAACTTTTCCATCTAAAAGGATGGGGATGTGACACAAGCTGAACAAAACATTAGATTTTAAATCAAGGCAAAAAAAAATTGTACTTATTTGAATACAATCAAACTTATGTGGGATGAGTGATAGTAAACATGATCTGATGATTGATAAGCCCATTAGAGCAAGTAGGATCTGATTCTTTGCAAATTATGAGGTAGCAGCTATAGCAGTAGTTGTTTCTCCTACAAGATCCGTGGGTACCAATATTGTATGCATGTCTAGGGGTTGTCAAATAATAGCTATCGACAACTCAACTCACTAAAACTCAATGGCCAAAGATTTGTATATAAAATTCTACAACCCAAGTTTATGTGAGAAAATAGTAGGCTATCTAGAATAACAATTGAACTGTTGAACTAAGTACCAATGGATGTGCATTGTGTTAGGAAAGAAGAGAGCAGAACACTTTCCACAGTATCAAATTCTTAGGGGATAATAAACCAGAGACGACTATCAATTTCAATTACAGTCATTAAGATGCACAAAAGTAAATAGAGTAAGCACATAAGGATAAACAAGCATAAAATAGGACACCAGTATTTCTGTGGAAAAACCCTTACGGGCAAAAAACCCACACACCCAAAGCAACAGTCACTTGTATTATCATAAGTCTAGTTACATATAAGTTACAAATTGTCTGATTGCAGATGTAAATTTTCAACCTCAGTTCTACAAATGTTGAATACTCGATCACTAAGTTTCACAAAAATTGACCATCTGCAACTTATCGAGTATCTCTTCAACATTTGTTCATGCATGGTTGCTTCAACCTCTTAGCCTTATAATTCCTAATGAATCTCGCAGACATTTATACACTCTACAACTCATTATAGAATTCGGTATAACAATTGTCACAGAGAAAAATAGTTATTGGCAGCCTTGGCAGTCCCAATGGTCACTCTTCTAGTTGACAATCCTTTCGGCATTGAGTCACTCCCTTCGACCCCGAACACTTCCTTCGGCATCAGGTCACTCCGGTTGGCCTTAGACACTCTCTTGGACATCGACTTCAACATACTAGCTTCCCTGTAGCTTCACCACCGGCCTCGCATACCACTTTACCATCGGGTACCAGTTGCACCATACCATTGATCACTTTGTTCGCCAATCCATTGGCAACATTCGTGATTGATGCCATAGAGCACTCACCATACCGGTCATAGAAACCACCGTATGGTCAGGAGTTGATTCTTACGGGGGACCCCATGTCCCCACACGGTGAAAAGTCACTGTACGGTGGACTCACCCGTACGGTAAGCACCCACGGTACGGTGTACTCATCCGTAAGGTGAGCAACCAACACACGTACACGAGTCATTCTTAACAATCTCCCACTTGACAAGGTACGTACTAATATCCACAGAGTTCATAAACAAGCTACTAAGAGTTAAGGGCTTCAAGCCCCATTGAAATTTTGCACCATTTGAACTTAACTGGCACCTTCAGAACACTCAGAGGCTATTAAGAAAACACAAACATCATAATTCCCATTACATTGTTACACCCTTTCCACCTTAGCATAAACCATCACAAACCAGAGTTCACCACATGCTCCATTGAAATATTTGCAACAGAAACATGAATGGTCTCAAGCCTCAAGTGCAATACATGTCACATACACACCAGGAAGCTCCCACTCCACAGGTAATGTCAAAGTTGAAAAGAATCCTTTAACAACGTCAAATAGAAGTGTATAAAACTTGGTAGTACCAAAAACATTCGCAATACTTAGTAGTTGTAAACCAAGAGCCTACAAGCACAAATTTCATAGCAAGTCTCCACAACCCCCTGTATCATGTCCTTCTACACACACCTCTAAATTTTAACTGTGTTAATAACATAACAGATGAATGCTTCTTAGTTGGAACTATTACTCATTCCAACACATACGTCTCTAGCCAGAAGAGAACATTAACAACATCTATGTTTCCATGCATCCATGAGCACCTATAACTCATCAAACCATCCCAAACTCTAAATGCAAAACTACAATATCATGAAGTACCTAGCAAATGATCAATATACTCAAACACATAAAACTAAATCAAGATCAATGTCAAATTTCCAACTGCAGAATCAGGAACATAAACATGACAACCATGATCTGAAACATCTCAACCAAAGAGATAACATGTTCCATATGAACATAACCATATCATGCCAAAACTCTAAATGCATCTCAAGAGTATACCATGACATAATATTGAAAAACATCCTAATAACAAGGATAACATGTCAAAATAAAATATAAACAACATTTGTACCAAGGACCTCTATGAGTCCTCAAGATGATGAATTTACATCATTGCCAACAACTCCCACTGAAGCGTGGTATTGAGTCTCGCATGACATCGTGACAAACATCTTCTTCATGAAGATTGAACCAGACATCGACTGACATCTGACTTGCCAAACTAGCTCAGAAAGCATTTCCATCATCACTTTGAGAAGACACAGAAGACTTAAAATTTGAAGAACTCTTCATTTTTTTCCTTCTTCTTCTTCTCTTTGCAATCCTTTCAAATATGACCAATCTATGGGCCACAATTCCAACACTTCACTTTGGACTTCTTTCTAGGAGACTTTGATCTTTCCTTTGACTTGGATTTTGACTTCTTTTCCTCCTTGCCTCAAACAACAAGAGCCTCCTTGACAATCTTAGAATATTTCCTTCATGCTTCTGACATCAACGAAGGAACCACATCTTCCATCTTGAAAGTAGTTGTTGTACTCCCAATGGCCATCACCAGATGATCCCATGTGTTAGGCAAAGACCATAACATTAGCATACATTGATCCTCGTCATCAATCTTGACTCCTACAAAAGTTAACTATGCAATAATCATATTGAAAACATTCAAATGACCTGCTATAGATGCACCCTCGTCCATCTTCAAGGAATACAACTTTTTCCTCAAGAACAACTTGTTTACCAGAGACTTTTCGTGATAAATGTCACCAAGTTTCTGTTAGGAATAGTCCCAAGAGATAACTAAGAGGGGGGAGGGGGGCGTGAATCAGTTATCTACGAGTTTCAATTCTTTATCCAATTAAGTATACTTAAACATTAAGCATAAACACAAGGAAAAAACACTTGAACACAACACCAATATTTTGGTTACGGGGAAACCCAAATAGGTAAAAACTCTGGTGGGAATTGACACCCACTAATAATTTGCACTAGTGTATTATGATCCTTGTTAGAAGATCCTTAACCCTGTTAGGATTTGTCTTTACAATGCATTTAGTATAGTGACATGGTCAAGGGTCGGACCCTATTAGGAGTCTTTTACAATTAACCCTGTTAGGGGTGAGGACACACTGTTTGAGAGAACACTGCTCAAAGGGGTGACTACAACCTTCTGAATAATAGACACACTATATTTGGATCTTGGTGAACTGCGCTTTGACCTGCTATCTGGATCAGTTCCAAAGTATAGCACAAATTCTTTACTTGGTCACATAGTCCTTCTGCTGATGGCTCAACACTTCACACACTCTTTTCTGCTCTTCACAATTAACTCTGAACCATGCCTTAGCAATCACAAATGACTGCCTATAAATATCTTTCCTCTAAATGATATAATCAAGTTGGCCTGTTAGAACCACCTTGAAATCATATTAGAGAAACCATAACACATTCCAATAATAATTATGTCGGCTCTACTAAGCACACATCACAACCTGGGACTTGTCCAAATCAATAAGTGTAGACGCACGCTACACATTGCCGGCTCTACCAAACTAACTAAAACTTTCTCCTCAAGATGAATTACATCATGCGCTCTTAACCAAACATTATTAACTCTTCTTTAATCACTAATCGAAGGGCACATACTGTAATGATAGACGCAACTCTTGTACCAACATAATCTCTGTCGGCTCTTCTGAATAAACACAGGAAACTGTAGTTGGTGAATAGCGACTGCATAACTTCACACATACTAATCATTAGACTCTGTGTCCATGAATGTAACATCACTAACATGTCTCTATCATATATCCAAACGTGCAAGGCTCCATGATGATTGAACAGATAATCACTCACATAACACTGCCTGTTACTCTGTCAGGAACACTGCTGACACAAGCTGCTACATAACTGTCTATACTCAATATCAACCTCTACGTCTATGATATCATGTTGATAACATGTTCATGCTACATATACTGAAAGCTCACTGCATGAGTCTTTCACGCACATTGCTTACCATATGTTGTCATCAATGACAAACATACAGTCAACACTGGCTTGTTGGCAAATCTCCAATAGTTTCTTCCACAAAGAAGCTGTTGTCTTCTCCTCATGAACATTTAACAGAATAGAGTCTGCCAATCACAACTTGATCATCCCTTTGGCTTTTCTATTTGCAAAATCCTAGTCCTCTTGTTTCATGCCTAAAGGTTTAGCTCCAACCACTGCAAACTAGAGATCTCTATTGACCAACAGATCTTCCACCTTGAGTTTCCACAACTCAAAATTGCTACCATCAAACTTCACATTATCTACTCTTCCTAATGTGCTCGCCATCTCAATCTGCAATATTGATTACTAGCATTCTACAAATCACCCACTACAAAAATGACACAAACAACCTACTGACAAGGATAACCCAGCTAGCCTTGCTTTGATACCACTTGTTAGGAAAGAAGAGAGCAAACCACTTTCCACAGTATCAAATTCTTAGGGGAGAATAAACCAGACACAACTATCAATTTCAATTATAGTCATTAAGATGCACAAAAGTAAATATAGTAAGCACAAAAGGATAAATAATCATAAAATAGAACACCAGTATTTCCGTGGGAAAACCCTTACAGGTAAAAACCCCACACACCCAAAGCAATAGTCACTTATATTATCATAAATCTGGTTACATATAAGTTACAGATTGTTTTCTTAGAGATGTAAATTCTCAACCTCGGTTCTACAAATGCTGAATACTCGATCATCAAGTTTCACAGTGATTGACCATCTGTAACTTATTGAGTATCTCTTCAACATTTGTTTATGCACTGCTGCTTCAACCCCTTAGCCTTACAATTCCTAACGAATCTCACACACACTTATACACTCTACAATTCATTATAAAATTCGGCATAACAACTGTCACAGAGAAAAACAATTACTAGCAGCCTTGGTAGTCCTGAAAGTCACTCCTCTAGTTGACAGTCCTTTTGGCATCGAGTCACTCCCTTCGGCCCTAGACACTTCCTTCGACATCGGGTCACTCCCTTTGGCCCAGGACACTCCCTTTGACATCGGCTTCAACATACTAGCTTCCCTGTATGCTTCACCACCAGCCTCACATACCACTTTACCGTCGGGTACTAGTTGCACCATACCATTCATCACTTTGTTTGCCACTCCATTGGCAATGTACGCGATGGATGCCATCGGACACTCATCGTATAGGTCATGGAAACCACCATACGATCAAGAGTTGAGTCCTACGGTGGATCCCGTACGCTACACATACTTTCCTCGCACAGTGAGCTGTCACTGTACAATGGACTCACCCGTACAGTAATCAACCACTGTATGGTGGACTCTTCCGTATGGTGAGCAGCCACCGTATGGTGGACTCACCCATACGATGAGCAGCCACCGCACATATGAGTCATTCTTAACACATTGTTGATAAAAAATGCTATAATTTTTTTCTCTAAAATATTTGAACGAGCTAGGACTCGTGTACAAACCCAAAAAAGTGCCAAAATCAATGACTACAAGTAGTTCAATAGTAAGCAAGAAAACTAGGTTCTAGTTTGAATCATGTTGTTTTTCTTAAAAAAATTGAATAAGAAAAAATAAATTAGCATTTTTTCATCCATGTGATAAGAAAATTAGAAAGGATAAAACTCAGAAAAAACATGATCAAGTAGTAGACTCACTAGTTTCTACTTTGGAACCTATACTATCTAAATTCATAATAATACAAGATAGAGGATCAAAAACCAAAATGATCTATCCAAAATTTATAAGCATAAACATTTCATATGAACTATCCTGCAAATTTATTACAAGAAATGTACTATCATGGAATGCAGTGATTTGCAAACATGCACAAAATGGCTTTGTTGAGGAAAGCATGCAAGCTTTATGCTAACCTCTTGAAACAAGAGATATAGTCTCATGCTTTAAGGCTTCCACAACCTTGAAACAAATGCAATTGACATGTTTCAATTATAAAACTACAACCTCCATGTGTGGTTCTACAATAATTGCACTTCATGGTATCACATAGGGGCTAGAGGGAAAACTGTTTATGATTCAACTCTGGATCATGCTACTATTCATTAACTTTAAACCTGGTAATGGGACAAGGTTGTGAAATAGCATGTATATAGTTTGCGTGATTGAAAGGTGACAGGATGTTTGAATCGTTGGCATTGTTGAAGTTAAGTTTTGTATGCTATGAAAGCTTGAAATGAAGAGAAAGTGTCTTGCTGTATTTGCTTGCCATTATCTTTTCATTAATGTCTCGTTCAATTCATCAATATCTTTGATCCACTTTCACTACAAAAGTAGAAACAGTTTCATTTTTTCTATCTTTTCATTAATATCACGCTCAATTCATTAATATATTTGATCCATTCGCATTGCAAAAGTAGGAATAGTCCTACTTTTTATTGAAAAAATGTAGAAACAAATGCAGTTATGAAAGATGATGCATATAGATAAATATCTGCATTTTAAGTACTAGATAGCCATTGGAATGATAAACCTATTGGATTGAACAATCATCTTTTAAACCTCATTACAAAAGAACTTTCACCCGTAACAATAAAGCCAAGGGAGCTGCTTGGCTTCTTCGACTGGAAAAGACATGGCAGTGGTAACAGAGATAAAACCA
This sequence comes from Chamaecyparis obtusa, assembly GCA_027943335.1. Classification (NCBI taxonomy): domain Eukaryota; kingdom Viridiplantae; phylum Streptophyta; class Pinopsida; order Cupressales; family Cupressaceae; genus Chamaecyparis; species Chamaecyparis obtusa. Next base: position 125,998 of record BSBK01007297.1, on the reverse strand, counting down.
TTTCACAGTGGACTCGAGTAGTGAAGGGCTGAATGGGGGAGCAAAGATACGCACCATAAAACAAAGGAAAGAAAAAGAGTCTTAAACGATAAATGCTAAATAATGTCCTTGCTGGAACACTTGTTAGAAGACCCATCCTCTAAATCTTGCCACGAATATAAACACGAGCTACAACAAAAATATTTGCTAGCTCGGGCATTATGCGCAATTCTGGCTAGGAGAAAACCTCTAACCATGTCCTACCTAAGCATGTTAATATAACCTAAATAGGTAGAGCAGCTAAATAACGTGAGAATAGGATGTCTCCATGCTATTAAGGGAGGGGTAGGATAATTGGTAGCAACATTAATAAAACCCTTGGGAGCAACATCCAACCATGTACTACTTGAGCATGGTAATAGGAATGGTTTTACATTGTTTTGGGATGCTTGGAAGTATTGAGGCAAAACTAAATGGACGTGGCTATCTTGTTGAAAAAAATGACCGGAAAAAATGGGGAATGGAGAGTGGGCTCCAAACCTCTCCCTTGGTATCTTTAAGTTTTTTTTAATTAAAATTTAAAAATATTTCATCAAAATCTATATTCTTTTTTTGTGCAAAATATTTTACCATGTGTTTGGTCTTATATCTTTTATGTCCTCCATCCTCCTCCTTCAGCTTGTAAACACATTTATTTGCCAATGATCTTTTTCCTACAGGTAATGGGACTAAGTCCCAAGTTTGATTCTGCATCAAGGAATCTATTTCCTCTTTCATGCTTAGCTCCCACAACCATTTTGGCATCCACCTGCATTGCTTCTTCATATCCTTCTCTTTCAACAGAGTCAGTTAATAAAATAGAGTACAAGGAAGGAGAAATTTTTTCAAGAGGTCTAGTTAACCTTGTAAAATGTCTGACATTTATAAGAGTTTGTGGAATATCTTGTTGTTGTTGAGAATTAGGTACCAATGCCATTTTATATTCTAGAATCTCATCCAACACCACATATTCCTTTTAAGCTTGTTCAGGCTTCTTTTCCTGCATTTGTTCTTTATACATGACCTTATTAAATATAACATCTCTACTTCTAAGTATTGTTTTTCATTTTTTAAATCCCATTATCAATAACCAAAGCCGTCTATTCCATATCTAATGAAGGTACATTTCTAAGATTTAGCATCAAGCTTGGTTTTTTTTTTTTAATCAACATGGATAAAAGCTTCACAAATAAAGGTTTTCAAAAAAGAATACTTTACCTTTTTACTAGTCCATGCCTCCTCTAGAATGCCACCATTCAAAGGATTTGAAGGTCTTTTATTTATCAAATAAAAAACAATATATACAACATCTGCTACAAAATGTAGGGGTAGTTCAACATGCAATCTCATGCTCCTTGAACGCTACACGATAGTCCTATTCATTCTCTCAGACACACAATTTTCTTGTGAGGTTCTTGGAACTACCCTATAGCTTCAAATTCTATTGTAAGAATAGTAATCTTCAAATTCTTTGTTGCAATACTCACCTCCATTATCAGATCTGAGATAGTTAACATTTTTTCTATCTCATTCTCAACCAAATCTTTCCATTTCTTAAAAGTTTCAAACATACTTGTTTTTCATTTTAGGAAATACAACCATGTTTTCCTAGTTGCATCATCTATAAAAATAACATAATAACAAGAGCCAACAAGACATTCAATACCTAATCCAATTTCCATACATTTGAATGCACAAGCTCTAATTTCTTGCTCTTCTTCTCTTTTCCAACCTTGAGAAATTTGACTCTTTTATATTTAGCATAAACACAATTTTCACACAACTCTAAATCAATCTCAAAATACTAAAACATGACCCAGTGAAACCTTATCCTTTACACTCCTATTCCCATTTACAACCTAACCATTTGATCACTTAACCATACCACTCCTAAAATTTTGAGCTCTAAATTTCCACCTCAACTGCTAAAATCTACCAATTATAAGCGAAATGAGGGGGTCCTCATTTGCAATGAGACAATGGTGTGAAAAGCTTACAACACTATCAATGTCCATAAAGGTGGAGTCATCCATGGAGATTGAGACTTCAATATCTTACATGCATAGGAATGAACTAAATATAGATTCCAAAGGTAGAGATGAGATCTACACATATATTTTCCCCAACATGGTTTCCATAGAGCTTGCAAACAATCAATTGAATGAGGATGTTACTTTTGATTTGGAAAAGTTCAAGGGATTGAAGTGATGAACTACAACTGATTGAATACCTGAATGACTTGAAGATCAGTGATTAGAGATCATTGAGTACTGAAATGATATGTAAGATAATTAAATCAATCATTTTGTTGTCATTGATGTCAACTAGTTTTGACAGTATTATCATGTTAGTTACAAATAATAAACATCTATAAAGAGAAGAGAATAGATGAACAACTGAGATATCTACATGGAGAAAGATGGATATGATAGATGAGGATAAGGAATACTCTTGGTAACTTATTGATGAGTCTATGACTTCATATGGTTGACTTGATTATGTTGCATTAATCTATTTTGAAGAAGGAAGAAAAATGTTACAAGGTAGTGTGGTCGGTTGCTGAAGCACTTCAATATACACTGAGCTAGTGAATTGTATACCAAGCTAGTATTCACCGACACATTTCTTTGTTAACCGAGTATGGATGAAAGTACTAAATGCTTAAGTTTAGCCAACATAAATGTTAGGAATGAATGCTGAATGTTTGGCAGCCATTCTATAGCAATTGTTGTTGCATTCATGACTATGCAGATAGTGTTTTAATTAGCGCATGTGGGATATTGTAGATAAAGTTATGTGACATTGAGGATATACTCTTTGATATGTTATATGTTCATGGTTAAGAGCGCAGACAGTAATTCATTTATTCATGAAAGTTATAAGCATTTTGGTGGAAGTAGTATTCAGGCAGTGTTCCTGAGTAGCGGTTTGTGGAAATCAGATGATATCTCCTAATCGGGATGGAATCTAGTTTTGTGCAGTTAAAGGGAAGTTGAAGACACATTTTTAGTGATGTGGATGACAATGCAAACTTCGATGTCACACAGGTGAAGAGTTATGCTATTTGGAAGCCGACAATTTTGTGTATTTTTGATGTAGCGTGTGGAAACTTTTATTTTGCAATTAGATGCTGACTCATTTGTAATTACTTGAGTGTGGTATAAAGGAAGGAATATTTTTCCATGTTGTAGAGTAATTAAATATGGTTGGATGTGGTGATGTATGCATGACGTGAAGAAAAGAGCTAATTGTGAAAGCGAATTTATGAAGAAAGACATGTGAAATATAAAGATCTGAAGTTGAGATTTGGTGTAGCAGAGAGTGCGGTTTGGTACAGTTAGAGAAGAGGTAACATATTATTCTGTTGAATAATCTAGAGGTCATTTGAGCAGTGTGTTCAGTGATCTTTCCATTGAAGCTGTTTGGGCAGTGGGTCCATCTGTCTTCCATAACTCTTAATAGGGTTAGAATCTTTTAACAGGGATTGAAAATCTCCTAACAAAGATTCATAAGTACTGAATGTATTTCATAAGACTCCTAACAGAGTCCATCCTTTCACAAGGAACATTTATATTAGTGCATCTTTTGTGGACATCATTCCCACCGGGGTTTACTCTTTGATCAAGAGGTTCCCTAGTCAACATATCTTGTGTCATTGTGTTATTGTATATAAATATCTTTCTATGGTTGGTAGTTATATTGCTTACATGGTTAAATGCTGTTAAAGTTGACAAAAGTTATAATTATCAGATAACTGATTCACCCCCCCCTCTCAGTTATCTTTGTGGACTTTACTTTCTAACAATTGGTATCAAAGCAGAAGGTCCTTGAAAGGAAATTTTAATAGCTTAAGGAGATCCATGGCGAATTTCAAGAAAGAAAACCCTAAGTTTGATGGAGTAAATTTTGATAGCTGGAAAGAAAAGATGAAGACACACCTACTGTGTTTAGGACTAGGTTATTGGTTGATTACAAAGACTGATAAGACTATCATTGAAGAAGATAATCTTGAAACATGTACTAGCAATGAAAGACATCTATTCATGTGTAACATACTTGCAAGAGAAGCACTTTTGACAGCCCTTCCAGAGAATGAATATAGTTAGGTAAAATGTTTAAAGAAATCTTATGAAATTTGGAAAGCTTTACACTCTACTTTTGAAGGTGATGAACATGCAAAGAGAGTTAGATTACATAATTGGATATGTGCATTTGAAGATATAAGAATGATGGAAGATGAATCTATTAGAAGCTATATTGGTAGAATGTTAGAGATTGTTGTAGACATAAAATCTTGTGGAGGAACAAAGACAGAGAATGAAATGATATGGAGAATTCTAAGGACATTGACTCCTACATTTATGCAGACAACATAGATGATTGAACAAGTTATACCTTGTACTTTGAACTTTACAAGAGAGACTCTTCTTGGAAGATTGGAAGCAACATAAATGAACCTGAGGCTATCAGGGGACTTACCTAGAATAGAGACAACATTCAGTGCTCTTAATATTCATCCTACTTTGACTAGAAGCATCAGTGTGAGCAGAGATTATGCCGGGAGTAGCAGATCCAGAAATGAAGAAGATAGGAAGATTAAAGAAGGTATTGCCTTGCTTGTGAAGAGAGAACCAAACAGTAAGAAAATTTTCAAATGTTGGACTTGTCAATAATATGGTCATTTTGCATCTAAGTGTCCTAAGAGAGTTAAAAAGTACAAAAACAATTTCAAGCCTAGAAGATCTAAGGAATGTTATTATGCTAATGATGAAGATCTTGAAGCTAATATAGAAAGAACTCTAAGTGAGTGATATTGAGAATAATGATGACATAGGATTTCTAGCAATTAAAGAAGAAAATCCTAAAATTGATAACAAGGAAGAAAAAGCCTTAGTTTCCCAAGTTGAAAAGAAATCTGATTGGATTATAGATATTGGTTGTTCACATCATATGACTAGAGACATGAAAAAGTTCATAAAATTTAACAATTATGATGGAGGAGTTGTTAGAGTTGGAAACAATGCACCTTATTTGATTAAAGGTATAGGATCTATTACTCTTGATGGAAAGACTAATACTGATGATGTTTACTTTGTGGATGGATTGAAACATAATCTTTTGAGTGTTGGATAGTTAGTTGATAAAGGATATCAAGTTTGGTTTATTGAGAAAACTTGTGTGATAAAAGATAAAAATGAAAATCTGATTGGAACAGGATCTAGAACCAGAGGTAATGTATTTTAGTTGAATCCTACTGAGATGATATGTTTGATTACTAAGATTGATGATAGTTGGTTATGGCATAGAAGGTTTTGTCATATAAACTTTGATAACATTGTGAAAGTAAGTACTACACTTGCAGTAAGGGATTTGCCTAAAATTATGAAGCCTACTAACATGATTTGCAAAGAATGTGTGATGGCTAAACAAAAGAGAAGTTCTTTTGCCAGTAAGAAGTTTACATCTGAAAAGAAGTTGGAGATTGTTCATACAGACTTGAGTGGTCCTACTAGGACTAGAGGATTCTATGGAGAAAGGTATTTTATGATTCTTGTTGATGATTTTACAAGAATGATGTGGATTGTATTTCTTAAAGAAAAGTATGAAGCATTTGATAAGTTTAAGATCATTAAGAATAAAGTTGAGAATGAATCTGGAATGAAGATTAAATGTTTAAGGTCTGATAGAGGTGGAGAATTTACTTCTAGAGAGTTTAACACCTTTTGTGAAGTAAATGGCATTAAGAGACAGTTATCAGCCCCTAGAACACCCGAACAAAATGGTATTGCAGAAAGAAGGAACATATCAGTGACTGAAGTAGCAAGAGCTAAGTTATTTGAGAATGATTTAGCAAAGATATTATGGAGAGAAGCAGTGAACACAACAGTGTATATAATGAACAAAGTACAAATCAGAGCAGACAAAGACAAGACACCTTATGAATTATGGTTTGGACATGTACCCTCAATTAAGTATTTTAGAATTTTTAGAAGCAAATGTTATATAAAGAGAGATGATGATATTGAAAAGTTTGATCCCAGAAGTGATGAAGGTATATTTCTTGGATATTCTTTGAAAAAAAAAGCCTATAGATGTTACAATAAAAGAACTAAGACTATTGTTGAGAGTGCAAATATTAAAGTTGATGAAAAGTTCAAAATTCAAGAAAGAATGCTTGATTATGAATCAGATGAAGAAGCTCATCCTAAACCTAACACTGAAACTACTGAATTATTCTATGAAACTAATAGTGATTTGCTGAATGAAAGCCATAATGAAGTCATTGAAGAACCTACACCTGAAGTGAGATCAGAGACAATGACACCTAACAAAAATTTATCAAGAAATCATCCCTTTGAGAAAATTATTGGAAGCATTAAAAGAGGAGTTTGAACTCGAAATAAGGTACAAGAACAGTTATGTTTGATTTCTCAAGTTGAACCTAAAACTTCTAGTGAAGCTTGCGAAGATGAAAGTTGGATTAATGCTATGAAATAAGAACTAGATTAGATTGAGAAGAACAAGACATGGGAATTGGTCCCTAGACCTAAAGATAAGAATGTCGTTGGAACTAAATGGGTATTCAGAAACAAGATGAATGAACAAGGAGAAGTGGTAAGAAACAAAGCAAGATTGGTATGTAAGGGATACTCACAGCAAGAAGGAATTGACTATGAAGAAACTTTTGCACATGTAGCAAGAATTGAAGCAATAAAAATGTTTTTGGCTTATGCAGCTTATAAGAAATTCAAAGTATATCAGATGGATGTGAAGTCAACATTTCTGAATGGTGAATTAGAAGAAGAAGTCTACATTGAGCAGCCTGAAAGTTTTCCTTTGACTCAAGAAGGAGACATGGTATGCAAACTAAAGAAAGCCTTATATGGACTAAAGAAAGCACCTATAACTTGGTATGAAAGATTGGATAAATATTTTCTAAAATTGGGATTTACAAAAGGAACAGCTGATAGAAATCTGTACACAAAAGAAATTGAAAATAATTTGTTAATTATAGTTATCTTTGTTGATAATATTATCTTTGGAGGAGAAGATGAAGCTAGTGACAAATTTGCTGATGAAATGAAGACTGAGTTTGAAATGAGTATGATTGGTGAAATGAAATACTTTTTGGGATTATAGATAACACAGAGTAGTGATTATATCTTTGTAAGTCAGATAAAGTACTTGAATGATTTGTTGAAAAGATTTAGAATGGAGAACTTTAAACCAGTTGGAACACCTATGGTAACTGGACATAAACTATCTAGGATAGATGAAACACTGGCAGTTGAATAGAAAAGATACAGATCTATGATTGGAGGATTGTAGTACTTGACTCATACAAGACCTGATATAGCACATTCAGTTGGAATTGTAGCAATATTTCAAGCTGAACCTAGAGAGTCACATTATGCAGCAGTAAAGAGGATACTGAGATATCTAAGAGGCACAATGGATTATGGATTGTGGTATGAAAAACATGATGATTTTACCGTATGTGCATATATAGATGCTGATTGGGGAGGCACTATTGATGATAAAAAGAGCACCAGTGGTGGAGCATTTTTCCTTGGAGGAAGATTGGTTTCTTGGTTAAGAAAGAAGCAGAATTGTATTTCACAGCGCACATTAGAAGCAAAATATGTAGTAGCAACAAACAATTGTAACCAGATAATTTGGATGAAACAAATGCTGAAGGATATTGGAATAAAGTTTGTTGAACATGTTGTCATACATTGTGACAACACCATCACAGTTAGTATGTCTAAGAATCCTGTTTTTTATTTTTTAAGACAAAGCATATAGAGATTAAGTATCATGTAGTAAGAGAGAAGTTGTTGAGAAAGAAGTTAGACTTGAGTACATAAGCACAAAGGAGCAGATAACATACATATTTACAAAGCCTTTGCCTAAGGATACATTTGAGTATCTGAGAGGTATGCTTGGGGTTATGCCGTAGCCTACTCTTGAGTAATGATGTAGTTGGTTGCATCCGTCCAATGGTATATGAGCCTTATCTTTCTTCTGGATTGGATGTTGGTACTTCCTCTATGGGGGAGTATGTGTATTTGAGCTGAGTCATGAGGACTCTAGTGAATGTATTTTTTGAATAGTGTCTTTTGACATTGGAGTTGTTATTGACTTAATGATGAAATTTATATCATTGATGTCAATGGGGGAGAAGTTTACATGAAAAAACCATTTGTACTATCTAAGTAGGATAACGAAGCAAGATTTGATTGATGAAGAGGACTTGAAGATATTTTTCTAGAGCAACAGTGTCGCAGTATTGGATTTTTAGAACATTGGATGTTTTTTCATCTATGTTGCCATCAATGTCAATGGGGGAGATTGTTAGGAATGAATGCTGAATGTTTGGCAGCCATTCTATAGTAGTTGTTGTTGCATTCATGACTATGATTGTCATTGATGTCAACACAGTGGTCTACCAGAGACTTGTAGAGAAGCAGATAGTGTTTTAATTAGCGCACATGGGATATTGTAGATAAAGTTATGCAATGTTGAGGATATACTCTTTGATATGTTATATGTTCATGGTTAAGAGCACATATAGTAATTCATTTATTCATGAAAGTTATAAGTATTTTGGTGGAAGCAGTATTCAGGCAGTGTTCTTGAGTAGCGGTTTGTGGAAATCGGATGATATCTCCTAATCGGGATGGAATCTAGTTTTGCGCAGTTAAAGGAAAGTTGAAGACACATTGTTAGTGACATGGATGATAGTGAAAACTTTGAGGTCACATAGGTGAATAGTTATGCTATTTGGAAGCTGACAGTTTTGTGTATTTTTGATGTAGTGTGTGGAAACTTTTATTTTGTAATTGGATGCTGACTCATTTGTAATTACTTGAGTGTGGTATAAATGAAGGATTATTTTTCATTGTTTTAGAGTAATTGAATATAGTTGGATGTGGTGGTGTATGCATGAAGTGAAGGAAAGAGCTAATTGTGAAATCAAATTTATGAAGAAAGACATGCGAAGTACATAGATTTGAAGTTGAGATCTGGTGTAGCAGAGAGTATGGTTTGGCATAGTCAGAGAAGAGGTAACATATTATTCTATTGAATAATCTAGAAGTCATTTGAGCAGCGTGTTCAATGATCTTGCCATTGAAGCTGTTTGGGCAGTGGGTCCATCTATCTTCCATAACTCTTAATAGGGTTAGAATCTTTTAACAAGGATTCAAAATCTCCTAACAGGGATTCAAAATCTCGTAATAGGGATTCATATGTACTTAATGTATTTCATAAGACTCCTAACAAATTCCATCCTTTCACAAGGAATATTTATGTTAGTGCATCTTTTGTGGGCATCATTCCCACTGGGGTTTACTCTTTGATCAAGAGGTTCCCTAGTCAACATATCTTGTGTCATTATGTCATTGTATATGAATATATTTCTATGGTTGGTAGTTATATTGATTACATGGTTAAATGCTGTTGAAGTTGACAAAAGTTATAATTATTAGATAACTGATTCACCTCCCCCTCTCAGTTATCTTTGTGGACTTTACTTTCTAACAAGAAATTGATGAGCTGGAATTGTTATGATTTTGAGGTTAAGGATAAAGTTTGTTATGAGATCCACATCTAACAAAATTTGAAGAAGACCTAAAGGATGAAAGTGAAACATGTTATGGACACATCTACCAAGGAAGGTTAAAGCAGCAAAATTAGTGAAGGAGATTAAGCGTAAAAATTTGATGGTTGATATGAAAATGATTTATCTATCTATATAAGAGATATGAGTTTCTTTATGAAAGCATGCCAGAAGAAAGAATACTATAGAGATACTGCGTGAATATAGTTTCATGCATGTCTGATCAGACTGGTTGAAGAAGAACCAAACTATAGAATAGTATTGAGCGTCAGAGAGCTATTCCTGAGTAAAGTAAGTTGAAGAAGTGAATTGATATATTGATCAGAAGATTTGTATGGGCTTAGAATAGATCTGAACATCTAAAAATTGAGTTGTACTGTAATCAGATCAACTACTATTTCAGTTTAACCATTGATACAAAAAAAATCTCTTAACAAAGTGGACTTAACCGTCTTATGTTATGCCCCCATGTCATTCAATGAATGACCATTGTTATCCTATCGATCCCATAGTGAATGTTGGTTGAACAATAACTATTAGTCTTAAATCCTCTAACAACATCACACCTAACAGTGTGTTTGTAACCTTTAATAGGGTTGGCTCTTTATCGAACTCACTTTAGAAGAGTGAAAAATATTTTGGGTTACCAGTCCCAAGTGGTTTTTTCCTTAACAGGGTTTCCATGTTAAATCTTTGTGTTATGTGTTTTTGTGATGATTGATTCATTTTCATACTTTATATGTTTCATATTTAATTTGGTCGGTATTCACTGTGAGTTAATTGACTGGTAATCGGTAAATGCACAAACAATTTTATAGTATATCTTATCGAGCATCATAATTATTTGAAAATAGTTTAAAGTATTGCATCTTATAGATTGGGACTGTGGATAACTGATTCCCCCCCCCCCTCTCTTAGTTATTCTTACAATTGGTATGAGAGCATTGCTTGCTTGGAATAAAGTTTTAAGGAATTCAGCAAAAAGCTCACAACATGTATAAGAGAGAAGTGTCGAAGCTGAACAAGGAAAAATTTACTATATGGCAAAGTTGAATGAAACTTCACATATCTAGAATCGGAGATTCTTCCTTACATCTGTTAGAGTAGTCATATTATACAACATCTACTTGAGAATGGCTACTTACAACCACCGACTGGACCTTTGACTCTTGATCAACTGAAGGATTGACATGAACACAACATGACTATGATAGGGATTGTTGCTGCTCTATCAGATGTTGAATTTGAGGATGTCAAATATTGCAGTACATCAAAAGAAATATGGGACAAAATTGCACTAGTTTATGGTGGTGATGTTAATGTCAAGAGAGCCTGAGTTGAAATCCTAATAGGTAGGCTTGACGATATAAAAATGAAAGAAGGAGAAAGCATAGTACAATTTAGAAACTGAATAAAGGAGGTAGTCAATTCTATTAGAGGATCTAGTGCTGTCATTGATGAAGATACAATGGTAAGTAAAATTCTAAGAACCTTGTTGCTTGCTTATACAATCAAAATATCTGCTATACATGAAATGAGGTCTGCACCTGGAAATAATCTTACTCTTGATAGTGTGATTGGTAAGCTAACAAATTTTGAGTTGAACAATTTTGATAATAGTATTGTACCATCTATTGAGTCTTCTTTCATGTCTTCTTTGAAGATTGATAAGTCTAGTAGTAGACATTAGGGATGATAGTGATAGTAATATAGATGATGAGCTTGATGAACTTGAAGCTCTTATAGCTAGGAGATTACCTAAAGGTAAGGGTAGATATAAGGGTAAATTGCCTTTAGCATATTTAACTGCAAAGAAGTTGGCCATATTGCTGCTAGATGCCCGAACAGGAAAGAAGAAGATAGAAACAAAGATCGATCTGGTGAAGGAAGCTATGGAAGGTGAAACAATAGAAGTTACCAAAACTACAATAGAGATAATCGAGATCAAAATGATAAGGGCAAAACGGTGTGTTACATTGCTGAAGAAAATGATACTGATATCGACACTGATGAAGATGTTGAAGTAGTATTTGTGGCGATGAATGGTGATTCTGAGGAAGAAGAAAGGTATGTAGAGACAACACTCATTTCTAAAGTTAATAAAAATGATACATGGATCATTGATAGTAGCTATACACATCACATGACTAGTGATGAAGAAAAGTTTGATCATCTTGAGCAATATAATGGAGGATTAGTAAAAATGGGTAATGATACACCATGTACAGTTAAAGGAAAAGGATCTTTATTAATAAATGATAAAATCATATGTGATAATGCTTATTGGGTAAAAGGACTAAATTAAAATTTGCTAAGTGTGGCACAGCTTAACAACTCAGGTCACCGAGTAGCTTTTGAAAGCAAGAAGGTAAAAATATTTTATGATAGAGGAAAGCTTGTTGGAACATGAGCACAATCTAAAGGTAACTTATTCTATCTTGAAAATGCTAAGACTTCGTGTTTATTGATGTAAAATGAGGATGCATAGTTATGGCATAAAAGGTTATGTCATGTAAATTTTGATAGCATGATTAAGATAAGTAGAAAGAAAAATGCCAAAAAGGAAAAATGAATGCCAAAAATAAAAAATGACAAAATCTAGTTTTAAGAGTAAAGACTATTCAACAAAGAGAATCTTGGAGCTAGTTCACACCAACCTATGTGGTCCCATGAGAACTTAGAGCTCCTATGGAGATAGATATTTCATTTTGTTTGTTGATGATTACACTAGATTGATGACTGTCATGTTTTTAAAGGAGAAATCTGAGGCATTTAAGATGTTTAAATGGTACAAAGAAAAAATAGAAAAAGAAACTAAGAAAAAACTAAAATGCTTGAGATCTGATAGAGGAAGTCGGTTTATTTCTGATGAATTCACTAACTATTGTAATGAGCATGGTTTAAAAAGATAGGTTTCTTCTCTGAGAACACCACAATAGAATGGGATTGCTGAAAGGAGAAAGAGATCAATTATTGATTGTGTGAGGACATTGATGATAAAAAAGAATGTTGCACAAGTTTACTGGAGAGAGGCAGTTAGCACAGCTATATATGTTTTGAACCGAGTATAATTGAAGAAAGACACAAACAAAACACCCTACGAGTTATGGTTTGGTCACAAACCGAGTGTAAGTTACTTCAAAATTTTTGGTAGCAAATGTTTTATTCTGAAAGATGATAGGAATGGGAAATTTGACTCTAAAGGGGATGAGGGAATATTTCTTGGATATTCTACTAAAAGAAAAGCTTACAAGTGTCTAAATAAGGTTTCTAATAAGATGATTGAAAGTGCTAATGTCAAAGTTGATGAATTTGATGATAAAAATGATGGAAAAAGCACTAAGGAGCTAGAAGAATATGGTAGATTCACTTACATTGAGCATCCAGAGTACCTACTAAAACCACAGGCTAAGTCGTCTGAGCATTAGGAAAATAAAACCGAGGAACAACAAAGGGAAACCAAGGATTAGGAAATAGCTATCGAGCAAGGAAATGAACCTGAATAGAGTGAACAACAAAGAAGAGATCAAGTGCTGGCAAGATTTGTCAGAAGACATCATCCTGATAACCAAATCATTGGAGACAAGCAAGATGACATGCAGACAAGAAGTAAGTTAAGACAAGGTACATGCTTAGTTTGTGAGTTTGAATCGAAAAATGTTAAGGTTGCACTTGAGAATGAAGAATGGATAAATGATATGAATGAAGAGATATAACAAATAGATAAAAACAAGACATGTACTTTAGTACCTAGGCGAAAAGATAAAAATGTTATCGGTACTAAATGGATTTTTAGAAATAAGCTTAATGAAAATGGATAGGTTACAAGAAATAAAGTAGACTAGTTTGCAAGGGATATGCACAGGAGGAAGGTATTGATTATGGTGAAACTTTTGCACCTATTGCTAGACTAGAAGGAGTATGCATGTTACTTGCATATGCTGCACATAAAAAGTTCAAAGTCTACCAAATGGATGTTAAGTCTTCTTTTCTAAATGGGATACTAGAAGAAGAGGTTTACATAGAACAACCAGAAGGGTTTGTTGATCTGAATAAAAAAGACATGGTATGTAGACTACAAAAAGCTTTATATGGTTTAAAGAAAGCACCCAGATCCTGGTATGAAAGGTTGCATACTTATCTTTTAAGTATTGGTTTTGTGAGAACTAGTGAAAACAACAATTTGTATATGAAAGGTGAATTTGATGATACTATCTTGATTTCTCAAATATTTGTGGATGATGTAATTTTTGGAGGACAAGATCATATATGTAAATCATTTTCTGATGAAATGAGAAAAGAATTTGAAATGTCTATGTTTGGAGAGATTAAGTTCTTTCTAGGCTTGTAGGTTATTCAGCAGAATGATGGAATATTCATCACACAATCAAAGTATATAAAGGAAGTATTGAGAACATTTGGCATGGAAGATGCTAAACCAGTTGGAACACTGATATTCACAGGCTGAAAATTAACCAAAGATGATGAATATACATAGGTAAACCAGACATTGTACTGATCTATGATTGGTAAACTGATGTATGTAGTACATAGTAGGCTAGACATTGCACATGCACTGGGGATTGTTGCTATCTTATTTGCAAATCCAAAGGATTCACATATGATTGTAGTAAAAAGAATCTTAAGATACATAAAGAAAACAAAGGAAAATGGTTTATGGTATCTTAAGGAAGGAAAGTTTGAACTAAGAGTCTACACCGACGCAGATTGGGCCGAAAATATAGATGATAGAAAGAGCACAACCGGAGGAACATTTTTCTTTGGTGAAAGACTTGTTACCTAGAAAAGTAAGAAATAACCTTGTATTTCTCAGTCTACTACCGAAGAAGAATATGTTGTTGCTGCTACAAACTATTCAAACATTGCATATATCAAGCAAGTGTTGGAAGGGATGAATGAGGTAATCACTGAGCCAGTGATTATATATTGTGACAACACTAGTGCAATAAATATCTCTAAGAATATTGTAATGCATATGAAGACAAAACATATTTCTATTAAGTATCACTACTTAAGAGAACAAGTACATGAGAAGCAAGTTAAACTAGAATATGCTACATCAAAAGAGGAACTTGCTGATATTTTTACTAAGCCTCTACCGAAGGACACTTTTGAATACTTGAGGACTAAACTTGGGGTCCATCCCCTATCTACCAGTCACTAATGTGATCTGGAGGTTGCAATAGTCTATTCTTATCAGAAGATCATTCATGTTGATGCAACATAGCTCACACTTTAGATTTTATCTAAGGTTGTGAAAGATTTGAAGGACTAGATAAGAGATTTGCATATCAGTATACCGAGATATATTATTTGCACCAAACAACAAAGAGTTACTTAGCTATTGCAGAGTTGTATGTTTTATGTTTTTCTTTGGCATTGTTGTCAAAGGGAGAGATAAATAATATGATAAACAAGGAGATCAATGGAACATCTATTAAGGGATAGATAATCTGAGAGTTGCAAAGATTAAATCCATAGAGGAAAGTCTGCACTTGTAATTCTATTATGTAACGTAGTGAATGAACATATTAAATATCAAGCTAGGGAGAGCTTACCGAGCTACAACTTTTACTTACATAGTTGTACAATACATGTTTGGTATGTGCACGACATATTTTCATATTGCTTAAGTTGCCATCAATGTCAAAGGGAGAGATTGATGAACTACAATTGATTGAATATCTGAATGACTTGAAGATCAGTGATTAGAGATCACCGAGAACTGAAATAATATGTAAGATAATTAAATTAGTCATTTTTTTGTCATTAATGTCAACTAGTTTTGACAGTACTTATCATGTTAGTTTCAAATATCTAAACATCTGTAGAGAGAAGAGAAGAGATGAAGAAATGAGATATCTACATGGAGAAAGATGGATATGACAGATGAGGATAAGGAATACTCTTGGTAACTTATTGATGAGTCTATGACTTCATATGGTTGACTTGATTATGTTGCATTAATCTATTTTGAAGAAGGAAGCAAAATATTACAAGGTAGTGTGGTTGGTTGATGAAGCACTTCAATATATACTAATCTAGTGAAGTGTATACTGAGTGAAAGTGTTAACCGAGCTAGTGTTCACCAACACATTTCTTTGTTAACCAAGTATGGATGAAAGTATTAAATGGTTAAGTTTAGCCAACAGAAATTGATGAGCTAGAATTCTTATGATTTTGAGGTTAAGAATAAAGTTTGTTATGAGATCCATGGCTGAAAAAATTTGAAGAAGATCTAAAGGATGAAAGTGAAATGTGTTATGGACACATCTACTGAGGAAGGTTAAAGCGGTAAAATTAGTGAAGGAGATTAAGCGACAAAATTTGATGGTTGATATGAAAATGGTTTATCTGTCTATGTAAGAGATATGAGTTTCTTTATGAAAGCATGCTGAAAGAAAGAATACAGTAGAGATATTGCATGAATACAGTTTCATGCATGCCTAATCAGAATGGTTGAAGAAGAACTGAACTGCAGAATAGTATCGAGCGTTAGAGAGCTATTACCGAGTAAAGTAAGTTGAAGAAGTGAATTGATATATTGATCAGAGGATTTGTATGGGCTTAGAATAGATCTGAACATCTGCAAATTGATTTGTATTGTAATTAGATCAACTACTATTTTAGTTTAACCATTGATACAAAAAAAACTCTTAACATAGTGGACTTAACCATCTTATGTTATGCCCCCATGTCATTAAATGAATGAACATTATTATCCTATCAATCCTATAGTAAATGTTGGTTGAACGATAACTGTTAGTCTTAAATTCTCTAACAAGGTCACATGTAACAGTGTGTTTGTAACCTTTAATAGGGTTGGCTCTTCACCGAGCTCACTTCAGAAGAGTGAAAAATATTTTGGGTTACTGGTCCTAGGTGGTTTTTCCCTTAATAGGGTTTCCACATTAAACCTTTGTGTGATGTGTTTTTTGTGATGATTGATTCATTATCATACTTTATATGTTGCATATTTGATTTGGTCAGTAATCACTGTGAGTTAATTGACTGGTAATTAGTAAATGCACAGACAGTTTTATAGTATATCTTACCGAGCATCAAAATTGTTTGAAAATAGTTTAAAGTATTGCATCTTGTAGATTGGGACTGTGGATAACTGATATAATTGATTCCCCCCCCCCCCCCCCCCCCCGCTCTTAGTTATTCTAACATGAAGTCGCTCAAGATTTCCTTGAATAATCTAAATGGTACTATTTTGAATAGTATTGTATGGATGACTTGGTTGGATACATTAGAATTTTTCTAAACATATTTTTTTCAGGCCAATTCCAAAAAAATGTTGGTTTTCTCCACAACTAAATAAATATTTCTTTCTATTCAACTTATTAATTTGATATTTCAATCTAGATATTGTTTGGAGGAAGAGTTATGAATTTATTTTAGATCTTATTGTGTCTTGTTGAGATCCACATTGAGTTATAAGATTTGGAGAAGGTTTCTTGTTTCAACATATGAAAATGGCCATGGCTAACTACTTCAGTGAATAGTTTGTTTGATTGTGTTTTCATTTTTTAGGTTGTAACTTGGCGTATTGATATATTTCATCTTATAGGTGGAGTAGGATGTTGGTAGATGTAAAATGATGTTAGATCTCAAAATTTGTGTTCTCTTTGACCCATAACTAAGTGAATAATGTTCAAAGTTTAGGCTTTGCAAAGACAATGTGTCACTTTCTAGGAATGCTTGGCATTCCTCTACTTCTAGTTGTTCTAGTGTCAAGTATAGTTTGATGATATTATTATGATGGGATCAGGTGATTCTATGTTGAGCATCCACAATAGTTCTAGAGGTTTACACTTCTTTCTATGTTGTCTTAGCTAATAAGTATTAACAACTTTATCATTGGAGGTTGTCTCAAGATGTTTTGGTCCTTGTAGTGGTGTGCAGTGATTATGGAGAATATTTTGGAACTAGAGGAAGGTATGCAAAAATAGTGTGATACTTGACACACTTCTTTTCCCTTTTGCATTCTTTGGAGATTGTGCTTGGGATCATAATATATGTGTTACATGCTACATCTTATTAGGTCATCCTAATAGATATTATTTTGTCTTGTGGTGCATATCTATTAGTGTATATTCTTTAGAGATGGAAGTTTAGATTATGAATGAGTATGTATGAGATATTGTGAATTGTGAAGGTGCAAAGGTGTAGAAAAGAAAAGATGAAATTATTCACAAATGTATAAAAATAGAACCTTAATCAACAATGTAGAGAATGTACTGGTACTTATTTCATTTGGCATAATTCCTTGAAAATATTTGTGTTGTACCTTGTCCTGAAGAAGTTTTTATCTTCAATATTTGCAAGTCCTTAAATTATCTTTCCCTATGGTAGTATGCCTTAACTTGTAATTATTTCTAGGTATAGTGCTCTTCTTGGCCTTTGGTCTAAAACATTGTGTTTTATTCTTCATAAAGTATGTGTGACTTTCAATGTGTCTTTTCCCATATTAGATTTTCCATGTAAAATTCTAGTTCTCATATGCTTTTGTTATCATTTCAATATCTTACATTAACAGTTAGTTGGATAAATATGTTTGATAAGCATTTGGGAAAGAAAAGATTTTAGCTTTAGTGCATGTTGATTCACCCCTCTACACCCCCCACCAGGTCTCATAATCACATCTAAAGGTGTTCAAAATTTTCTAGTTGTCATGGGTAGATAACCTAAGGGTTGTAGTTGATAATAGAGGCACATTATATTACATACACAAAAAATTTTCAATACCAATTTTTTTTTATTAAGCCAAATGTAGGATTGAAAGAATGTGATGCAAGTTGGCGTCTGACATGCATGTCATTGTTTGTCTATTGTGTGAACATCCAATCAACATGTTTCCATCTTAGGGATGCACTCTAGTGTCCTTCTAGTGTATTAACCTCTAGAAGGTGTGCAAACATCAATAGAAGTTAGAAAATTTTTACACTTACAAAATAATGAAAATTTATGGAATTTTATGCTAGAATTGATCAAAGTAGAGATTTTATGACATAACTCTTGTTGTTGCAGGACCTTTCAATCTCTGAGAACACACAGGGGAATCTGTACTATCTTAGCATAAGAGTTGCAAAGATCAAGTCACAGTGCCAAGCATACACTTCTATGTTGGGTCGGGAAAGCTAGTTGATAATAACATCTACAATATTATGTAAGTAATATATTTATGACCCTCTTATTATTTTCAATTGAATAATAAAAGTTTTAAATACTTTATATCTTTAATATATAAATTCCATGTATACATTCCTCTTTCAAGATGTTAAAAATAACAAATATATTCAATTTAATGTAAAAAATATATTATTCTATTTATGTAGTTCATTTCAAAGTAACTATCTTTAGAATCTTACTAAGAATGTATTTTTGAATAAATTAATAAATATTTTTTATTCTCATGCTTTAATGTATACCAAAATCAAGCTTATACAAGGTTTTTAATACATCAAATAAATATATGTTGTGAAGCTTCTTTTAAAAAATTGTTTGTTTAATTTATTTCATGTATATTTTATGTAGTTGGAACATTTAAACAATTAATAGATTATACAAACAACTGATTATATTTGCTAGAAACAACCTAAAGAATATGTTCAATTCAAGTGTTTATCATTATATAATAGTTTTTTTATAAAACTTTGATTGATAAATTTATGCTATTCCACAATAGTGTATGAAGTGCTTGGAAGGATGGTTATCCATGATGTTGCCTCTATTCTAGCAATTTACTTGATAGATAATTGTATTTGCCCGAGGGTAATGTGACTTCTTCACAGAATGTAAGCAAGTGGGTTAGTGAAACTTGGAATGTTTTTACACTTTGTATATGTTGCATATACTTGTTAGGGACTCTATTAGACATTGATCGTGTATGTATGTATGTATTAACATATAAAGCTTCTTGTCCTTGATTTCAATGACCTTTGCATTGTAGATAGAAGATTGATCTTATATGGTAAATATTTTTACTTGTTGAAGTTATAAACACTTACAATTTGCAATATATCAGTTTATCGAACATTATTTTTGTATTTTTAAATTGTCATAATTACGAGGAATTTTTAAAAATGCCAAAGGATATCTATTTGCTAATAAAATAGTTCTAAAGGGCGAACCTATTTTTTCCCATTAGTTTTCCTAATCAGTGTAGAGAGGGCATCCAAATATCTGATCAACCTAGATTAAGCATGGATGAAAACTGTTCAATTGGTATAGATCATTATTTATCACCTAATTTAAATATATGTTAAAAAAAAGATCAAAATTTTATACCCGATTTAAATATATGCAAAGGAATAGATCAAAATTTACCTAATTCATCTTACACACCTCTTCGATGTACTTATTGCACACCAAAGTGTAATTGCTAGTTTTATTTTTATAAAGCTAAATATTATTATCATTTTGATAGACAATGATATTTTCCACATTGTTTCTATTTGATATGAGAGTTTGGACTAGGGAAAGTTTTGCAAAAGAGTTAAATTGGTAGGAGATTTCTTTTCACTCATCTACTTTCTTTTATTTTTCATTACTACAATGAAATTTGTATTCAATATGTTTACATAGAGTTGTAAAAGATGAAGATAGAAGGTGAAAAACATTAAATTTTTTTTTTACCAATTTGATTAAAATTTTGGTAATTATTTTCTTTTGTTAGGAGTTATAGAAGCTTTTATGACTATGTTTAATTATCTTTATAAATATTTGTATATTATTTAAACAAAATAAGTATCTAGTATTATAACTCTTTTATCTAGAGTGGTAGTTATATTATTATTTAAAAGGTAGTGTTACATATAATCATAAAAATAAATGGGTAGAATAGTCGAGATGGGTGGAGTTGGTTTGGACTATGGGTTTTTTCCTTATTGGTCTTGGGTTCGAGTCCAAGGCTCAAAATCAACCAATGAATCTGGCTTATGGGCGGCTTGGTACATCTCCATAGACTAGTCTCACCTCAGCTCACCCCATAATATGAAGTTGTAGGGTTATCCTGGACCACAAAAAAAAAAGATGAGTAAAAATAGTTACATCTCAAAGTTCAAATGAGGTGACAGTCCAAAACAGAACACAACACCAAAATTATAGCACACTACTAGTGTAGCCAACTAATTGTCTATGCAATATCTATCACCCTTGAACACAATCTCTTCACACATGAGGTAGAAAGGCTTAAGATTAATCATCCTAGTTGTCATGAGAACAATGCTTGTCAGCTTGACAATATCCATACGACAAAGACCAACCTGAGGTATGAGTAAAGGGATATCGGAAACAATACATCAAGCTTATCCCAATGACCCAGTAGCACTGAAAGGAAAACAAATTCAAGCACAATTTTATTTCCTTACTTTTTATTCTTCATAAATACATTAGAGCATATATATCATGACATTAGATTAAAAAGAAAAATTATGATTAACAAAACATCTAAGAGAATAACAACATTTCTAAGTTTCTGAATGTTAATAGACTTAAAAGAGAATCCTCCAATCTAAAATAGTTTCAAAATATTTCTAATGAAGATGATGGTATAAATACAGTCTTCAAATACTATAACTAATTTCCAAATAATTAGAAACTATTCATGTACCTTTTCTTTTTACTGAGATTTTGATTATATTCATGCATCTCTTGTCATGAGAAGAAAGGCTCTTTTGAGATTTCTTCATAGAGGAATGGAAAGAATAATTAATTTATAGATTAAATAAAAACTTATTGTGTTGAATTTAATAGTTCATATTTGGGATGATTTCAGTTTGTATGTCCATTTTTAGGGCCTTGGCTGCTATAGACACATTGCTCCCAAATTTGTATATGTAAAGAGTCCCCTAAAACCCACAAATAGCCACATCAATCAATGGTGAAAAAAATGACAAAGACCATCCAATCTCATTATGTTCTAATGGTATAGTAACTTACGAATATGATCTTTGCCCTATAGAATGTTTCTCTGAAGATAGCTTAAGGGCTAAACATATCAAAGAAAAATAGAGCATGCTTAGATTCCCACACAAGTTGATCCAACAATATCAACTGTAGAAGGACTTCATTGTCCTTTCCAAGTGCCTATCCACTACTAGATCCATCATAATTTCAATTTGGGAGATCTTTTGTATCATAAACATGCGCATATAAGCTCTGAAAATGGAGCAAATGCTAAGGCACAAAAACATAGACAAACCTTGATTCTTGATTTTCTTTTGGACTAAACAAATCCTTTAGATGAACATTTCCAATCCCATTCAAGGTCGCAAACTTAGTTGTGACATAATACAAGCCCCAACATAATTTATAGGGAACACTTTCCTAGCATGAAACCAATTCAAAGTTTTGATGACACATAAAATCAACCTAAAATTTTATATTCTTTGAGACAACACACATACCAACACTTGTATAGTCATCCATGAACAAACTTTAAAAAAGGACATAGATTGCAAAGCTTCAATCAACACGAACACTAAGAATTGAAAAAACTCACTTTGCCCTTGCTACAACTATCAATGCCAGATTGTGTCCTGTAAAAAACATTATCCACTCTTGAAAAATTGCATTAACTAAGAGAAGTAAGAACGATCAGAACCCAACAATACCGTCTAACCTTGCAACCAACAAAAACCAAAAGAATATAGTTTTTTCCTCCTGGATAAAATTATCAACTATAACTATTAATTGTAGTTTTCTATTGTACATTACCCAAGTCTCAATTATCAAAGACAATAAAACTTGTGACAAACATTGTACACAACAATCACCCAGTTGTAGGAAATATTCTCGAGTGACTTAGTTAGAAGTTCACTTGCGTGAGCTTCCATATTATTTATGACTTAAGTGTTAGGAAAGAAACAATGCGAAAATGCTTTCCAAATGCCAAATTGATAGGGAAATAAGAAAATATAAATTTTAGAGATGTGAAACTAAATGAAAATATGAAGCTATCAAACATAGGATACATAGAGAAACTCAAGATTTAATGTGGGAAACCCTTTTGGGAAAAAACCTAGCACCCAAAAACCCTTGAGAAAATTTGTATTACAGTAAATTTTTTTTCAAAAAATGCACTCCAAATTTTTACATTGGCTCAGATTTCTTTACAATAAACCTAATTTCATCACACCATCCTTTACGAACTTGCAGCCATTTATGTAAACTACAATTCATTGTAGAATTTGGTATAGAAACTGTTACATTATAGAATGGTCTACCAACCCAACCATCGGTCAAGACTTTTTGTATGGTCCACTGTATGATGGACTCACCATACACAATTATTAGCTCCATACTCCATTAGGTACTCACCCTTCACCACATATGCAAACTTCACCTTAAGGAAGATGATGAACTACAACTAATTTGAATACATTGAAGATCTGTGATTTGAGATCACTGAGTTGCTGATTAGATATGTAAGATGACTAAATCAATAATATGTTGTCATTGATGTCAACTAGTCTTGACAGTACTTATCTTGTAAGTTACTATACCTAAACATTTGTAGAAAGGAAGAAAAGAGATGGAAGAATAGATATATCTACATGTAGGAAGATGGACATGTCAGATGAGAATAAGGAATACATTGAGTAACTTATGAATGAGTCTATGACTTTATGTTAGTGACTTGGTTATGTTTCATTCATCTACGATGAGAGAAAAGAGAAAAATGTACAAAGTAGTGTGGTCAGTTAAAGAAGCATTTTCAGTATACATCGACGAAGTGCAGTGTATATCGACAACAGTATTAACTGAGCTTTTTTTCACCAACACATTTCTTTGTTAACTGAGAAGCAGAAAAGAACTAAATGATTAGTTTAGCCGACACGAATTGATGAGCTAGAAAGTACCTCAAATTCAGTAATGGATAAAGTTTGTTATGAAGGATCCACGGCTAGCAAAATTCAAGGAAGATCTAAAGGTCAAAACTGAAATGTATTATTGACACATCAGCTGAGGAAGGTTAAAGTGGAAAAATCAACAAAGGAGATTAAGCGGCAAAATTTGATGGATATAATTAAAATGGTTTATATGTCTATTTAAGAGACTAGAGT
Organism: Chamaecyparis obtusa; assembly: GCA_027943335.1. Lineage (NCBI taxonomy): Eukaryota > Viridiplantae > Streptophyta > Pinopsida > Cupressales > Cupressaceae > Chamaecyparis > Chamaecyparis obtusa. The sequence continues at coordinate 102,262 of BSBK01007297.1, read as the reverse complement.
TTCACAATGAAATGAATGCTAAAAGAAGGATACTGTAGAGATATCACGTGAATAAGTTTCATGCAAGCCCGATCAAACTGGTTAAGGAGAACCGAACTACAAAGATAACCGAGCATCAGGAAGCTATAATCAAGCAACAGTAAGTTAATGGAAATTGATTGAAACATAATAGATACATTGATCAGAGGATTTCAATGAGCTCAAGAATGGATCTGATAATTTTCAATTGAAGTTGTGTTGTATTTAGACCAAATTGTTGTTACAGTTTAACCATTGTAAATAGAGAAATCTCTTAATAGAGTAGACTTGGAAAGTCTTGTAATGTCATTCATAGAATGTACATTTGTTGTCCTATCAACCCCATAGTGAATGATGGTTGGATGATAACGGTTAGTGTTAAATCCTCTAACAAGGTCACACCTAATAGTGTGTTTCTAACCTTTAACAGGGTTTCCACGTTAAATCTCTTGTGTTATGTGTTGATTGTGATGATTGTTTATTGTCATAATTTACATGTTGCATATCTGATTTAATCAGTAATCATTAGATGTTTTAATTGGAAATTAGTAAATACATAGACAAAGTATTATTTTATGTTACCGAGCTACATAAGTTTTAGTAATTTGTTTTTGGATATACATTTTTTGATTGGGACTATGGATAACTGATTCACCCCCTCTTAGTTATTCTAACAATTGGTATCAGAGCTCACTGGTTGCTTGGAACAATGTTTTAAGGACTTCATCACAAAGATTTCAAAATGTATAAGAGAGAAATGCCAAAGCTTAATAAAGTCAACTTTACAATATGGCAAAGTCGAATGAAGCTGCATGTATCTGAAATTGGGAATTTTTTACTAGATTTGATGGAGAATGGATACCTTGCACTGTCCACTGGTCCCCTGACCCTTGATTAACTAAGAGATAGGCATGAACATAATGTTACTATGATGGAGATTGTTGCTTTTTGTTCAGATGCCGAATTTGAAGATATCAAGACCTATACTACTGCTAAATAGATGCGGGATAAACTTGCTCAAGTTTATAGTGGTGATATGAATGTCAAAAGAGCTAGAGCTGAAAGCTTGAGGGGAAGATTTGATGACATGAAGATGAAAGAAGGTGAAAACATTGTACAGTACACAAACATGATAAAAGAAGTAGTTCACACTATAAGAGGATCTGATGGTGTAATTGATGAAGAGACAGTGGTAAGCAAAGTTTTGAGAACCTTATTGCTGGTCTATGCAATCATAATATCTATAATACATGAGACAAGGTCTACAACTGGTAATACACTTACTCTTGATAATCTAATTGGTAAGCTTACTACCTTTGAACTGAACAATTTTGATAACAATGTTTTACCATCTGTTGAGTCTACCTTCATGACTTCTTTGAAGATCGGTAAGTCTAGTAGTAGAAAGAAGAATAATAATAGTGATAGTAATATAGATGACGAGCTTGATGAACTTGAATCTCTTATGGCTAGAAGGTTACCTAAAGGAAAAGGAAGATATAGAGGTAAATTACCTTTAGCATGTTTTAACTGTAAAGAGGTTGGTCATATTGCTACTAGATGTCCACACAGGAAAGATGATGAAAGAAACAAAGATCGATTTGGTGAAGGAAACTATGGGAGAAGAGGAGACAAAGGTTACTGAAACTACAATAAAGATAATCGAGACAAAAGTAATAAAGGAAAAAAGGTGTGCTACATTGCTGAGGAAGAAGATATCACCGATACCGACACTGATGAGGATGTGGAGGTAGTATTTGTTGCAATGAAGGATGATTCTGAAGAAGATGAAAGGTATGTAGAGACAAGACTTATCCCTACAGTTAATGAAAATGATACATGGATCATAGATAGTGGCTGTACACATCACATGACTGGTGATGAAGAAAAATTTGATCATCTTGAAGAATACAATGGAGGTTTTGTAAGAATGAGAATGATGCACCCTATATGGTTAAAGGAAAAGGAACTTTGATGATAAATGATAGAATAAAATGTGAAAATGTTAATTTGGTAAAAGGATTGAACTATAACTTGCTAAGTGTGGCACAACTGAACAATTCAGGCCACCAAGTTGCTTTTGAGAGTAAGAAAGTGAAGATATTTGATGATGGAGGAAGACTTGTTGGAACTGGTACACAATCCAGAGGTAATATATTTTATCTTGATAATGATTAGTCTTCTTGTTTGATAATGAAAGATGAAGATGCATGGTTGTGGCATAAAAGGTTATGTCATGTGAATTTTGATAACATGATTAAGATCAGTAAAAAGAAAAAGGTTAGAGGTTTGTCTAACTTATCTAAGCCTAATCATGTTATGTGTCATGAATGTCAGAAAGATAAAATGACTAAATCTAGTTTCAAAAGAAAAGACTATTCAACAAAGAAAATCCTTGAGTTAGTGCATACTGACCTATGTGGTCCTATGAGAACTCAAAGTTATTATGGAGATAGATACTTTATTCTTTTTTTTGATGACTATGCTAGATTGATGATAGTCATATTCTTGAAGGAAAATTCAAAGGCATTTAAGATGTTCAAGTGGTATAAATCAAAAGATGAGAAGGAAACTGGTAAGGGTAAAAGCACAAAGCTGTGTCACATTTTAGGACATCTTATTAGCACAGTTGAATTTGAATATTTCTAACTATAGTTATTTTTTGTCAAACATATGGTCTAGCTAGATTCATTCTAGCTAAGTTAGATAAGTGCTTCAACTTTTCCAATTGGAAATATCTATTAAATGCATATTTTATACCAATTAATAAAGAAATAAAATTATTTTAGAAAAGCGATGTTTCAATAACTCCTACTCTTTTTTATGATATTTTTTTACAAATATAAAAATACCCTTTTTTAGAGCATAGAGTCAAGATTATTATCATATAATTTTTGTAGTATTTTAATTAGATTTAATATGTTATAATTTCAAAATACTGCAAGTAGGTATTTTAACATTCGAGAACAAGCTTCTTCAAAAATAGAAAAAAATAGTAAAGCTTATCAGAAAAATTGAAATTTTATATTTAACACTAGAGGAGAGAGTTCTCTTCAAGAATGTGTAATTTTTTTTTGGAATGGTGTAGATTTGATAGGGGAAATTTGGTGCGAGATGAAAACTATCGATTTTAGGTATGTTCGACTTTGAGTAGTTATAACGGAGAAAATATAAATTGAAAACTATTTTTTCTTCTTTTCTGCACTAGTTATACATTTCATCTATAACATATTTTGAAATCAAAGGAAAAAAAGATTATTTGCATATACATTTTTGTTGCGAACAAGACCCTCATTTTTCAACAAGTAAAATATGGACTTTAAAAATTAAGAAACTATGTGAATTCTTGTTCAAATTTTTTTAAAAAAATTATAGGCATCAACTTCATCCACTTTTACACATTTCATTAGTTTACATCATCTCCAAATTCTAAACATAAATGCCATTTTTATGTCGTTAAAGTTAAAAATTTTTTGTTGTTGACCTTTTCCTTTATAAAAGTGTGACACAACTTTGTACTTTTACCCATAAAGAATTGAAATGTTTGAGATCTGATAGAGGTGGTGAATTTATTTCTGATGAATTTACTAACTTTTGTAATGAGAATGGTATTAAAAGATAGGTCTTAGCATCGAGGACACCTCAATAAAATGGAATAGTTGAAAGGAGAAATAGGTCAACTGTTGATTATGCCAAAACACTGATGTGACAAAAGAACGTTGCACAAACATACCGGAGAGAAGCTGTTAGCACTGCTGTTTATGTGCTAAACTGAGTACAACTAAAGAAGGACACTAATAAGACACCCTATGAGTTATGGTTTGGTCACAAACCCACTGTAAGTTATTTCAAAATTTTTGAAAGTAAATGCTTTATTCTGAAAGATGAAAGAAATGGAAAGTTTGACTCAAAAGGTGATGAAGGGATATTTTTGGGATATTTCACTAAAAGAAAAGCATACAAGTGCCTTAATAAAGTAACTAATAAAATAATTGAAATTACTAATGTTTGAGTTGATGAGTTTGATGATAAGAATACAGAGGGAAGCTCAAAGGAACTAGAAGACTACGGTAGATTCACTTACATTGAACAACTTGAGTATTTACCAAAGCCATAGTCTGTGTCAACTGGTCAACATGAAAATAATACCGAGGAATAGGAGGGAAACATCGATGAGTAGGAAGGACCTATCGAGAAAGAAAATGAACCTACACAAGATGAACAAGAAAGAAGAGATTAGATACTAGCAAGATTTGTCAGAAGACATCATCCCAAGACACAAATCATTGGAGACAAACAAGCTGGCATGTAGACAAGGAGTAAAACAAGACAAGGTACATGTCTGGTTTGTGAATATGAACTGAAGAATGTGAAAGTTGCATTGGAAAATGATGAATGGGTTAATGCAATGAAAGAAGAAATTGAGCAAATAGAGAAGAACAAAACCTAGAATTTAGTACCCAGACCTAAAGACAAGAATGTTATCGGTACTAAGTGGATATTCAAAAACAAGCTAAATGAGAATGGAGAGGTAACAAGGAACAAAGCTAGATTAGTATGCAAGGGATATGCACAGGAGGAAGGAATAGATTATGGTGAAACCTTTACACCTGTTGCTAGATTAGAAGGAGTCAGAATGTTACTTGCATATGCTTCTCATAAGAAGTTTAGAGTTTACCAAATGGATGTTAAATCTTCTTTTCTGAATGGAATACTTGAAGAAGAAGTCTACATAGAACAACCTGAAGGGTTCGTTGATCCAGATAACAAAGATATGGTATGTAGATTACATAAAGCTTTATATAGTTTGAAGCAAGCACCGAGAGCATGGTATGAAAGGCTACATAACTATTTGCTGAGAATTGGATTTGTTAGAACTAGTGAGAATAACAATCTGTAAATGAAAGGGAATTCTAATGATACTATCTTGATTGTTGAGATATTTGTGGATGACATAATATTTGGAGGACAAGATCAAATATGTAAGTCATTTGCTGATGAAATGAGAAGTGAATTTGAAATGTCTATGTTTTGAGAGATTAAGTTCTTTTTAGGCTTACAAGTGATTCAGTAGAATGATGGTATATTCATTACACAATCCAAATACATAAAGGAAGTATTGAAGACATTTGGCATGGAAGATGCTAAACCTGCACAGGAACACTGATGGATACTGGATGTAAAATGACTAAAGATGATGGAACTACTGAGGTAAACTAGACACTATACCGATCCATGATTGGTAAGCTAATGTATGTAGTTCAAAGTAGGCCAGATATAGCACATGCTGTTGGAATAGTTGCTAGATTTTTTTCAAACCCTAGAGAATCACAAATGGTTTCTAGAAAGAGAATCTTAAGATACTTGAAGAAAAATGAAGATTATGGATTATGGTATCCTAAGGAAGGAAAATTTGAACTTAAGGTATACACCGATGCTGATTGGGTTAGAAATGTGGATGATAGGAAGAGTACCATTGGAGGAGCATTTTTCTTTGGTGAAAGACTTGTTACATGGACAAGTAAGAAACAATCTTGTATTTCTCAGTCTACAACTGAAGCAGAGTATGTTGCTGCTACTACTAACTGTTCAAATATTGCTTATATCAAACAATTGTTGGAAGGAATGAATGAGATAATCACTGAGCCGATGATCATATATTGTGACAACACGAGTGCAATTAATATTTCAAAGAATCCAGTGATGCACTCTAAAACAAAGCATATATCTATCAAGTATCACTATTTGAAGAATAAGTATAGGAGAAGCAAGTGAAGCTAGAGTTTGTTACATCAAAAGAATGACTTGCAGACATATTTACAAAGCCTCTACTGACGGATACATATGAATATTTGAGGACTAGAATAGGGGTCCGTCCCCTATCTACCGGTCAATAAGGTGATTTGGAGGTTGCATCAACCTAATCTAATTAGAAGATCATACATGTTGATGCAAACAGAGTTCACACTTTGGATTTCTATCTAGAGTTGTGAAAGATTGAAGAACTGGAACAGATTGGCATATCATTATACAGAGATACAGAGAATGAACTAGATAATAGAGTTACATGGCTATTATAGAGCTGTATGTTTATTTGTTTCTTTGGCATTATTGTCAAAGGGAGAGATAAACAATATGACATAATATGCACCATTGAGAAACATCTATCTAAGGGAGAGACAAATTAAAAGAAAGGGAAAACACTGAAGATCAGTTACTAAAGAACAAAAGAGAATCTGAAAGAGATGAAAAGATCATATCTGCAAATTGTCAATGCTGCACTAATAATGCTACTGAGTAATGTAGTGATTAAAAATATTAAATATCAAGCTGAGGGAGAGCTTATAGTACTTCAACATTTGTTTATATAGTTGTAGAATACATGTTTGGTATATGGCATATTTCATATTGGTGATGTTGCCATCAATGCCAAAGGGAGAGATTGATGAACTACAAGTGATTTGAATATATTGAAGATCTATGATTTGAGATCACTAAGTTGCTGATTAGATATGTAAGATGACTAAATCAATAATATGTTGTCATTGATATCAACTAGTCTTGACAGTACTTATCTTGTAAGTTACTATACCTAAACATTTGTAGAAAGGAAGAAAAGAGATGGAAGAACATATATATCTACATGGAGGAAGATGGACCTGTCAGATGAGAATAAGGAATACACTAAGTAAATTATGAATGAGTCTATGACTTTATGTTAGTGGCTTGGTTATGTTGCATTCATCTATGATGATAGAAAAGAGAAAAATGTACAAACCAGTGTGGCCGGTTAAAGAAGCATTTTCAGTATACATCGATGGAGTGCAGTGTATAACGACAAAAACATTAACTGAGCTTGTGTTCATTGATGCATTTCTTTGTTAACCAAGAAGGAGAAAATAACTAAATGATTAGTTTAGCCAACACAGATTGATGAGATGGAGAGTACCTCAAATTCAATAATGGATAAAGTTTGTTATGAAGGATCCATAGCTAGAAAAATTCACGGAAGATCTAAAGGTCAAAATTGAAATGTATTATTGACACATTGGCCGAGGAAGGTTAAAGCGGAAAAATCAACAAAGGAGATTAAGCAACAAAATATGATGGATAGAATTAAAATAGTTTACATGTCTATTTAAGAGACTAGAGTTTCACAATGAAATAAATGCTGGAAGAAGGATACTGCAGAGATATCATGTGAATAAGTTTCATGCAAGCCTAATCAAACTAGTTAAGGAGAACTCAACTGCAAAGATAACTGAGCATCATGAAGCTATAACCGAGCGACAGTAAGTTAATGGAAATTTATTGAAATAAAATATATACATTGATCAAAGGATTTCAATGAGCTTAAGAATGGATCTGATAATTAGCAACTGAAGTTGTGTTGTATTTAGATCAAATTGTTGTTACAATTTAACCATTGTAAATAGAGAAATCTCTTAACAAAGTGGACTTGGAAAGTCTTGTAATGTCATTCACAGAATGTACATTTTTTATCCTTATTGGTGTTCAAAATGATGCTTATGCTCTTAGGCTTCTAGTATACCCTCGGATGGATTTTAGGAATGGTTAGCTCCAAAATGTAAAGGGGTCTTAGGGTAACTGGCCCAACTATAGGGACAAGAGTGCCCTCTTCACTTCTGGCTCTACAAAACCAAGGTGGGTGTACCTAACCCAGTGAAAACTATACTTCATACACCAAAGACTGGGTTTGAACAATAGATTGATAGTAAGAAAGTACTAAATGATAACCTCACATTCATTGACTCTCCATTACTATGGGGTAGAACACTTCTTCAACCAAAGACTTAAAGTTTAGGGATGGTTCTTAATTTATATGTTTGAATCATAATAACCTCAATAAGTGTAAGTTAATAAAAGAAATACTCATCTAGGCCAGTGCCTCATCCATTGGGCAAGATCTTTTAGACAAACTATACACACACACACACTAGACTATATCTGAGATTCAAAGCCATAAAAACATTTACAATCTCCTTTACTGCTTAAAGAATATCCTTACATAGACAAGAGATAAACCTATGTCCCATCTAGAGCATCATTTCATCTAATCCTAGATTAGAACTCAAGAATGAAGACACATACATAAATTAATATGCAATGAACTAGAAAGTTCAAAATCTACCTGTATTGACACAAAGGAGAGAGAAGAATCATGTATCTATATTAAGTATGAAGAATCCTCAAGTGTATACAATCAATCCAAGAAAACCATGCTTGAAAATTATAGCTTAGACCTGCAACTTTTTCTCTATTATCAAAAAATACTGAAAGCAAAACTATTACAATTCTGACTGAGAAGATGACTCACAACCAAAAGATTTGAATACCTAACTCCCAATGCCTCCGAATGATCATAAAAGTTCCCTTTATACCAAGGGTGACAATACAAGCATAATGATCACTCAGATTCAAAATTCAAAACTACCTAACACCACTAAGGAGTTATTCAGACATGACAAGGACCAAGCCGCAGTTAGTGAGCTCAAAATAGTTCAAATTCAACATCTATCTAGCCCTGTATCAGTCTCAAGTATAAAATCATCACAAATCTTCCCAGAAATCTAGATAAAATGATCCTTGCAACACATCTTGACTATTGCTTCATTTAATTTCCCATGGCAAGACATTCCTCTACAACTACCCATGGCAGTTTGGACCACACTGCACCTACCGATGCCACCAAACAATCTGAAACAGTCGAAAAACATTCAATTTTGGTCCCTTTGTCACTAAAAGCATTCAAAATTTCAAATCTACAGAGAATAGCCATTTTCATGGTGCCACTGACATATCAATGGCCCACATTCAAACTCAGATTAACTTTATATCATGACCGTTAGATCCTTTCTCTTTCCCGGGTAGTAGTTTGTCCTTATAAGAATCTGGTGAATACATGACCACAAGAAGTCTCCAAGTCACCAAACCATTTACCCTAACCCATGTCTAATTAAGTGACCATGTGAATGATGCATTCACCAGATCTTGCAACCCTTTCCTAACCTCAGGATATATCCCGCGAACATGAAAAAAAAATGTTCACCAAGTCGCTGAATAGTCCCTTGACCCATGCATAGGAATCATGGTTTACATTTGGTGAATCAGTGACCGAAGGCAATCTCATGTTCATTAAATACTTTAGCTAATTTCTATTTCATTTGGAGATCACACGAATACCTTATTCACCAATTCACTAAAAACTTTTAGGACATCGCCAAATCATTATGAGAACCAGTGAACAAGGCACACACTTATTAACGTCACTAAAAATATATCCTCACTACCAAATGGACTGAGAAACTGATCGGGCCCGCATCTGGAAAATCAACAGCTGGTCTTATAGCCTCATACCTCTAACACACTCTATGTGAACTTACGTCGTCCACCCGATTTGCCACCGTGTACTTCTTCAAAATGTAAGGGCCCACTTTATCTGGCGAACTGGCCACAGAAGGATTTTCGCCAGTTCATGAAAAATTTAGTACCATTGCCAAGAGATTTAGATATTATGTGAATGCATGTTTGCAAAGTCACCAAGACATTTAGGGGACTACCAATTTATCACGCGAATGAGCGAATGCGTTGAAAATTTATCGGGCTGCTAACCTTCTTAACAAGACCTCTAGACTTTTGGCCCTCACCAGGGCCCACTTTTATGCCACATGTCACACCACTATTTGCTGCAATTGCCAAGTCATACTAACACAGGGCCCATTAATAAATTGGCGTCACTGAGATTCCAATTCTAGATCGATGGCCAGTCTCATGCCCTCATGTGTCAGAAATGCTCTATAAGAACTTACGCCTATCATTGATCTTCTGACACATCAGGACCCACTAACACATCCGAAAACTAGGTCCCACTGACAACTGCCAATGCAATACCCCGTGGACCAATGAGAGACCGTTCTGGAAAGAAAAAATGCACGTGCTTTATGAAAGACTCAAGTGACCCGGAAAGGTAGTCACCTCTGACAAAGGGCCCACTACATTATTTCCTTCGGCCAATGTGGAAGTGCCTTCTATGTTGACATGTCAAGTGGACCCGCTGCAAAAGAGAGGCTACATCATGCAAAGAAATCAATGATGGGTGTGATTTCGCATAGCCCTGATACATCACATAAGAACTTACGCCAACCGTCAGATCTTGTCCTCGTCACATGTCACTCTGACAATGGTCCCACCCCACTGCATTCTCAACCCTTGAGTGATTACACGAATACGTGACTGAAGAAGAAAAGACTGCCACACCAGCTTGCTGAAAATTAAAACATAACTGCCAAACATTTGGAGATTATGCGAACACAGTATATGGGAATTTGCCAAATGAAACACATAACCGTTTGATGACTTAGAGACCTAGCGACTAAGGCAACAATAACATGCATTCGTGGGTTCACTAAATAACTTAAAGGCCTGAAACATTATTACCCAACTTGGTGAACACAAGGAAGGAAAATGCACACATACCAAAAGGAAACTTAAGTGGCCTGAAAAAGTAACACAAAATTAGAACAAGGCCAAGATAAAAAAAAGGTTAAACCCTCCCAATGGCTAGAAATTTGAAAATGGACCTAGGATTTGAGCCAAAAACCAAGAAAACCCTGCAAAGAATAGGGGAAAAGACCAGGAACCATAGAAAATTTCACCAGTGCTAACAGTGGCTCATACTAGGGGACGTGTATCTCCTGCAGGTACAACAAGAAACAAAATCTACTAGAAGAGCAGACCACCCAAAATTTTGACTCAAAAAACATAAAGTAGACAAACTGTACAAGGGAAAACCTAAACTACTGCTCATGGAAAAGATACTTCAATAGAAGTAAAACTTTAGGAACTGTCCATGAACACGCGATTCCAAAGTACCACCAGTCAAATCCTTCAAAATATATGAATTTGCTCCCCATTTATTTTCAATGAGATAAGGGCCCAACCAAATTGGATCAAACTTCCCATACTTTCCCTTATCTTCCAACCTTGCATTCCACATTAGGACTAGATCATCGATTTCAAAATTCCTCTAAGTAGCCCTTCTATCAAACAAATCCTTACACTATTTCTGCAAATTTTCATTTCTCTCATGTGCATCCCTCCTTATCTCATGCAATTGGATCAAATCATCCATTCTTACTCTCATTTCATCATTCAAATCTTCATCATACGCCTGGATGAACTTATACATCTGCAGTAAATTATTTTGAGGTAACCTAGCACTTATTCCATAAACTAGGTCAAAAGGTGCACAACCTATGGCCTTCTTTATGGTTACCCTATCAGCCCACAAGGCCCACCATAGCTTTGAATCCAAGACTTTCTTATTTCTGTCCAATACTCTCTTTAGAATTTTGATTAAGTTTCTATTACTAGACTCAGCCTGACCATTTCCTTGTGGATGGTATGGGGAAGAAAATAAAATGTGTATCCCATATTGCTGACAAAAATCACTGAATTCTTGTGATCTAAAACACATTACATTATCAACCACAATCACCTCTGGACATCCAAACCTGGTTGGAATATTCTGTATGACAAAATTAGTTACAACTTTGCTAGTAGCTCTTTTAGTGGGGATAGCTTCAACCCACTTGGTAAAATAATCTATTGCCACTAGAATATAGGAATGTCCACCACTGGACTTGTTTGGAATTTCCCCAATAAAATCAATGCCCCACCTCTGAAAAGGAGCCTGAACTACAATAGGTCTGAGTGGAAAATTCCCACCAAATCTCAACTTTCCAGCAAACCTCTGGCAAGCATCACATTTCCTTACATACTGATGTGCATCTTTAAAAATGGTAGGCCACCAAAATCCTGATCTAAGAATCTTGTGAGTTGTGGTCTTCACCATATAGTGTCCTCCACATACACCCTGATGCATCTCCTCTAACAGAGCTTTAGACTTCTCCAAGTCTACACATTTTAGCAACACTCCTTCATTACTCCTCCACCACAACTCACCATGTATGATAGCATATTTAATAGACTACAACTTGATAGTCCTCCTCTTATTTTGATTCATGTTAGGGGGAAGAACCAACTTATGCAAGTAATTGATAACATCCTTATACCAATCACAACAATCCATATCACAAATGTATGGCCTCTCCCACTCCTCTAACATATTCACATGATTTGCAACCAAATTTCTTTGTGCCATTAACTTTGCAAGGCCTAGGCCTCTTACCAAATTTGTAATTTGAATGTCAATATTAAACTCCTGGATCCTGTTGATCCATCTACATCTCCTCCTTGAGACTTCTTGCTGCACCAATATATCCTTGACAGCAGCACTAGGAACATAAGCAACTACCTTAGCTCCTACAAGGTAACACCTGAATGCCTTAACTACTTTGACTAAGGCATAAGCCTATTTTTCAATGATGTCATATTTCAATTCTATTTCCTGTAAAGACTTGCTAAAAAATGATACAGGTTGCTCATACCCATCTGAATTCTTTTGCAATAAAACTACTGCAACTGTGTGATAAGAAGCAAAAGAAAATATTTGCATAAGCTTACCATAATCAAGATTCCTTAGTATTGGAGCATCTTTGATGGCCTTCTTGATATTCCTGAAAGATTCATCTACTTCTTCATTCCATTCAATCTTTGCTTCCTTCTTCAACATCCTAGAGATAGGAATACTAATTTCTGCAAAATTAGTAACAAATCTCCTTAGAAAATTAACTTGCGCAAAGAAAGATTGTATGCCTTTAATATTCCTGGGTGGTGAAAGCTTATCTATTTCCATGAACCTTTCAGGATCAATTCTTACTCCCTCTTTAGACACAATATGTCCCAAGAGTTTTCCCTCCACAACGCCAAAAGAACACTTTTTTGGATTCAAAGAAATCCCATACACCAAGACCCTAATAAAAATCTTTTCAAGATGTTCACAATGCTGATCTTCCTTATCTGAATATGCTATGAGATCATCCTGATATACCACTAGGAACTTGTTTATGAAGTTAGCAAAGGCCACATCCATAGCCCTCTGAAAAGTAGCTCCTGCATTTGTCAGGCCGAAAGGCATTCTAACATAAACATATGTTCCCCAAGGGGTGGTGAATGCAGTCTTAAACTATTCTAATTCCTTGACCACAACCTGGTTGTATCCAGAGAAACCATCCATCATGGAGATTAACTTTGATCCAATAACCCTTTGCAGCATATTCTCCATATTAGGAAAACCATAATTATCTTTCAAAGAATTGACATTCAAATTTCTAAAATCAACACACAACCTAATGTCACCATTCTTTTTTCTGACTCGAACCAAATTTGACACCCAAGTAGAATGTCTGATAGGTTTGATGATGCCAACATCCATCATCTTTTTGAGATCATCTTGCATTTTTAGTGCCAAGGTAGGATTTATAGGCTTTAATTTTTGCCTAAAAGGTTTGGAACCTTCCTTCAATGGTATCTCATGTTGAAAGAGATCCTCTCTGTAAGCTTTCAAATCATCATAAGACAATGCAAAAACATGTCTAAATTTTTTGAGAAGATCAATAAAATTTTTTCTAATTCTTGGGGACAAAAATTTACCTATGTAAACATTTTTAGGTTCTTGGCTTGTTCCTAGGTTCACTTCCTCCAAATCATTTATCTTGTCAACAATCCTAGAAACACAAGCCCTTTCTTTACTATCAAATGTCCTTTCAAGAGAAACCAATCCCCTAGGGATCCTATTTGACTTTAATTGCAAAACTTCCTTCCCAAGAACATTCTCTTTTCCATCTCTGATATCAACGTAAGTACTGAAATCCATTTCTTGACCATCAAAGTGAGAATCACACTGCAAGAATCTTAATATATCTTGATCATCATAAAAAACCTACCAAAAATCAACATTGTCTGGGATAGAAGGCCGGGACATAAATTCAACCTTAGATATCTCTACAAATGTGATATCTTCTGGCCTTAATGCTATGTTTTCCAACAAATCAGCCATCCTATTTTGCACCCAATCAATACCAAAGGCACTGAAACCTTCAATCTCATCCCATACAACATTCCTATACTATTTCAACCTTTGATTTTTAGATGCATACCTTGATCTAATCTGAGAAATTACTAACTCAGAATCACCAATCAACCTAAGATCTTTGATTCCATGTTTTGATGCTTGTCTCAAACCAATCAATAGGGCCTCATATTCAGCAACATTATTGGTGCAAGAGAACAAGAGAGTGAAAGAAAATTTGAAAGTCTTACCACTTGGGGATATTAATAACACTCCTGCTCCAGCACCTTCTTTAGAACTTGCTCCATCAAAATATAGGGTCCATAAGACATTACCTTCTTCCATGTTATTCTCATCATGAACTAGAGGGATAGGCCTAGACTCTTCTTGCAACCTTTTCTCCTGAACTTGGAAAGAACCAATATCAGTGTTGATAAAACAATTCATGTTATCATCTACTTCCTCCTCAATCATGTGAGGAGTTCTAGTCTCCCTTGAAACCTTTACACTTTCACCTTCAATGTTGAAAGTGGCAAAAGAAAAATCACATTGAATACTTCCTCCCATAGAAGCACTCCATCTTCTAGATAACAACATCCCATATTGAGGGGGAATATCAACCACTAGCACACTCATAGTTAACTGCTTATCAGGATATGCTGTTAGTTTATAAGGCAAAGCCTTAATAGTACCAATAACCGGTACCTCCCTTGAGTCCATAGTTTGACACCTACCACGAGGTGTATCAACCTTCAGTCCTAATGATTTCATGATCTCTGTTAGCATGACAGTATTTGATGCCCTAGAATCGATCATACAATTCTTCAATATTTTACCATTTATTACAAGAGACAAGAAGAAAGGATCAACTATCCCTGATGCATTGTTTACAACATTTGTATCCAAAAATAGTTGAGGAATTTTAGAAACAATTTCTTCACTTTTATTTTTAGGTGTCTTCCAAAGAAGCCACATGTTTGTCATTTCTACTCACCTCTTGGATTCTTGCAGAAGAAACACCATTCACCCAATCTAGAGCTTTCACTCTATGTTCTTCTATCCTCATCATTTCCAAAAGTGGAATCTTGACAGTCATCTGTGATAGCAATTTAGTCATATCAATTGGAACATACTTTTGGTCATTTATGTCTCCCTCAAAAATAGTGACAACTTTGTCTTTTGTCAAATCAGACTTGTCCTTGAGAGAAGACTCCTCTCCACTCTGAGGAATGGGAACAACAACCTCTAAGGTTTTTGCATTATTCTTAGGTGTTGCAACAAGCACAATTTTCTTCTTTACCTTCACTTGATTAACAATATCAACACCTTTCCCTTTTCCCTCAGACTGTTGTGCACTATTTTCTGTCCTCTTGATAAACATACTACCTAGTTTACCAGTTGCATTTCCAATTGTCCTGTTCCTCAAATTGTAATTGCCTCTAGCTTGAGTGACCATGTCTACAGTGATTTGAGCAATTTCTTCATCAGATGGTCTCCTTAAGGAAACATATTTCTCACCCTTCAAAGCACCACATCCAACACCATCAAACTCTTCCTCTTCTTCATCAGTAGAGCCAACCTCATCCCATGCTTGTGAAGAAGTCATTCCACATCCATCTTTGTCATATTGCTCATCATGGTCCTGATTCTCTGATAAATTTAAGGCAATAACACAATACTCTGGACTGTGAGGAGACTGACAAGTAGCACACCATGGGATATCATCAGTCACATTTACTGAATTTCTTTGCAAAGGATCAGGGATCCTGCCGTCAGGCCTATCTTGCTTGGTTGGGAAAATGGGCTTGCCATCCTTCCACTGAGTATTATAAGGGTAATTTTGCATTCTTGGCTGTCTGCTAAAATTGTTTGGAACTGACCTTTCCATAGCCACAACCCTATTGTTTCCCTTTTCACTAGGCTTTAAGCCTTCTAAAGCCTTCAAAATCTATTTTAGATTGTCATCCTCCTTGGGCTTAGAGTCAGCAGACCTTCCCATTTCTTTCTTATTTTGCATTTGAGGCCTACAATCATCTCTTCTTCCTATTTTTCCTGACATTCTTCTATTGCTTTCTATGTTAATGGCCAACTTATAAGCCTCCCCAAGATTCCTAGGGTTCTTATCTCTCAAAAGATACCCCATTTTTGCATCAAAAGCATTTAGGTATGTCACAAGACACATTCTATCATCTAGTCTAATAACTTGTAGGAGTCTATGCATGGATTTTTGGAATCTTATGTTAAATTCAAGAACATCTTCATTTTGATTTTTCTTTATGTTGTTGAATTCATTCAAGATAAAACCCTCATTAGTTTTATCACCATAATGTTCTTTGAAACAATTTTTAAATTCATTCCAAGATCCTATACTGGCATGAGGCAGTCCTCTAAACCAATCCCTAGCATCTTCAGTAAGGGATTGCACAAATAAATTCATTATGACATCATCAGGCTCAATATTGCAATCATCTACAACATCTATGAAGTTCTTTAGATGTTCTTCACATGTGATGACATTATTTCTAGTAAACTTAGGAATCTTTTTTCTAATCTCATCAGGAAATGTATTAGGATAACCAGGAATACCAAAGAAGATAGGCTATTTGTACCTTTCATGAACAGGAGCTCCATGTGGTGGATCCATTCCTTGAGATGTAGATGTCCTTGTGTTTGAGCCATCGAGGATTTTAGCAGCACCTGGTACACCATTGCCTTGAGTTGCAACGTTACCATGATTTCCACCTTGCCCCAAAAAGGAAGCAACAACATTTGAAGGTCCTAAGTATGCTTGAGAAAATCAATCTTTTTTCTTATTTCTACAACAGAAGCCTCCAACACTGCTTTCTCAAGTTGCTTGTCAAATATTTCTTTTTTTCTTCTAGCCATCTCAAGGTTTGCATCTAGTCTAAACCCTTGATCTAATGGGTGCTCCACATGAACTTGTTCATTAATTTGAACTCCAACAGCTTTTTGTTTGCCTTTATCTCTAGGTCTAGTATCCTCATATGTTTTCTACACAATAGGCTGTTCCTCTGCTCTTTCAGGCTCTAGGACAAAATTAATTGTCTCCAAATCTAACAACTGCCTCTTTAGCTGTTCAGCCCTTATCATGGCTTGTCTTACTCTATCTTCTTTATCTTTGTCTCTTTGTTTCTTGATAGCAAGCTGCTCTTGCACTCTTCTTTCTAATTCATAAACCTCCTCAAAGATCTCTTCTGATTCCGGGAGAGTAGTTTCAGACTCATCATCTCCCACTTGCACTTCATCCTCATACTAGTTTAGACCCAAGTCAAAAGCCTCTTCATATTTTGAATTATTTTCTTCTTGACTAGGCTTGATTTGAGTTTCTTGTCTTATATCCTCCTTATGCTTCCAAGTATGAGACATGTTTTTCTTCTTTTTTCCTCACCTTGTCTGACTAGGCCTAGAAGTGCTTGGAATACCTTCTTCCATTATATCTTCAGGATGCTCCTTTCTCCGAGACCTAGTAGCTCTATAACTCATTTTACAAGATAATCTGCTGACTAGCACTGTTGCAGAGATTTTTGAGTCAGCACCCAAGTATATTGGGAATCTTACAATACAATTTCCTGACTTTATAAATATCCAAATGAGTTAGATAAGACAAGGGACAAGAATAAAACTGTGTTTCAATGATGACCTACTAGTTATTATAGACTTGTGTAACACTTCCCCAGTAGAGTCACCATCTTGTTGGTGTTCAAAATGATGCTTATGCTCTTAGGCAGCCAATATACCCTCAGATGGATTTTAGGAATGGTTAGCTCCAAAATGTAAAGGGGTCTTAGGGTAACTAGACCAACTATAGGGACAAGACTGCCCTTTTCACTTCTGGCTCTGTAAAATGAAGGTGGGTGCACCTAACCCAGTCACCAAAGATTGGGTTTGAACAACAGATTGATAGTAAGAAAGTACTAAATGATAACCTCACATTAATTGACTCTCCATTACTATGGGGTAGAACACTTCTTCAACCAAAGACTTAAAGTTTAGGGATGGTTCTTAATTTATATGTTTGAATCATAATAACCTCAATCAGTATAAGTTAATAAAAGAAATACTCATCTAGGCCAGTGCCTCATCCATTGGGCAAGATCTTTTAGACAAACTATACACACACACACCAGACTATATCTGAGATTCAAAGCCATAAACACATTTACAATCTCCTTTACTGCTTATAGAATATCCTTACATAGACAAGAGATAAACCTATGTCCCATCTAGAGCATCATTTCATCTAATCCTAGATTAGAACTCAAGAATGAAGACACATACATAAATTAATATGCAATGAACTAGAAAGTTCAAAATCTACCTGTATTGACACAAAGGAGAGAGAAGAATCATGTATCTGTATTAAGTATGAAGAATCCTCAAGTGTATACAATCAATCCAAGCAAACCATGCTTGCAAATTATAGCTTAGACCTACAACTTTTTCTCTATTATCAAAAAATAC
The DNA here is from genome assembly GCA_027943335.1 of Chamaecyparis obtusa. Taxonomy (NCBI): domain Eukaryota; kingdom Viridiplantae; phylum Streptophyta; class Pinopsida; order Cupressales; family Cupressaceae; genus Chamaecyparis; species Chamaecyparis obtusa. The sequence continues at coordinate 83,769 of BSBK01007297.1, read as the reverse complement.
TGAAAGCAAAACTATTACAATTCTAACTGAGAAGAGGACTCACAACCAAAAGATTTGAATACCTAACTCCTAATGCCTCCGAATGATCATAAAAATTCCCTTTATACCAAGGGTAATAATACAAGCATAATGATCACTCAGATTCAAAATTCAAAACTACCTAACACCACTAAGGAGTTATTCAGACATGACAGGGACCAAGCCGCAGCCGGTGAGCTCAAAATAGTTCAAATTTAACAGCTATCTAGCCCTGTACCAGTCTCAAGTACAAAATCATCAAAAATTTTCCTAGAAATCTAGCTAAAATGATCCCTGCAACACATATTGAGTACTACTTCATTTAATTTCCCATGGCAAGACATTCCTCTACAGCTACCCATGGCAGCTTGGACCACATTGCACCTACCGATGCCACCAAATAATTTGAAACAACTAAAAAACATTCAATTTTGGTCCCTTTGTCACTGAAAGCATTCAAAATTTCAAATCTGCAGAGAACAACCATTTTCATGGTGCCACTGACATATCAATGGCCCACATTCAAACTCAGATTGACTTTATATCATGACTGTTAGATCCTTTCTCTTTCCCAAGCAGTAGTTTGTCCTTATAAGAATCTGGCGAATACACGACCACAGGAAGTCTCCAAGTCGCCAAACCATTTACCCTAACCCATGTCTGATTAAGTGACCATGCAAATGATGCATTCTCCAGATCTCGTAACCATTTCCTAACCTCAGGTTATATCTCACGAACATGAAAAAACAATGTTCGCCAAGTCGCTGTATAGTCCCTTGACCCATGCATAGGAATTGTGGTTTACATTTGGCGAATCAGTGACCGAAGGCAGTCTCATGTTCATGGAATACTTTAGCTAACTGCTATTTCATTTGGAGATCATGTGAATACCTTATCCGCCAATTCATTAAAAACTTTTAGGACATTGCAAAATCATTACGAGAACTAGTGAACAAGACACACACTTATTAGTGCCGCTATAAATATATCCTCACTACCAAATGGATTGAGAAACTAACAAGGCCTGCATCTGGAAAATCAATGGCTGGTCTTATAGCCTCATACCTCTGACACACTTTATGTGAACTTATGCCATCCACCCAATTTTCCATGGGGTACTTCTTCAAAATGTAAGGGCCCACTTTATTTGGTGAACTGGTGACAGAAGGATTTTTGCCAGTTCACAGAAAATTTAGCACCATTGCCAAGAGATTTAGATATTACATGAATGCATGTTTGCAAAGTCGCCAAAACATTTAGGGGACTACCAATTTATCATGCAAATGAGCGAACACATTGAAAATTTATCAGGCCGCTAACCTTCTTATCAAGACCTCTAGACTTTTGGCAATCGCCTGGGCCTACTTTTATGCCACATGTCACACCACTATTCACTAAAACTACCAAGTCATACTAACACGGGACCCACAAACAACTCTGCGTCACTAAGATTCCAATTCTAGATTGATGGCCAGTCTCATGCCCTCATGTGTCAGAAATGCTCTATAAGAACTTATATCGATCGTTTATCTTCTGAAACATCAAGACCCACTGACACATCCGGAAACAAGGTCCCACTGATAACTGCCAACACAATACCCCGTGGACCAATGAGAGACCATTCCAGAAAGAAAAAATGCATGTGCTTTATGAAAGACTCAAGTGACCCAGAAAGGTAGTCTCCTCTGACAAAGGGCCCACTGCATTATTTCCTTCATCCAATAGGGAAGTGCCTTCTGTGCTAACATGTCAAGTGGACCCCCTGCAAAAGAGAGGCTACGTCACGCAAAGAAATCAACGACAGGCATGATTTCGCATAGCCCTGACACATCGCATAAGAACTTACGCCAATTGTTAGATCTTATCCTCATCACATGTCACTCTGACAATGGTCCCACCCCACTGCATTCTTAACCCTTGAGTGATTACGTGAATACGCGACTGAAGAAGAAAAGACTACCACGCTTGTTTGCTGAAAATTAAAACATAACCGCCAGACATTTGGAGATTATGCGAACACAGTATTTGGGCATTTGCCAAATGAAACACATAACTGTTTGATGACTTAGAGACCTAGCGACTGAGGCAACAATAACATGCATTCATGGGTTCACTAAATAACTTAAAGGCCTGAAACATTATTACCCGACTTGGTGAACACAAGGAAGGAAAATGCACACATGCCAAAAGGAAACTTAAGTGGCCCAAAAAAGTAACATAGAATTAGAACAAGGCCAAGATAAAAAAGGTTAAACCCTCCCAACGGCTAGAAATTTGAAAATGGACCTTGGATTTGAGCCAAAAACCAAGAAAACCTTGTAAAGAACAGGGGAAAAGACCAGGAACCATGAAAAATTTCACCAGTGCTAACAATCTTGTCAACCCCATAGTGAATGCTGGTTGGACGATAACAATTAGTGTTAAATCCTCTAACAAGGTCACACCTAATAGTGTGTTTTTAACCTTTAACAAGGTTTGTTCTTCACCGACCTCACTTCAGAAGAGTGAATATTTTTGGGTTGCTGGTCCCAGGTGGTTTTTCCCTTAACATGGTTTCCACGTTAAATCTCTTGTGTTATGTGTTGATTGTGTTGATTGTTATTTGTCATACTTTACATGTTGCATATCTGATTTAATCGGTAATTATTAGATGTTTTAGTTGGCAATCGGTAAATACACAAACAGAGTATTATTTTATGTTATCGAGCTGCAGAAGTTTTAGTAATTTGTTTTTGGATATACATTTTGTGATTGGGACTGTGGATAACTGATTCACCCCCCCTCTTAGTTATTCTAACATAAGACATGTATGGTAGGCCCACCATATGGTGATCTACCTCCACCCTATACTCAACATGTCTGTATGGTGCCAACATGTATGATCTTCATACTCTATATGGTGGCAACATTCATAGTCTTTGTATGGTGCCAACATGCCGATCCATATGGTACCAATGCACAATCACTGTACAGTGAGCTCACCTTTACCATATGATGGAATCATTGTACAATGAGGCCTCACCTCCACCATATGGTGGTCTCAATGTATGGTGAGATTAATTTAGTATTCCAACAATCTCCCACTTAACAAAGTATGGTGTTACTTAATAAGACTAACAAGAGTTGGTGGCTTTAAGTCCCGTGGAGCTTGTCCACCATCTAAACTTAACTTTGTTTAATGACTTTATCAAAGCATTTGCAATATTCTCCTGATTACCGACCTTTTCTAGATTTACCTTTCCATCTTCAACCATGTCACATACAAAATGATATTGTACAATAATGTGCTTTGTCCTGACATGGAAACTAGGGTTCTTCACCAAATATATTGCAATCTAACTATCACAGAATATTGTAATTCTTCCTGCATCTTAGCCAACATAGAACACAAACACTTAAGCCAAACTGCTTCTTGACATGCATGAGTAGATGCCATGTACTCCACCTTAGTTGTTGATAATGTGGCTACACTCTTTCATTTTCTCATCCCACTGATAGCACCACAATTCACCATAAATACATATCCACTGGTGGACCTTCTTCTATCAACGTCCCCAGCCCAATCACCATCCACATAGCCTTGAATACTAACTGATCTATTTTATTCAATCAAGTTACCTTAATAACATAATGTGTACTGTGACGTTCCCTTTAAATATCCTATAACTCTTTTCATGACATCCCAATGTGTCTTGCCCAGATTTTTCATAAATTGACTCAAGACTCCCATTGCTTGGGTAATGTCTGGTCTTGTAATCACCATTGCATACATAAGAATTCCAACAAAACTTGCATAAGGTACCTTCTTCATGTCTTCAACCTCTTCCAAAGATTTTAGATTGTCATTGACCGAGAGCTTTGTTCCATGTAACACTGGAACTACTTGTTGCTTGCAATCAATCATATTAAATCACTCTAGAACATTGGTATATATTTTCTTTGGTTGAACCAAATTTTCCTGCCCATTTTGTCCCTTCTAATTTCCATCCCCAAAATAAATTTTGCTGGTCCTAAATCTTTCATTTCAAATTTTAAAGACAATTGAGAATTTAGCTCTGAGATCATTCCCTTACCATTTCCTGTAAACAACATACCATCTACATATAGAGAAATAATAAGTATTAGATCACCTTCATCTTTATAGTACACACAATGATCAAATTATGATCTTGTAAAACCCAAAGACAAAACATATGTATCGTACTTTTGATACCACATTCTAGATGACTGTTTCAAACCATAAAGAGACTTTTTCAACCTACATACCAAATGTTCTTTACCTTTTTCCACAAAGTATTCTGGTTGGGACATATATATCTCTTCTTCAAGTTCACCATGAAGAAGTGCTATCATCACATCCATCTGCTCAATTTCAAAGTCACATGTTGTTGCAAGTGACAACAAAAATCTAATGGATGTTAGCTTAGCTACATGAGAAAATATTTCTCCATATTCAATCCCTTCTTTCTGAGAATACCCCTTCGCAACCAATCCTGCCTTGTACTTGTCAATGTTTCCATCTAGACCGTACTTCTTCTTGAATACCCACTTACATCCCACGAGCTTTCTACCTTTAGGAAAGGGTATGAGATCCTTGGTTTCATTCTTCTCCAAGGACTTCATTTCATCCTTCATTGCTTCCAACCAGGAATATAAATCTGGCATATTAATTGCTTCTTTAATAGTCCTAGGCTCATCAACATCTGTAAGAAAAGCATAGGTACAATTAATATTCAATATGGAATAATTAAACCTTTTTGGTGAATAACTGTACCTATCAAGTTTTCACCTCTCCCGAGTAGATCTCCTCACTTCTTGTGGTGAAGCTTCATGGGGTTCAACATGGGATTCATGATCATGTTCTTCTTCACTTGTATTATTGCTCAATTTTTTCCCATCCTCATTCTTGAGCAATTCTAGATCTTCATTCTCAAGTTCATTTGGAGTTTGAAATATCTCCCTTTTGGAATCTAAAGGGATTTAAACTACTTCCTTTTTCTTCTCTATCTTCTCTAGCTAGTCTAATGAGACATGTCTCATTTCACGAAAGATAACATTCCTACTGTAAGTTTTGATCTAGACCATAACCTTGAATAAAAGAAAGTAAGTTTCAATCCAGACCAAGTATATCAAGTACTCCATCAATTCCCTTTACTCTATCATTGAGGAACTAGATTCTGATTCTTCCTCTTCCATTGATCTTTAGTTTGGAATTTCTTGAATTGCTTGCTAGGAACACATTTCCGCCATCGGATGGTTCATACTTTGAGAACCACTCTTTATGAGACGTCATCTGGCCAGAATTATGCTCTTGAATCAACCAACCATACATTGTTGGATGTAGGTACTACCAAGGCTGTTACAAAGGAATCAACATCACTCTGAGAAGATTCTATGTTAGAATTATATTTCTTCTTCTTCTTTTTCTCCTCCTTGCAATCCTTTAGGATATGACCTTTCTGCCCATAGTTCTAAAATTTTACCTTGGAATTTTTTCCAAGAGTGGTAGATTTCTCCCAAGACTTTGACTTCATGTTCTTCTTCTTACCTGTATCCTTAGATTTTCCTCATACAATGAGAGCCTCTTTGGCAACCTCCAAGGACTTCCTTTGCATCTCCTCTAACATAAGTGCAACAACTACTTCATCCATTTTAAACTTGGCAGTCATACTTTTGATGGCCATTACCAAATGGTCCCATGAATCAGACAATGAGCTTAGCAATAACATGCAAAAATCTTCTTCACTAATGGATACATCAATAGATGTCAACTATGAAATCACCATATTGAACATGTTTAGATAATCTTCCACAACTGTTCCTCCATCCATCTTCAAAGAGTATATTTTCTTTCTTAAATGTCTCCCAACTTCTTCCATGAGGAATGTGTGATTTTCTCTTCATGGACATTCGATAAAACCAAATTTTCAAGACTTAGTCTTATCATTCCTCTAGTCTTCCAATTTTCTAGAGCTCAAGCTTCCTACTTCACACCTGAAGGCTTGTTGCAAGATACAACATTCCATAGATCTTGATCGACTAGCATATCTTCAACTTTAAGTTTCCACAACTCAAAGTTTGTGCCATTGAAATTTTCAATGTCCACTCTTCTTGATGTACCACCCATCTCAATATACAGGGAAAAAAAATTGCAAACTCCCACTGAAACCAAATTGGCACAAAAAACCAAACCCTACCTGACAAGGACAACACAAATAGTTAGGCTCTGATACCACTTGTTAGGAAAGAAAAGGTGCGGAAACACTTTCCGAACACCAAATTGATAGGGAAATAAGAAGCTATAAATTTCAGAGATGTGCAACTAAATAAAAATATGAAACTATCAAACACAAGATACATAGAGAAACCCAAGGTTTAATGTGGGAAAACCTTTCGGGAAAACACCCACCACCCAAAAAAACCCTTGAGAAACTTTCTATTACAGTAAACAAATTTACAAACAATGCACTCCAGATTTTTACACAAGCTCAGATTGCCTTACAATAAACTTGATTTTATCACACCATCCATTATGAATCTTGCAACCATTTATGCACACTGCAATTCATTGCAAAATTTGGTATAGAAATTGTTACATAACATAACGATCTACTAGCCCAACCATCAGTCAAGACTTGTTGTATGGTCTACCGTACGTAGTTAGTAGCTTCATACTCCATCAGGTACTCACCCTTTACCGCACATGAAAACTTCACCATAAGGAAGACATGTACGGTAGTCTCACTGTACGGTGATCTACCTCCATCCTACACTCAACATGTTTGTATGGTGCCAACATGTACGGTCTTCATACTTTGTACAGTGCCAACATTCACGATCTATGTATGGTGTCAACATGTTAATCCATACGGTGCCAATGTAGAATCACCGTATAGTGAGCTCAACTTCACCGTACGGTGAGGCCTCACCTCCATCGTATAGTGAGAGTACTTCATTATTCCAACATTAAGAATATCTATCAAACATATGTACAAAATAATATCAATATCATTCATCAAACTCCAAATATTCATTGAGACAACACACCTTTAGATATGTCTCTCTACTTGGTCAAGATGGGACTTGCTACATTGAAAGTAAGGGTGCCCTTATAATTGGTTGGATTGATTACTGTAGGTATTCTTCATGTCATAGGGATAAGAGCCCTAAGATCCTCATTGGAGGAGATTGAAGATTGTTGTCAAGAGTAATAGGATAATCAAACACAACAAGATCTCCAAAAAGGTTATTGCTAGATGATAGAAAAATTAACTCCCAGGACTGTAACAAGTATAGATGTTGCATTGTGGGCATTTTTTCCATTGTAGATTATATCATAAATATATAACACTACATTCTTGCAGGACTTGGGAAGCTATTTTTCCAGCCACAACAATCTGTAGATTTTAGCATGATGGCAGACACCAGAAGCCATAAAAAGCATAATTATAACAACTTTTATTTCCATTGGGAAAACAATATCTAGAAATATCTCTCTACCTAGAGATGAAAAGACTAGTGGTGCACGTTACAACTTAGACTTAATTCCATTTACAACTTTCAAATATTTTGAATTCAAAAGTTTGTTCTATCTTATGAATAAACATTAACACATCAAAAATGAAATAATCACATAAGATAAAAACTATAACTATTGAATTAAACTTGTAAAATAAAAAAAAATGTTGAGAAACAATGCTTACCTTAAATAAGAGGAATTTGAAGAGAATATGCCTAACTAACAAATTAAAGTTCGTGATCATTTGTTCTCTTTTCATCCAAAATTTAAATTATAAATAATTTACTTATGTTTATTGTATGGAACAAATTGAGTGACATAAAATTTATTTCTCTTAATTTTGATTTCATGAATACTTATATCATCATTTAGACATCCTTTGCAAAGAAAAATCTAGCATAAGTACAATAAGACAAGTTACTTTTTTGGTTTAGGCGTCTATCATAGATTATGCATCTTTCAAACATTAAAAGAAATAAGAACTAACAATAATGATTTCGGATTGTTGTTAATTGCATTAAAAAGAATTCCAAACTAGATTTGATATTAGGGCTTTGTTGTATATACTCACAAATATAAAAAATAATCTCTTAATAATATTTTTTATTAAATAATTAAAAAATTTATAATAACAACTTTGATCATAATTTTCAAATGATGGCAATTACTTGTAAATTAAAAAAATATAATGTCAATGATACTATGTTTTTTTATCAAAATATATTCATTTTAAAACTCTTTATAAAAAAATGTCACATATAATCTTAAAAAATATAATTCTAAAGAAAAATATAAGATTTATCAATAATTTAAAGTAATAATGGTAGTTTTCAAGTAAATAATAATTTCTAGTGAAAATAACACATAAGAAATAAAGTATTATTAACTCATGTGAAGATTGCTTGCAATAATCCCAAGATCTGCAAAATAAGTAAATATAGGAAAAAAATAAAATATTTTTTAAATGATCAGTTGAATGAATTTCAAAAAATTGTAACATTTTTATATTGAGTTACATATACAAATGATATAGAATTTCACAATGTCACATTGTGGAACCATGGAAAAAGAAATTTTAAGACCAAATCAACTCTTTGGAATAATTGTTTCCCCCACTTCTTCATTAATACAATAATGACAACCACTGTTGCAAACCCTGTCCCAGAGCTACTTTTTCGATGTGTGAAATTTGATATGTTCGACGTTCTCTCCCCTCTCCGGCAATGGGCTTCCCGAGAAGCCTGCCCCCACTAGATTAACTCACTCGGCTTGGTTTATTCTTCCCCTTCATATTTATTTCCCCTGTTCTTTTGTATTTACTTTTTGCATGTATGGAGGTTGGCTCTGATAGCACTGGTATTAATCTATTGCAGACCAATTCCTCCTCTAATTTGAAATCACCTCCCAAGAAAATATTCAATGAGGCAACTAGGGCATTAGTGCTGGCCTCGATGGATGCTAGGTTTGTCTGTAGCAATGGAGATAGGTCACTTTCAGAGGTAAGGACGCTGGAGACTGTTTGGATTCCATTTTCATTTCTCCTAATAAATCTATGCTTAAAGAAATTGATCACGAAAAGGGTAGGCTAAAGGAAATAGTTGTCTTCTTTGCATATGTTGATATTGAGAAATATCCACCTAGAAAGTTCATAGATGACTTGTTAAATAATTATTCGAATTTAAAATTAGGTTTATGCGTCTCTTTTTGTAGACAAATACAAAATGGTTTATTCTTTATTTTCTTTGGTAATCATGAAGCTCAAGCCTCAGTTTTGAAGAGGCAATATTGGTCGGTTGGAAAAACCTCTTTCCAAGCCCTTGAATGGTCTCTTGAGGTTGTCAATGAAGAAATTCTGGCAATCTCATGCCTTAAGTAGTTTTTGGTTAAAGAGGTTCCACCATTTCTTTGGTGTTTTATCCCAAAAATTCTTGAGCCCTTTGGCAAGCTAATAAGAATGGATGACTCAACTCGTTTGGTACCACATCTAGATGCCTGTGTTCTTGTATCACTAGTACAATTGGTACCTATTTTCAATGGACAATTGGTCAAATTTTCTACTAACATTCGTCGGATAATCAACAAATCATTTGGTCACTATATTTCGGGTCAAATTTTTGACATATCTTTGTTAAGGTAGAATGTTATACACCAATCTTGGTCAGAATTCACATTTTCTATTAGGAAGTCAGTAGGTCAAACTTTCAACCAAAGCAGGTCAAAAGTTTTAGACCTTTCAACCTGCTTTCATCGAAATCTTTAGACCATTTGACCAAGATGCCAAACCCACGACGCTAAATTTTGACACAAAGTGGTCAATATTTAGACCAATCTTTGTGAGGATTTCAACCAAGGTTCATCAAAATTTTGACTAATAATGGGATGTTAAAAAAACAACTAAAGATAAATATCCAAAGTAATCATCAACAACATCCTGCTCGGTGATTAGTCTAGATATTTATCTTCAGGTGTTACTTTGCATTAATATATATCATTGTGTATTTTGTTATGTTACTTTACTATTTTTTTAAAGAAATAATTGGTAATTTTATTAATCGCAATGGGTTAGAACCTAGCCCGAACCAAGGATAGCTACATTCAGAAGACCTATCTCCCCAAATATTTGGTAAATTCACATCAATCACACATGCTTCAGAAGATACAACTTCCCATGTTGATGTAGATGATCATCTGATCGGTCATCCATCTTGTCTCGGAACCTAATAGGTCTTTTCTTTTCTCTACCCTCTGGTGTGGCTGCTATCTTTCTAGCACTTTGCCCATCATCCAAACCATCCACTCCTTTCCTAACATTGGTCACTTTACATGAATTTCCAATTTCCTGATTCGATGTCTCACCATGCATAGCTTGAGAAAAAATCTTTTGCTACTTCACCTTCTTCTCTATTAATATGATTTAGAACAACAGAGAGGGGGGGGGTGAATCAGTTGTTCTCAGGTCTAGATGTATAAAAAAAAATTCAACAAATCACATCTAACAACCAACAACTACTCGGTCATTACTGATTGCATAATAGAAACATATAACATTACAGTCCACTACCCAGCTATATCTAACTTGTAAAACATAGAAATGTTTAAACCAAAACATTCACACAAGTATTGACACTAGGATTTATAGTGGACACCCAATTTGGGAAAAACCACTTTGTAACATGCTACTATTATTTTCACTCTTCTAAAGTGAGCTCGGTTAAAAGCCAACCCTGTCAAAGGTTACAAACACACTCTCAGGTGTGACTCGGTTGAAGGATTTAAATCACTCTATTAAAAGTGTGCCTTGTTATAGGACTTACATACACTCCATTAGAATGCAACCTTGTTCAAAGGATTTAACATATGACTGTTAGGTCAACATCTGTTAAAAGGATTTTGACTGTTACAATGATTAGAAAGTAGCAGTAGTAATGATTTGAAAACATACAACTCACTTTGCAAGTATCAGATCCAATTCCATACACATATATTGGTTTACTGACTGTGAATCTTTTCCATCACCATCACTAATCTGCTCAGTATTCTCCTCAAGCAATCATAACTCTTCTCCTTCAGCCTTCTCTACTTATACAGTCAATAACACCACTAGTATCCTCTCTCTCTTTTCAGCCTTCTTCTTAGGTTTCCTAAATACAACTTTATTTAGGTCAATACATCTTTTGCCGCTTGATCTTCTTCGTAGATCTTAGGGTTAGGTTAGATTCATTGAATCTACCCGCTTTATGTTCTTCGTCTTCTTTTCTAGAAACATCTCAAATCTCTTAAAGATTTACAATAAAATATTTTACAGTGCAATAAATGCTTCCATACAATCAATAAATAAAGTCAACACATTTTACATAATCCAAGAATTCAATGATGTCGGCTAGAAATCTGAATTCCCTTCAAATATAAAAATACTGACACTCAGTCAATACTGTGTTCAACTTCTCAATCTATACTAGAAAGCTTGGTCAATACTAAAACTGTTTCCTCAGCTAACACTATCTTCCTTGGCAATTAACTGATGTTCAGTCAACACTGGATTTTCTCGACATACACTAACTCGGTCGACACTAACATCACTCAGCTTAAACTAGATTTCTCATCTTTTTCTCGTTTAAGCCTACCAGTTTAGTTTTCATTCTTACTAAGATAAACAACACATTATCTTATCATTGTGCAACATAATCAAGTACTCATTGTAGTATCAAGATAACTCAAGCTTTCCTTAGGTGCTATTGTTACCAATTTTGCCTGTCCCCATCTCATCAATTAAGTAGATATAGTACTTTCCTAAGTAGCAACACTCTTACTAGTTAAGGTTTGACATCAATGAAAAAACAACAATTGCTTCAATTGCAGTTTCGAACAATCTCCCTCTTTGGCATTGATGACAACACCATATGATATCACATGAATAACACATGGATTACCAACCAATCCAAAACTTATCTATCAATCAAAAATATTTGTAATATCCTTAGCTTCATTCTAATTTAGAATCTATTAGCCATGCTTCTATGACAGTCCAGAAAATTCAATTCTCCCTCTACCCTGATCCTTCATCTCTGTTTATCTTTCTTAGGTTACTTTCATCTTTGTCATGTGATTTTCATATCTGTTCATCTACCTCTTTGACAAAAATGCCAAAGAAGCAACAAAAACACACATCCTTTAGATGTAGATAACATCTTTGCACTATAGTTTTTCTCCATCTATCATCTTGCTTATGCATGATTCTTGGCTTTTCTCTTCTTTTCACAACTCTAGGCCAGTCCTAAAGTGTGACCTTCTTCTACATCAATTTGTCAGATATTCTTTGCAGCATATTTGATGCAGTGCTCTTATCTTGACTAGGCAGCCTCAGTTAGGGGAAGGACCCCTAATTGACTTCTCAGATATTCATGCGCTTCTTTAGGAAAATCATTAGTGAATATGTCTGTTAATTATTCCTTTGTATTCACATATTCCATTCAGACCTCTTTATCCTATACCAGCTCTCTCAAGTAGTGATACTTGATTGCAATGTGTTTGGTCTTTGTGTGCACTTGTGTTGTCACAAAAAATGACAACTGGTTCAGTGATTTCTTCTTTCATACCCATCAACAATTGCTCTATCCATATTAGATTTGAATAGTTAACAATAGCAACAACATACTTGGTTTTAGCAGTAGATTGGGAAATGCAAATTTGTTTCTTGCTTGTCTAGGAAACTAATCTCTATCTAAGAAAGAAAGCTCCACCAATAGTACTCTTTCTATCATCTACATTTCCTACCCAATCAGCATCTGTATAAACTCTTAGTTAAAATCTTTCATCCTTATTATAATATAACCCATAATCAACAGTTCCTTTCAAGTATCTCATTATTCTCTTCATAGCCATCATGTGTGTTTCCTTAGGATTGGTAGAGAATCTTGCCACAATCCCAACAGCTAATGCAATATCTGGTCTACTATGTACAACATACTATAGTTTTCCAGTCATATATTTGTACAAAGTTGGGTCCACTTTTGTAGCTTCATCATTCTTAGACACCTTTTATCTGGTAGTCATAGGAGTACCCACTGGTCTAGAATCTTCCATTCCAAAATTTTTTAGCATCTCATGAATATATTTAGACTGCGTAATGAAAATTCCTTTTTTCATCTGATATACTTGTAAACCAACAAAAAATTTGATCTCACCAAACACACTCATTTCAAATTTTGTTTGCATTTCATGTGAAAATATTTTACACAAAGCATCTTGTCCACCAAAAATAATATCATCAACAAATATCTTTTCCAACAAAATTCCTTTACCTTCTTCATCTTTCATTTATAGATTGCTTGTATCATTTGTTCTTGAGAATCCAATATGTATTAAGTAGTTATGCAATCTCTCATACCATGCTCCGGGAGCTTGCTTTAATCCATATAGTGCTTTGTTCAATTTGCAAACCATGTGTCTTCTATTTGGATCAACAAAACCTTTTGATTGTTCAATGTACACTTCTTCTTCTAATATACCATTTAAAAATGCACACTTAACATCCATTTGGTATACCTTGAAATCTTTATAAGTAGCATATGCCAGTAGAGTTCTTACTCCTTCCAATCTAGCTACAGGGGAAAATGTCTCCCCATAATCTATTCCTTCTTCTTGTGCATAGCCTTTGCATACCAACCTAGCTTTGTTTCTTGTGATTTCACCATGCTCATTCATCTTATTTCGGAATACCCACTTTTCCCCAATGACATTTTTATTTTCAGGTCTTGGTACTAGAGTCCAGGTATCATTCTTCTCTATTTGGTCTATCTCTTCATTCATTGCTTGTATCCAGTCTTCATTCTCTAATGCCTCCTTTATTGTTTTAGGCTCAAATTCACATAGTAAACATGTTGGATCCTTTGTCTTGCTTCTGGTCAAAACTCTAGTATCATTGTCTCCAATTATCTATTCAGGCTTGTGATGTGTCCTTACTTATTTTGCCAAAATAGGTTCGGCTCTCCTTTCCTCTAATTCATCAGGTTCCCCAATAAGATTGTCAGATTCAGCTTCTGAATGCTAGACAATCTCTTTCTGATACTCGACAACATCCTCTTGTCACTCGACAAGTTCTTTTTATCTATCGACACTATTTTCCTGATGCTTGACAGTGTGTTCCTAATGCTTGACATTGCTTACCCGAGACTCGGCATCAGGTGCAAGTCTGTCACTTGCCTCCTCTTCCTCTACATACACAAAAGATCTGTAATCTTCTGGTTCTCTTTTACTATTAGCTTCATTTCTTTCTGCATAATCATCAATCTTGATATTCACACTTTTCACAATTTTGTTAGTGTTAGAGTTCAAACACTTATAAGCTTTACCTTTTGTGGAATATCCTAGGAATATACCTTCATCTCTTTTAGCATCAAGTTTTCCATTCCTATTGTCCTTCAGTATGTAACATTTGCTTCCAAAGATTCTAAAGTATTTTACATTAGGTGCATACCCATGCCATAACTCATAAGGTGTCAGATTTGTACCTTTCTTTATCTGAACTCAGTTAAGAGTCTAAATAGCTGTACTTATAGCTTCCTTCCAGTACTTCTATGCCACATTCTTTTCAATCAACAATGTCCTTGCACAATCCAAGATAGATCTATTGCTCCTTTCTGTTATACCATTCTATGGAGGAGTCCTCAATGCAGACATCTATCTTTTGATCCCTCTATCATTGTAAAACAAATTAAATTCATTGGATATAAATTCTCCACCTCGGTCAGATCTCAAACACTTTAGGTTTCTTCCTGTTTCCTTTTCAACCTTAGCTAAATACCACTTAAAGAATTGAAAAGAATCAGATTTTTATTTTAAGAACATTACATGCATCATCCTAGTATGATCATCAATAAACAAAATAAAATATCTAGCATCACAGTAACTTTGTATGCCCATGGGTCTACAAAGGTCAGTATGAACCAAATATAAAGTATTCTCAGAAGTAAAGGATTTTCTCTTGAAACTTGACTTTGTCATCTTTCCTAACTGACATTCTTTGCACATCACATTCTTAGGTTTCCTCAATCTAGGTAGACCTCTCACTTTCTTTTTCTTGCTAATCTCTACCAGATTATCAAAGTTAACATGACATAACCTCCTATGCCATAACCAAATATCATCAAGTTGTGCAATCATACAATTTTCTTCAGACAGGTTAAGATAGAACAAATTACCTCTAGTTTGTTCTCCACTTCCGATCAGTTCACCAGTGGCATTAAATATTTTAGCCTTTTTGTGACAAAATTCCACTTGATAACTAGTACTATTAAGTTGTGCAACACTCAACAGATTATAGTTAAGATCCTCTACCCAATATGCATTTTCACAAGAGATCTTATCAGTCAGCTTGATCAATCCTTTTCCTTTAACACGACATGGTGCATCATTACCAAATTTTACACTTCTACCTTTATAATGATGTAAGATATCAAACTTGCTCTTGTCACCAGTCATGTGATGTGAACAACCACTATCAATAATCCATTTATCATTCTTGTTCACATAGGAAATCAATGCAGTTTTCTCATCCTCATCAGACTCATCTTTCATTGCAACATAGACAACCTCAATTTCAAAATCATCACTATCAGTGTTAGTTTCTTCTTTAGCAATGTAGCAATATTTCTTACCTTTTCCTTTGTAGTCCTTGTACCTTCGGTAGCTTCTATCATCCCTTTTGTCTTTGTGCTTGTTATCTCTTTCTTCATCCTTATCATTCCTGTCAGGACATCTAGCAGCTCTATGACTGACTGTATTACATGAGAAACATATAATAGGGAGTTTACCTTTGTATTTTACTTTTCCCCTTCTCAGTCTTCTATCCATAAGAGCTTCTAGATCCTCAAGTTCTTCATCAGATGTGTCACTGTCACTTTCATTTTCACTTTCACTTTCACTTATGCATTTCTCTTTCTCCTTCTTTGACTTTTTCAAGACCATTTGTGACTTAAAAGAAGATTCAATATTACCAATACTACCAACAGTGAAGTTATCATAGTTAGAAAGTTCAAAAGTAGTAAGCTTGCTGACCAAACTTTCCAAAGTAAGATTGTTGTTAGGGATACATCTAGATTCCTGAATTACTACAATTTTTATAGCATAAATAGGACACAGAGTTATCAATACTTTTCCAATTATAGTTTCATCATTAATAGTTCCATTTGCTCCTCTAATACCATTTACAACTTCTTTTATTCTACCATAATATTGTGCAATATTCTCATCTTCTTGCATTTTCATTTCATCAAATTTACCTCTTAGGCTCTCGGCTTTTGCTCTCAACACATTTATGTCACCACCATAGATGGTTGCAAGGGTGTCCTATATTTTCTTTGCAGTGCTGCAGTCTTTGATGTCTTTAAATTCTGGGTAAATTAGGGTAGATTCAATCTCCAACAGTGCTTGGTTGTGATCTTTCTTAGCTTTCATTTCCTCGCTAGTCAGGGGTGCAATAGGTGGGGTATACTCATGCTCAATGTAATATTTTGCAGAATCTTCGATACTAGAGAGATGTAACTTCATCAAACTTTTCCATGTGGGAAAGTTCTCCTTATTCAGCTTTGGTATCTCCTTCTTATACATCTTGATCATTTGCTTCAAGTACCTTCAAACTTGTTCTTTGTCAACAGTAAGCACCACAACTCTGATACCAATTTTTAATATGATTTAGAAAAATAGAGAGGGGGGGTGAATCAATTGTTCTTAGGTCCATATGTATAAAACAAACTTTAACAAATCAGATCTAACAACCAACAGATACTCGGTCATTACTAATTGCATAATAGAAACATATAACATTGTAGTCCACTACCCAGCTACATCTAACTTGTAAAATACAGAAATGTTTAAACCAAAATATTCACACAAGTATTGACACTAGGATTTATAGTGGAAACCCAATTTGGGAAAAACCACTTTGTAACATGCTACTATTATTTTCACTCTTCTGAAGTGAGCTCAGTTAAAAGCCAACCCTGTCAAAGGTTACAAACACATTGTCAAGTGTGACCCAGTTAAAGGATTTAAACCACTTTGTTAAAAGTGTGCCTTTTTATAGGACTTACATACACTCCATTAGAATGCAACCTTGTTCAAAGGATTTAACATAGGACTGTTAGGTCAACCTCTGTTAAAAGGATTTTGACTGTTACAATGATTAGAAAGTAGCAGTAGTAATGATCTGAAAACATACAACTCACTTTGAAAATATTAGATCCAATTTTGTACACATATATTGGTTTACTGATTGTGAATCTTTTCCATCACCATCACTGATCTTCTTGGTATTCTCCTCAAGCAATCATAACTCTTCTCCTTCAGCCTTCTCTACTTATACAGTCAATAACACCATTAGTATCCTCTCTCTCTTTTCAGCCTTCTTCTTAGGTTTCCTAAATATAACTTTATTTAGGTCAATACATCTTTTGCTGCTTGATCTTCTCCGTAGATCTTAGGGTTAGGTCAAATTCATTGAATCTACCCGCTTTATGTTCTTCATCCTCTTTTCTAGAAACATCTCAAATCTCTTAAAGATTTACAATAAAATGTTTTACAATGCAATAAATGCTTCCATACAATCAATAAATAAAGTCAACACATTTTACATAATCCAAGAATTCAATGATGTCAGCTAGAAATCTGAATTCCCTTCAAATATAAAAATACTGACGCTTAGTCAATACTATGTTCAACTTCTCAGTCTATACTAGAAAGCTCGATCAATACTAAAACTATTTCCTCGGCTAACACTATCTTCCTCGACAATTAACTAATGTTCGGTCAACACTGGATTTTCTCGGCATACACTAACTCAGTCGACACTAACATCACTCAGCTTAAACTAGATTTCTCATCTTTTTCTCAGTTAAGCCTACCAGTTTAGTCTTCATTCTTACTAAGATAAACAACACATTATCTTATCATTGTGCAATATAATCAAGTATTCATTATAGTATCAAGATAACTCAAGCTTTCCTTAGGTGCTATTGTTACCAATCTTGCCTGTCCCCATCTCATCAATCAAATAGATATAGTTCTTTCCTAAGTAGCAACACTCTTACCAGTTAAGGTTTGACATCAATGACAAAACAACAATTGCTTCAATTGAAATTTCCAACACTTCTCCACTATATAATGACGGTGTGAGATGTCTTTCCACTAGGTTGCAACCTTGGATATTCTTTTCTTGGAACATTGGAGAACTTTATGCCCTATCTAAAAACACTTCTTGCACCAGACTAGAATCCCTTCGTAATCTAGAGGCTGTTCCTAGCACCCTTTACTAGCTTTAAGTAATTTTATACGATCACTAGAACATTTCGTGCATGGATGAGAAATAGTATCCAAAGTTTCTAGATTCTGAGAAGAGGTATGAGTGAAGGGTAAAGAAGGGATATTTGTGAATGTTTTATAGACATAGGTTACTAAATCATCATCTTTGCATTGGTACTCAATCTGGAAACCCTTGTATGTATATAGCCACTCTAGCAAATCTCCACATCTATAAAATCTCCATAAAAATCCCTTCTGGCCTCCACTACATATACGTTTTCTCAGAATTAAAAAACTTCCATCATTGATTCAAATCAATGTACGAATAAAATTGTGAATAAAATCTATGGACTGAGACCTTAAATTATTGAGCTTCTCTTTGTTTCGAGAATAGTTTAACATTCTTTACTTAATAGGGCCAACCACGTGAAGGTTGAAGCTCATCTAGCCCCTCCAAGGAGCCTCTTATGACCCTTTACGACATTTTAAGACCTCTAAGATGTGTATTCTTAGGGATTGTAAATGGTCGTAAAGGGTCATAAGGGGTCCTAGGACACAATAGCTAAGAAACATAAATGTAGGCATCATGGTCACAATTTTTTGGAGACAACATAATTGAGTGGTATACCTAGACGATGCAAAGAAACTACTACTCCTATTGTTCCAAGTCGACACTGTGGGATCCAAAAACCATAGATAAGGAATAAATTTAGAGAGCGGAGGATAGCCATAATGACCAAAATAATACATGAGGGAAAACCTCAAGTTAAATGAGGAAACTACAAACATTTTAATATATTTTCATTATTAAATAATGAAATTATCATATACTAGTGTTCTAAGCCCCCTCATTACATGATTTATTATGGGTGACCCCACAATAGTGGGTTACACTTTTTTAGACATGCTAATTTTTGCTGAAATGACACATTTTTAATAACATATGATTATTTAACCCTTGAGAGGTTCAATTTGAAGGAATTAATTAGAAATGGTTAGCTCAAAGCCTCTTAGATAAAAAAAATCATTAATATAACATATATACTCCTCATTCATACCTACAATGGAGTCTCCTTCACACCTATTAAAATGCTGATAAAAAATCACTTTGACTTTATCTTTTGGCACATCAAATGAATCCATTCAAAAAAATTATCTATGTAGTAAGGTACTACTAAGAAAACTCTTTCCAATTATTGTAATGTTAATATATATTAAGTTTATTATGACTTTGTATTTTTAGTTTTACTAAACATAGATATTTCACCGTATCTCCACCTCTATGTTTGATGCTTATGCAAAAATAGTAAATGAGAGAAATTTTTTTTAAAAAAATATCTATTCCCTAGGTATTGAAGTTATCTTTCTATAAAAAAAATTAAAAAAATTAGAGAAATACACAAAAAGTTATAAGCTATGTAGTCAAGGTATGTGAAAATTATGACTTAGTCAACTTCAAACGTTAATAAAATATGAAATAATCATGATAATATCATAAAACCAATTGCATGCCCTCCATATGGACGTTAAAAAACTAAATTTGAAAGAATCACATTGATATCTATTTTACAAATAAAGTTATGCTCTACAAAAATAATGTAACTCTTTGAAAATGACGTTTTTAGCAACATACCAATTTTTTTGGGAGAAAGAAAAAACCAATCAAATCAATTTGAAAATAAAAATAAAAAATATATTTAGAATATAGATATAAAATCCTAAAAGACTCTAATTTACTTCATCTTCTGATTCTTAACAGTTGAACAACAATATGCATTTGAATCTAAAAGTTTTATTCAAAATTTAGATTATAGTGTCTGTTCAAGCAAAAAAGTGTAACCCACTATTGTGGGTTCACCCTTATTGTAAGCCCCCTTTTACTTGTGCATCTATAAAATGAAACTACAACCTATTAGGATTGAGACAAACCTTATAAAACAACAAGAGCTAAGAAGGATTGCTTGCCAACATCTGTTGAATACATCTGTCGAAGGACCTTGTATTCAACAGATGTTGGCAAGCAATCCTTCTTAGTTGTTGTTATTTTATATGGTTTGTCTCAATCCCAATAGGTTGTAGTTTCATTTTCTAGATGTGTAAGTCAAAGAGGACTTACAATAATAAATCATGTAATGAGGGGGCTTAGAACACTAGTATATGCAAATTTCATTATTTAATAATGAAAATCTATTAAAATGTTTGCAATTGCCTCATTTAACTTGAGGTTTACCCTGTATTATTTTGGTCATTATGGCTCTCCTCCACTCTCTAAATTTATTCCTTATCTATGGTTTTTGGATCCCATAGTGTCATTTTGGAACCAAAGGAATGGTGGTTGCTTTACATCGTCTGGGTATACAACTCAATTATGTTGTCTCTAAAAAATTGTGACCATGATGCCTACATTTATGTTTCTTAGCTGTTGTGATATCTACATTTATGTTTCTTTGCAGTCATGTTTATGTGCATGTTTTTTATGTGTTTGGGAAGACATCTTTCTAGCCTGGGCTTGGATCCTTCGGCAATTAGCTTCATAATAATGAAGTAGATGACAGATGAGCAATTAGCTTCCCAAGAAAAATCCCATAAATGAACTATGTGTACCCCAATTCATGTGCCCTTTGTGCGTACCCACATGATATATTTGAATAGACAAGGGTAAGGCTAAATTTACACTTGTTGTTTCAAATATATCATTTAGGTATGCGTAGAGGGCATAGGAATTGGGGTACACACAGTTCATTTATGAGATTTTTCTTAGGAAGCTAATTCCTCATCTCTCATCTGCTTCATTTATTATCAAGCTAATTTCTGAAGGATCGAAGCTTAGGCTAGAAAGATGTCTTCCCATTCTATTTAAGCCATATTCATTGTTCTTGTCAAACTTCCTTGGTACGGTAGGTCTGCTCTCTACAGTACTCTTCTTCAATCTGTGTTCGAGGATAAGCATCTTCTTCTTCTTCCTAATTGCAGCCAGAGCTTCCTTTTCATCAGGATTCAACTCCACTTCCCCCATCTCATCATCCTCATCACCCTTAGCTGCTATCCTAAGCCCTTCTTACCTCTCCAATTCTTCAAGCCTCTACAAGATATCTGGATCAATAAATTTTGCAACATTGTGTCCATCCATGATCTTAGGAATATCATCTTCTTTCCACTCTTAATTTGCCAAAATATACCACTTCTTCAAGCTTGTAGAGTAAACTCTAGCCCCACCATTTTCATTCACAATATCCTTCTCTAGCTTCATGGCCTCCTTGGTAGCACATGCCTTGGCATCCAGAATAGCTTGAGGAATACAAGGGGGCCTCTCTTTCCCATCTCATAGCTTGGGTATTGCAACATGAATCATATTGAGACAACTACTGATCTTATTTGACTTCAGCTTAATTTCCACTCCCTGCTCCAACAACCTCTCGCATGCTGCATTCTTCACTGCGATCACCCCTTCTTCCTTCAAAGCACTCATAGAGAGTAGTGTGGCATCATCCCTTCTCCTGATTCCCAAAGAACCCACCCATATTTTTCTTAGCCTTAGATCTCATCTCCGCAACCCATTTTGCATCCTCCTCTAGTAGTGTCTCTAGTGGTTGCAAATCAATCTTATTACAAACTACAATAAGAGGCTTATTGGCAAATAGAGGTTTTATGTTGTGAAACAAAGCTTCCTGTTGTGTAATACTATAACCATAGGACCCTGAAACATCAAGGAAAAGCAAAATATTCACCTTCAAATGAGCCAAGGCAATAATATTGAGAATCTTGATGGTGTTCCTATCCTCCAAGGGGTTGTCCAAAATACCAGGGGTATCAATAA
Organism: Chamaecyparis obtusa; assembly: GCA_027943335.1. NCBI lineage: Eukaryota > Viridiplantae > Streptophyta > Pinopsida > Cupressales > Cupressaceae > Chamaecyparis > Chamaecyparis obtusa. The sequence goes on along the minus strand of BSBK01007297.1, from coordinate 61,618 downwards.
CTTGATACCTTAAGTACTTATAATCAGTATGCCTGACAATAGAGACTTAGTAGTAAAAGCATAAGGTTTCACAAACACATCCACCCTAGTAATCTTATTAATAAAATAACTCTTACCAACATTAGGGTACCCACAAATCAAAATAGTCCCAGTATGCTACCTCATCTATTCGAGGTAAGCCAAACTCAGTCCAATTCTCTTAACAATGGTACACATCCGTCCAAGTGTAGCAACCTTCAAATATTTGTAGTGGTAAAGAGAATCCCTATATCTTATTAGCCTAACATATTATTTGGCCATTTTCACAATGAGATTGCGAGCAGTATTGATCTGGCCCTTAGCCAGATTGTTCCTGAAAAAAAAACAAACTGAACCAATGGCATGTTTACAACAAAAGACAAATTACAAAACTAAACCAATGGCATGTTAAAACAAAAAAATTTACAAAACTGAACCAATGGCATGTTTACAACAAAGAAATATAATAATAATAATATGCTGAAAATTCTATTTTGTTTAATACATGCCAAAGGACTAGTCCCAACAATTCTTAAACATACTTTATCTGATATGATGAATTCTTAATAAAGGTCTAATTCTGTAGACTTCTAGGACGTAGGAAGATTTGACCTAGCCAAAACTTCCTTGTACCACACAAAAAACTGTGTGATAACTATGTCTACTCCAACCTTAATTGTTTAAGAATTCATCATATCAGATAAAGAATGTTTAAGAATTGTTGGGAGTTCTATTAGACCTTTGTTGTAAACATGTCATTGGTTTAGTTTTGTAAATTTGTTATTTGTATTAAATGCATTTAAATGGAACCTTGCTCTATTCAGTATTCTTTCATTATTAATTCATGGGATTATAAGAAACAACTTGTTAGAAATGGCAATTAAAATTTATGTTTGTCTCCTCGTTCATGCCTTGTTTACTGCAGTCCTACACCTGGGTGGAAATGAATGGGTGGTTGGGATAAAAATCCCTAGAAGAGGACATATTCTGCCCCTTCGTAATTTACCTTTACTTCATCATCCCAAACTTAGTGATTTTTATGCCTTTAGAATCCCTCCCTTTTAAACTTGGACTTAGATTCAGGGACTTGACTGATTTTGATCTCACACTCACTTCCTTGACTTCACCAAAATTCTTAATTTTAACTTTGGTTGTGTTAAAGGAACTATGTTGACTTTATTTTGTAGTTGTTTAACATGAGAGTTTATAAATCATGTACCTCATGCTAGTGTGCTTGGATTAGACTAGACATTATCTAACCTCCTATGAGGGTTGTCACTGTTATTAATTGGTGTAAAAGGAGGACCACCTATGTGTTATAGCACTTTATATAAATACTCACTATTTTGATAATGTCTAGTCTAATGCAAAATAGTGTATACAAGGTATCCAAGCACACTAGCATGAGGTAGATGAGTTATGTTCATCTCACTAGATATAGATGGGCATTAATGCTCAATTGAATGATACATTCCCATAAAAATGTGAACTCCTATTAATCTACAAACTCTCATATTAAACAACTACAAAATAAAGTCAACATAGTTCCTTTAACACAACCAGAGTTAAAATTAAATTATCTCTATCCCTAAGATAAACTAAGTAGCCTTCATATATTTTATGTCAAATCTTCCTTCGTGCTAGTGGTTGGTGCGAGAGCACCAAGGTCAAAGGAAGGAGTCATGAAGAGGACTATAGAAAACAAGGCATGAATGAGGACCTAGCACAAGAGTGTGCTACTTGTTGTTAAGAGAACACATTCAAATCAAAATGAGTCCAAACTAAATGGGAATTGGCTCAAATTATCTGTCAAACATATTGTACAAAGTATTGTAATGTACTAAGTGTGAGATCAAAATCAATCAAGTCCTTGAATCTAAGTCCATTAGACTTAGACTGAAGGAATTAGTGTGCAATCCTAAGTTGTTTCTGTAATCACTAAAATTGGGCTAATAGAATATAAGGCCCTATTTTCCCTAGTTTGGAGTAAAATCTTAATTATGTTAATCCAATCTTTGATTATTAACATAAATCCTAAAATTGAATAAAATCAATAAAATCTTAAATGGAGCATTTATCACCTAAGGTTTCAAGCTAAATCAAGTCAAATAACTCTAGGCTTATTTAATTAATTCAATCCCACCAAATGCCTAGCTAGAGTTATTAATTAAAAGAAAATCATAAATACCTCCTAAATCAAACAAAAACAACAAACACACCTTAATGATTAGGAAGCTCTCACATGGATCAAGGATCAAACATGAGTGCATCTTAACTACTCCTCACAGATGCATCTCAACCATTGAAATCCTTCAATCTTCTATAAAATAGAATTTTCAAAAGCTTATTTCTTCTTCTACATGTTTGAATTTTGAGGCTTCATAATCTTTGATTATTGAACTCTCATACTTGGGAATTTGCTTACTAATGCTTTGAATTTGATAGTCGTTGACATACTTTCATGCTTTCATTTCATGTTTTAGCTAATTAAGAAATCTTTCAATTGGGTTGTCTACTAAAGAATTCATGTTTCATGCTCAATTATGGAGAATTTCTTGTATCTAGCTTCATTTCATACATATTGCATTGAATATCTCATTTTAGTGTAGATTGTCACTGTTGAAGGGTCAAATCTGAGAGCTAACACCCTTATTTCACACTCGCATTAACTAGAAAGAAAGAGGATGCATTTTCTTGTTAGTTTCTTCAATTACATGCTTATTTTTTCTAACAAGTGATGTTATTATCCTATTGAAGTGTTGTGTTGCAGGCCACAAACTCACACACACATTTCTGGCACCCTCTATGGGGCTGAGCCCTGGATTTCCTAATTTTCTTGCATTTTAAACTAACTTTCAATGTACATTTTTCTGTCATAGGATTGCATCTGAGAAGAACAATCACGTACTATATTTCTTGGATTGCATCCTGGATTCAAGGATCATTTTTGGTAATTGGGTCATATGTGGGGATCATGTGGTGATCTGGATCGCATATGGGAAATAGGGTCATTTTTGGGAAATAGGATCGCATGTGATAAAATTTAGGATTGCATATGGGGAAATTATTTGCATTTTTGAGTTTTTTGACCCTTGATAGTTTGTTGTTGAATTCTCTAGTTTTTGGTTGCGTAACAGTGGTTTGCAGGTCCAGAAACAAAAACCCAAATACTAACAATTGTTTTTAATTTGCGTTCAAAGGATAAAATGAACTTTATGTATTTGTTTTTAAGCACTTAAATAAAATCTAATTTCACCTTGTAAATCAATTAGAGGATTATGCTCTTTTCCCCTTGAGGGAAAATCAGAAACTCAAAAGTTGGTTTACACATTGGAGTTAAATTGAGGAATGAATGCTAGCAATTTCTATTCAATTTTCCTTAAAGCATTATCTTTGGATTTTGGATTTCTAACAAGCTAACAAGCTAATGGATGAACTTGTTGTTTCTACTTGATTTTGAAAGATCTAATAGTGGTTTGCAGGATGTTTGCCCAAGACAAAATTGATGAACTACAACTGATTTAGAACCTGATTGAAGAATCTGTGATTAGAGATCACCGAGCTGATTTATTAGATATGTAATATGATCAAATTAGTATATATTGTCATTGATGTCAACTAGCTTGACATCAATTATCTTGTAGTTACTATACTGAAACATCTGTAGAAAAGGAGTGAAAGAGATGAAGTACATAAATATCTACATGAGGAAGATGGATATGACAGATGAGGATAAAGAATGCATGAACAATAACTTATTGATGAGTCTATGACCTTTGTTACTGACTTGATTATGTTACATTCATCTATTATGAGGAAAATAACTAAAAGACACAAGGCAATGTTTTTGGTTGATGAAGCATTTCAGTATACACCAACGGAGTGTAGTGTATACTGAGCATAGTGTAAACCAAGCTTGTGTTCACTGACACATTTCTTTGACAACCAAGAATAGAGTAAAGGAATTAAATGATTAGTTTAGCCGATAAAGATTGATGAGCTGGAAAGTGTATGATTTTGAGGTGATGGATAAAGTTTATTGTGAAGATCGATGGATAGAAAAATTCAATAAGATCTAAAGGATGAGATTAAAATGTGTTATTGACATGATAGCCGAGTGATATTTAAGCGGCAAAATCAAAGAAGATGATTAAGCGGAAAAATCTAATAGAGCAAAAGAAAATGGTTTACTTGTCTATTTAAGAGACTGGAATTTCATAATGAAAGGTAATGCTAGGAGAAGGAGATTGTAGAACTATCACATGAACTAGCTTCATGTATTTTTGATCAAACTAGTTAGTGAGAACCAAATTGTAGAGAGTTTACCGAGCGACAGGAAGCTATTATTGAGCAATAGTAAGTTACTGAATATTGATTGGAACAAAATTGATTTAATTATTAGAGGATTGAATGAGCTTAACATTGATCTGTACATTTTCAATTGAAGTTATATTAAGTTAGATCACCTACTGTTACATTTTAACCATTGTACACAGTCAAATCTCTTAACCGAGTGGACTTGAAAGTCTTTTATGTATCATTCATAGAATGAACATTGTTATCCTATCAACCCCATAGTGAATGCTTGTTGGATGATAATAGTTGGTCTTAAATCCTCTAACAAAGTCATCCCTAATAGTGTATTTTTAACCTTTAACAGGGTTGGGTCTTCACCGACCTCACTTCAGAAGAGTGAACAATTTTTGGGTTGGTAGTCCGAGGTGGTTTTTCCCTTCACAAGGTTTCCACGTTAAATCTTTTGTGTTATGTGTTGATTGTGATGATTGTTTGTTATCATACTTTACATGTTGCATGTTATATTTGGTCGATAATCATTATATGTTTCAGACTAGTAATCGGTAAAAGCACAGACCATATAGTATTTTATGTTACTGAGCTACAAAAGTTGAAGTAATTTGTTTTGAATTATACATTTTGATTTGGGACTATGGATAACTGATTCACCCCCCTCTCAGTTATTCTAACAATTGGTATCAGAGTTGTGGTTGCTTGGAATAGAGTTTTAAGGACTTCAATACAAAGGTCTCAAAATGTTTAAGAGGGAAGTGCCTAAGCTTAACAAGGAGAACTTCACAATATGGAAAAGTCGATTGAAGCTACATATATCTAGAATTAGGAATTATGCACTAGATCTAATGGAGAATGGATACCTTGCACCGCCCACTGGTCCCTTGACCCTTGATCAACTAAGAGATAGGAATGAACATAATATTACCATGATCGAGATTGCTGCTACCTATTTAGATGCTGAATTTGAAGAGATCGAGGATTGTGATACTGCTAAGAAGATGTGGGATAAACTTGCACAAATATACAATGGAGATATGAATGTCAAAAGAGAAAGAGTTGAAAGCTTGGTGCAGGGAACCTCCCCACTTAGAAATTTTGATATGATTGAGGATGTTTAGGAAGTTTGTTTAGTTTGTGTAGTGTGATGAGTTAGACTAGGTTATATTAGCAAGATCTTTTTCTATGTTGTTAGGACCTTTGAGTCCATGAGAGATTTTGGGGTCACCTTGGTGACCATGGAAACTAGTATCATTTTTTAGTACAAAATGGGCTAAAAGCATGTTTTAGGACCCTCCATGTCTTCTTAGGGTCTTAAAAGTCCAATTTCATCATTAAGATAGGAAACAAGGTCATTTGGTTCATAATGTAAAAGTTGCTAAAATGTTGCTAGCAACTTTGAAAAGTTTCTTGAGCAACTTTTGCCAAAATGCCAAACATGGATAAAAAGTAATGTAACTACCCTATGATTAGTATAAGAGCATAAGAAGGTTAATGAAGAACTGAAGAAAAACAATTAATTCTGACACCCTGTATGGTTATTTGAGTTCTTCGCTATATACACAGTCCCAAATCTCTGCAATTGTACGACTATGTACGGATTGGCATAGGTGATCGGGCTTCATGACCTTGTAGAGTTTTATTTTAATCTTCATATGAAATAATTAGTTTGTTTTGAAGTTTCATAGATTCAAAGTTTTGGAGTTTTATAGGCTACTGGTTTGCCAGGCCTAAAACTAGTGCCAACTGGTAAGAAATGGTTCTAACCTAGGTTCCCTCCAGTGGAATTATCTAAAACCATGGGGAATATAGGATTAGAATCTATATATAGGGTTTCTAGTCTTACTTTTGTTTTTTTAGAGGTTCTCTAGTGCCAAATTGAAAGCCCTATGGCTGACTGGTGAAACCAGGTGAGCCAGGACAGGGAAGAGGGATAATTGGTACGGATACCCAAGATCTATTGGGGAAGACTTAGTGGCATTTTTGGATGCTCTAATGAGTCTCCTAAAAGGATTTAGAGGTGGTTGGAGGAGAATCAACATTTTGGGACAAGTTTGAAGAGTTTTTACACTCATTGGTCCAAAGGCCTAATTCAAAGGCTAAAATCTAGGGCCTACAAGAATCTAGGGTTTTGGGTGTCTTCAAAGGTTAGGATTTTGGAATCTGATAGGGTTGAGTGATAGCTTAGAGATTTTAAAATTTTTTTGTGGGCTCAAGTGGAGAATATGGAAGCACCAGGACAATTTCGATGAAAAAAGACCTACTAGGATTTGGGCAATTATGCCTCCTAGTGTTTTAGTGACCAATTGGATTGGTAGGGTAGTTTGAAGTATTGGAAAGGGTAAAAAATGACCTAAGAGGGTTCAAGAACATTGATAAATCACCAAATACATGTGTGGGAAGATCCTAGTCAGAGGTTTGACATTCTAGGTGAAGGAATAGTGAAGAAAAGTAAGTTTTGAGTAACTAGTTGGACTTGTATCTTTGGAGGCTTCTTGAAATCAACTATACCTTGGAGGAGAAGTTGGTAGGAAGGGTCTAGGAGATCCTCATTGGTTAGAAGATCCAATAATTAAGACCTTTGGAAGGTTAGATTAAGTAGTTAAGAAGTAGAGTGTCTAACCCTCTGCATCAGAGTGGTATCAGAGCCATAATTCTTGGAAATTGTGTATGTTAGATGGTGAAGAGAGTCAAGAGGTAGACAAAATGCCTCCTAAGGCAATGAGTAGGGATGCCATAGTGGATTTTTTCCAAGGCCTCTTGGAGAAACCCAATGTGGTAGAGACAAAGAGTAAAAAGAGGATCATAGGATGGGGAGATGAAAGTGATGGGGATGAAGATAGCCAAACAGAGGAGTCATCTAGAAAAGGGAAAGACCCAGAGATAGACAAGGAGTAGAAGGTATTCTTAGATGCCTTCAAGTCTATAAACAAAGATAGCATGGAACATATACCATATTATTGTGGTAGCCTAAATGGAGAAGAGTTACTAGATTGGCTTGATGCCATGGATAACCAATTTGACTACAAGGAAGTATTAGAAGAAAAGAGGGTTAGTTATGATAAGTCTAGACTCAAAGTATCAACATTGATATGGTGGAATATGATGCAAGATGAAAGAGTGAGTAGTGGAAAGAAAAATATTGTTTCTTGGGAAAGGATGAAAATTAGGTTGAAGGCACAATTCTTGCCTAATGATAATGAAATCCAAATGTATCAAAATTTTTATAATTTGAGACAAAAAGAGATGAAAATAAGCCAATACATAGAGGAATTTCATAAACTAAGTCTTAGAGCTAGGAGACAAGAAGATGAAATGGAAAGGGTGGCAAGATATCTCAATGGGATAAGGAAGGGAATTCAAGATGAGATTAGTATGCTGGCTTCAGACAGTATGCAAAAATGTTCTCAATTGGCTTTGAGAGCCAAAGACAAGGCAAGAAGAAGAAATGAATTCCATCAAAGAGGTAGAGGTGGCAGCAACAACAGAGGTTTTCAAAGAGGCAGGGGTAACTTTGGTAGAGGACAGGGTCCTTATAGACAAGAGGATAGTCAAGTTATGGATGGAAGTGGGGGAAACCAGTATAGGGGATCATTCCAAAGGGGAGGATACAGAGGTAGAGGACCACCAAGAGGTAGGTTCCAATCCCAAGGAAGAACAAATTTTATTTTTACTGGTAGGTGTTACAACTGTAACCAAGTGGGTCACATAATGGGTAGATGTCTAGAGAAGGCTTCCTCATCTTCCATGGGGGAAAGAAGAAATCAGTTAGTTCAAGAGGATGATAACCAAAGTGTCACCTCACCTATATCCAAGGTAGGACCAGTAGTGGATGGGGAGAGTTTGATGTTAAGAAGAACCTTGTTGAAGTTACCTAGTACCATAGAGCCACCCCAAAGAAAAAACCTATTCAAAACTACTTGTAAGTCTCATTGGAAGATTTGCAAGGTCACTGTGGATTTTGGATCCATTGAGAATATAGTATCCACTGAGATGGTAGACAAATTGAAGTTGAGAAGAATACCTCATACCACACCATATAAGGTTTCATGGTTGAATAAGGGTCAAAAAATAGTGGTGGATGAGAAAACTATGGTTGAGTTTGAGATTGGGGACTATAAGGACAAGGTCCTATGTGACATACTACTTATGGATGCATGCCATCTAATCCTAGGATGCCCATGGCAGTATGATGTCAAAGAAATGCATGATGGAGAAAAGAGTAGTTATGTGATCACCAAGTTGGGAAGGAAATTTCAAATGGATCCTTTAGTAGAACCAAAGGAAGAGAAGCATGTGGGAACAAGTGTGATGTTATTGAGTGGGAAGGAGTTCCTAAAAGCTATGAAAAAGGGGAAAGGAGATTGTTGTGCCATAGTGATCAAACCAAAGGAGGAAACCAAAGATAAAGTCACTTTGCCACTAGAGGTACAAGCCTTATTGGAACAGTACCATGATATAGTAGATAATGGTCTACCAAGTGCCTTACTACCTATGAGGGATGTAAGCCATCAGATTGAATTTATTCCTAGAGAAAATCTACCAAACAAGGCAGCATACAAGATGACTCCAAGTCAAAATGCAGAGATAGCCAAGAAAATCCAAGATTTGTTGGATAAGGGGCTAATAAGAAAGAGTTTAAGCCCTTGTATTGTACCTACTATTTTGGCACCAAAGAAAGGGGGTACATGGAGTATGTGCACTGATTCAAGGGCCATAAACAAGATCACTATAAGATACATATTTCCAATGCCAAGGATAGAGGACTTGTTAGACAATTTGGGAGGTTCAAGCTATTTTTCCAAGGTGGATTTGAAGTCAGGCTATCATCAAATCAGAGTCAGACATGGTCATGAATGGAAGATAGCCTTCAAAATAAATGAAGGGATATATGAATGGCTTGTGATGCCATTTGGTCTCACCAATGCACCTAGTACATTCATGAGGCTCATGAATGAAGTGTTGGCAGATTTCATAGGTAAATTTGTCATAGTTTATCTTGATGATTTCTTGATTTTTAGCAGGACAAACGAGGATCACATGGAGCATTTGGAGCAAGTCTTAAGGAGATTACACAAGGAGAAGCTAATGATCAATCAAGATAAGTGTGAGTTTCTCAAAACTAAACTAGTATACCTTGGTTTTGTAGTTGCAAATGGATGTATGAAGATGGACCTTGATAAAGTTAAGTCCATTTTGGAATGGCCTACACTTAGGTCCATATGAGATGTTAGGAGTTTCCATGGGTTGGCCTCCTCCTGTAATACCCCAAAAATGGGCTATAAGTTCATTAATCTCCTACATCTTCAATTCGAATGAAATTGACATCAAAGTCCTAATCTAAGGCACATCTAAACATCATTGAATCATAATTGATTATCTTAAATTCTGCATCGGGGAATATTCCTAGCAATATTCCTAATCATCATAATTATCTTTAATTTAATGATTATTTGGCAATAAATCACATTTATCCTAAAGTTTGATTAATTGAATATTTTCATATTTAATTAATTAGATTTAATATCTTGCCACTTAATTGTGTAATTAAATTTAATTCTATCTATTATTAATTGTATTAATTAATTTTGACAATAAATCAAAATTCCTATCTTTAATTGATTAAATTCTTATTTAATTAATTAAAGCATGTTGTCATTATTTAATAATATAATTTTTAATAAAAGTTTGATAAAATAGTTAATTAACCCATAAATTAATTATTTTATTTCAAAAATTAGTTAAGTTGAGCATAAATCACTTTATTTATTTATTAAATCATAATTATCCATGTGCATATTCAAGGACCAGTTAAACTCAAAATTGGAAAATCAATGCAAGTTGTTAGCTTTTTGAAACTCAACATCTTTTTGAGTTTTAAAGTTGATCTAAACTTCTAATTCGAGTTAAACTGTGCTTTTGCATGATTTTTGTGATCTAAACTTCTAATTCGAGTTAAACTGTGCTTTTGCATGATTTTTGTGACTTAATTATCTTTATTTAAAAATAACTCAAAAATCAACCTGAGTTATTTGAGTGATTTATGGCTTTTCCCATGCACCTCCAAAGCCTTGGATTTCTATAAAAACAAGCCTCAGCTCATCTCTCAATCATCTCTCAAATTTGCATCCACAAATTTGCACAATCACGTTGGAGAATTGGAATTGGGAAAATCAAAGCTCTTGCGAGTCGACACCTTTGTGAGATCAATTTCAAATTCATAGCTTTCATATTATTGTTAGAATTTTCATTCTCATATCATATCATTTCTAGATTAGCATTGCATATCAATTTTCATATTAGCATAGATTCATATCAGTTTTCATCATATTATTGCATAGAAAATACCAAAAAAATAGATTAATTGCATTCAATTCATATTTTACATCATTTTTGCATCCAAATCCTTCGTTTAGGTGTCGTCTAGGTCACTGATCTCGATAACAATCTGAGAACATTAATCTCACACCTACTAGAAGGCAACAAATCGCTTGGTTAGATAGCTTTCAATTTTCCATGATTTCGATTATAGCTAACCTCTAATGTTTTATTAAAGTGTTGTGTCTATAGATTAGGTACAATTTTCACACACACATTTCTGGTGCCCACCATGGGGCAACCCACCTTTGCATGCTGGTTTTGATTTTTTTTGGGAGCTAAAACCCTAAAGTTTCAAAGATTTAATTTTATCTCCCAAACAGCTTGGTTTTTTGGTCTGACATTTTTTTGGCAGCTTTGCGACATATCAGAAAAGCTACAGTAAACAATTTAGAATTTTTTGAGATGTTTTGAATTTTTAATAATTTTTTCTTGAAATTTCAGAAAAAATTAATATCTGACGCAAATCATCATATTTTTCATAAATTTTTATATTTTCGGAAAGATCTTTAAATTCTACAAGGGGTCCATTCTTTGTGTTTTAAATTTGGACATGATATAATAGCTCAAATAGTTAATTTACAAAAACTGGTTTGTTTTGATAAAACGGGTCTTTAGGACACAAATGAAGAGATTTTTCTAAAATTTTTGCATTTTTGGGAAGATATCTATTTTTTAGTAGGGGTCCCTATTCTGAATTTCTATTTTTGTGGCTAAAATCATATCAAAAAAATTAGATCTTATTGACTAGGTCAAATGCAGTGTAAAAAAATTAAAATTTTGTGATGGGTATACACTTATTTTTCATATGATTCAATGCATGATATGAGTTGTCATTTGGATTAATTTTTGGTTATTATTGCTCCTAACAATTGATTTTTAGATCTAACCCTAGGGTTTTCATAAGTTGAATATACCTTGCATATCTTGTTTGCTTGTTGTTTGTTGGAGAGTTCGTAGCTTGCTTGCATAGTAAAGCTCAACAAAAATTGCTAAAAATCAAGTAAAATCTACTAAGCACGTTGCAAGGATCCTAGGTATTCTCCTTCATCTAATGACATTTCAATTTGGACTTAAAATAAATCTCTTATGTGTCAAGTTTGTGTGCATCTTTTCATGCTTTTGATCTATTTTTACACACTTGCATAATTGATACTAGGTTGTGACCCCTTAAGGATTCATTAAGTAGTCTTAGAATACTTATGATTGATCTTGATTGCTATCTTGGGTTATTAGACTCGCTAATCCACCGGCCCCTCATTTTTGCCCCGTGGTTGCAATCTCAGTGCCATAAAGGGGAGGGGTCAACAGGACAGAAGCGTTAAGTGTTCCACTTGGCAACCCTTTTGTGCTTTTAGGAACTCACTTGTTTTCTAAGTTGGAGACTCATTTTTAGCTTGTGTGAGGTGTTAAGTGTTCCACCTTGTGGACTCATCTTATATTCGCTTTAAGCGTTAAGTGTTCTTCTTTCTGCTTTTTGAGTACTTTTGGTAGATTTGCTTTTGGGAATATATCTGTGCTCATATAGTAATTAGGCCCTATGAACACTATTCGTGATTCTTGAGAGATTGGATTCCTAGAGAAATCTTTCTTGATGATAGAATCCTTGTAGGTAGGGAGGATACTTAGTGCATTTCACATTCAACTTGGTTAGTGCATCTTCTCTTATTGATCGATACATTCTCTCCCAGGAGAGGTTGATAGATCACGTGGGGTTGACATCAGGAGCTTTGGTGAATCAAAATTAGTTAGTGTGCCTTCTCTTATTGATTGATACATTCTCTCCCAGGAGAGGTTGATAGATCACGTGGAGTTGGCATCATAGACCTTGGTGAAGCAAAACTTTGTCTTAGCATGCCAGATTAATCTGCTTGTTTTGTTTGGGTTAAAAGTGAAGAGGCATCAAAACTTTGGATCTGGAGCCAAGTCCCCTTGTGGTATACTATTGTGAGTCACCTTTAGAGAGGGTTAACCATAGTAGACAATCCTTTCACAGGGCAAACTGTGTTGACGGAATCTCAAGCGGTAATAGCCATTTTCACCATGGTAGTGATAGCCGCTATATAAATGTCCTTGTGGAAAAAATCTCCACGGGTATGGTTCATTGTTGGGTTGTCAGATCTCCCTAGCAGCTCTTGAAGATTAAGTTCTCAGACTGTGTCAAAACCATGGTGCACCGGGATTGGAGTTCACCCCTTTGGATCATAAAAGTTGCAGAGTCAAACCATTACTAAAAACCCTAGCAAGGCCAAAATTTCATTTTATAAGGTATATGTGCGTTATTGCAAAATATTTTTTGAACATACACAATTAGCGCTTCTGAGGATTAGAACAAATAAGTCACTTGATTGTTCATGCACAAGGTTGCTTTTGCCCTTGTTCATTGTTTTCAGACATGCTTGAAATCACTTGCTTACTATTTTGCGTGCTTGTTTATCTATCTGGTTATTGAAAACGGACAAATCTGTTACAATCTTCAAATCTAGACATTGAAATTTGCAAACAATTCAAATCTGAAAACTCAAAATTTGCAAAATCTGAAGTCAAATTCTTTTCTGGAGTCAAAAATCATTTCAGGAAGTCAGAAAGTCATATGATTTTTTTTCAAGTGTCATTTCATTACAACCATCTATCGTATGATTGAGTACCCAGTGTCGTACGAGTTTTCATGCCAACAAATTCTCAAAGTCAAAATCTTGCAACTATCGTATGAGATTTTCAATTATCATTTCATTGCTACCCAACTGTCGTATGAGTTTTTCAACTGTCATTTCATTGCTACCCAACTGTCGTATGAGTCTGCAGAGTGTCGTTTGGAAAATTTTTAAAAGTTGTCAAAAAATTGTCAGAATTGCCAGATATTTAGCTTTTTCAACCTATTTCCAAAATCTGTCATACAAATCACTGTGTCAAAAATAGAGCAGTAGTTATTGAAAATCAATACACATGTCTCAAAGAATCAGTACACATGAGGAAGACATTCTAATCATAGCTATGATGAAGCAGCTGCAAGCTATGCAAGTTGAACTTAACAATCTTAAGAAAGAAAAGGAACCTAAAGAGTTCTCCATGGAATCTCTATACTCTTTTCCATTTGATAAAGACTTATACATGTCACCATGCCCTCTGACAAAATGTGAGCAACGTGACAACCCTTATGATACCTCTTCCACAGAGAGTGACACATCAAGCTTTGGAGACTATGATGACTATGACGATAGACAATGTAATGATACCTATGACACCTCTGTTCCTAAGAGTCCTCCTCATCGTGTGTTCCTACTTACTACAAATGGGCCGTCACATTGGATAGATTGTGATGGTGATCCATATGATTTTGATTTTGAAAGAGACTTTGATGGCTTTTGTGGACAATACCTTGATGATGATCCATCTACTACTGCTGAGGACTATAAAATGTACTATGCTGATTTGAAATGTCAATACTATAATGATCTCTCCTCTAAGAACTCTCAGGCTGAAAATAAAGATTATCTTCTCAAGAAAGATCATGTTAATGTTGGACCTTTGTCTTGTGATGGTTCCCTTCCATCCCCTACTTCCTCCAATACCCGTACATTTCCTAAAGCTTTCGAGTCTTTCAAATCTTTCACAGAACCTTCATCTGACACAAGCCCTAATACTTTTCATGTGGTTCCCTATAGTTATCCTCCAGGGCTACCTCTTAAAGAAATTCAAGCTAACCTTCACCTGGCTGCAAATAATTTCAATGATGATAAACCTAAAGAGCCTAAGCCTTCATATGCTATAATTCCTACTTCGGCTAGTCCTCCACCATCTCTTCCAAAGTCTTTCATACAATCCCAACATGCTTCCTTGTCCTTAGAAGTCACTCCATGTCAAGAGGACTCTAAAAATGATGAAGAAAAGAACATAAAAAAAGATCAAGATCAAGAACCCTCCATGTCATCCACTCCTTTTCATGATGTCTCTTATCCACTTCATGGTTCTTTTGATCCTGCACCCCCTTTTTCATGCATTCCACCATGTCTTAAGTCTTCTCCTAAGCAAGATCAAGTTACTACTTACACTATTGAGCTTATTGACAATCAAAGTAACCTTACCACACTTGCGCTTTCCAAAGATGATACTTCCATTAAGGTTGGTAAAAATGGTGTTGTTACTTCCAATGTTAAGCCTATTGAAAATCAAGAGAAAAATTATGAGCTTGTGCTATCCAAAGATCCTTGTCAAGATCAAAGTCTTCCATCTTCTTATTCTACCACTCCATGTTCACTTCCACTTTCTACTCTTCCTAAGTCTTTGCAAGCTTTGAACAATCCTATCAAAGAAGGTGCTCATATTCAAGATGTCCACGATTCTATTGAAAATTCTAATGCTCACTCTAAAGATGCTGATATCCTTGGTTGTCATATAGATGCTGATGAACTTATTGATTATCCTTTTGTGTCTTCCACTTCCATCCTTGGACCTCTTTCACCACTACTAAGAGCTTCACATCTGCCTTCCATCTTGGGTCCTTATGTCCCTTCACTTTCCCATCCTAACTCTCCTAATTTTCCATCCATCTTGGGTCCCTACATCCCTCCATCTCCTATCTTTCCTCAAGATCAACATAGATGCATACCCTTGAATCCTTTTCATCCACCCACCCATCTAAACCAATCATATCCTCCTTTTTCTTCCATAAGTCCCAAGTTCTTTGGAATTAACTTGAATGTTCAATACAAGAAAAAGAAGCAATACAAGAATCCATCAAAAAAAGATCACCATGTCTCCTCTAATAGACATGGAAGCATAAAGTCCAAAGAGATATCTAAGAAAAAAACTACAAGACAAGTATGGGTTCCAAAATCCATAATTGAAGATATTCTCTCCAAATTACCAAAAAGAAATGAAAAGCCAATGGCTATATGGATTCCAAAGTCTCTCTTGAAAGAGTCTGGTGTTGAGCAACAATTGAAGTTAACATTCAAGCTTCCAAATACTTCCACTTCATCTTCTTCCAAAAACATTCCTCCATTCCATGCGCCTAAACCACAACCTGTGCTATCCATTCACCATATTCTTTCACGTATTCCTTCATTCACGATTGCTCCATCCTCTCACCACCCTTCAAGGTATGTGTTGATGTTGATCTTGCCTTCCTTTTCACCTACCCTTTTACAATCCTTCCATGCATTATCCTTCTACCTCCTATCCTTTTTCCTCACTTGCCTATTCCTCCTATCTTCCAACCTCACTTGCTTTACATAAAACCTTATCCTATCATCATCTTTGAGCATATCATTTGAATCCTTGGTATATCATGGTTTATCCTTTCAAGGAGCACTATCTAAAAAGCTTGCCTTCTTCCAAAAATTCAAAAAGAAATAAAAAATAAAAAAAATTGAAAATGTGCCTTGGTGGAAACTTGGAAACAGGCGCCTTGGTAGCAAAAGTAAAGAGAAATAAATTCATCCTATGGTGAAAACCACTCCCTTGTGATGCCTTGGATAAGTACCATGATGAAAACCTGGTAATTAGGCATCATGCATAGTTCTTCTACATATTTCATCCATTCCATCTTCTCTCTTTGATCTTGACAAGGTTGATCTATACACGAACATCTAGCTATTTTTTGAGTTGTCTTATGATGATCTTGCTTTTATCCCTTCCTATTTAGCCTTCATATTTATCTTCCTCCATTCATTTTCGCCTATCGCTATCCTTTTCCCCTTTGGTCTTGATCTAAAAAAGAAAGAGTGAAACACGATGCTTTGAAACCTCTTGACATGTCTACTCCTTTGGACTACATCCTGTCCTTCTTTGGCATTACACTTTTGTGACTTATCCTATGCTGGTCTTTCATTGCTTGTCCAAATGTGCTTTACATGAAAATTTTTCCCTAGCTTGGGTATTCTTGAGGAGTTTTCCTTTGAGGATTTCTTCCCTTCATTCTCCTTCATTGTCTTGTCTTCCATCTCATCCACCAACTTGCTAATCCCTCTTGTTCTCCACCTTGCTAGACATTGAGACTGCACGATATGATCTTGCTTGGTAGTTTGCAATGGAAAAAGATGCTATCAAGTATATCAAGTATTAGAACAAGTATCAGAACTAGTATCAGAACCAATATCAGAATAAGTATCAAAACCAGTATTAGAACAAGTATCAGAACCAGTATCAGAACAAGTATCAGAACCAATATCAGAATCAGTATTAGAACAAGTATCAGATCAAGTATCAGAACACCTACTAGGTCTCCACCTTTTGCTTTAGTTTATGGGTCCAAAGTGGTACTGCCTATTGAGGTCGAAATCCCATCACTAAGAATCAGAATGCATGGTCTAGTAACTGATGATGACTACAGAGTGTCTAAGTTACAAGAACTGGAACTACTAGATGAGCACAGACAAGCAGCAGATGATTATCTCAGAGTGTATTAGAAAAGAATGTCTAGAGGCTACAACAAGAAATTTAGACACAGAGAATTTTAGGTTGGTGATCTAGTCTTAAGAGAAAATCCTAAAAATCAATCCCATCGTGAATGCAAGGGGAAGTTCGAACCCAACTGGCTGGGTCCCTTTGTCATCACTGCTACTTTTGGCTCTAGTGCCTATCAACTCTCAATGAATGAAGGAGAACAGCTCTGAGAATCAATCAACATTCTCCATCTGAAGAAATTCTACGCCTAGGGCATTCAGTCTATGGTAAAAGTCCTGAAAAAAATCTTAAAAATTAGAAAAAGTCCTGAAAAAAATGAACATCTTGATGAAAACCTAGCAATAGGCACCTTGATGATTCACAAAAATAAAAATCAAAATCAAAAGTACAAAAAATAAAAATAAAAAATTGAAAAAGAAAAAGTGCCTTGGTGGAAACCTGGAAACAGGCGCCTTGGTAGCAAAAATAGAATCTCTGCCAAGATGGTGAAAACCCGGCAAACGGGCACCACTTGTTTCAAAATGCTCCATCTATCAGTGCAATCTTGGTCTTTCCTAGCTTTCAATTTTGCTTTAGTTTGTACATATCTCCCGGTTTATTTTTGCATTCTTGTTCTCAATAAGTCGGTTTGTCCACCAATCAGTTCAAGCGTCTGTATCCTATCAATGTTCAAACTTGGGGGCAATCAATGTCATATCCTATGGTCTCCATGTATCTAAGATGTATCATATCCAGTCAGAGTCCTTTGAAGCTTCATGTGAGTCAGTCAGTCAGTCTTGTCTCCAGAAAGGATTTTGCATCTACAACAACGCAATCAACATCAAACATCAAACTGAAAACAATCTATGCTTTTTACATGCCTTTATCTCCTTGTATGCTTACTGATTCACATTGAGATTTTTACATATTGTGTCCCTTTGAGGTCTTCGATGATGTCCTCTATAGGATTTAGAAGTGATGACTGGGGGCATAATCTTTTCTTTGTCTTCTACTTGTATGTGAAAATCTAACAACTTTGGAAATTCTGGATTGAAATGGTGTCCGACTATAAGAGCCTCTATCTCAAATTGGATGGCCATGCGTACCTCGACCATCAATACCCAAAAAAATTCAAGGAAGTTTGGTCTAACTATTGTCTTTTTGAGTAAGTTCTTTCTCCTACTGTGGAACGCGATCTTGCCTAAGGATGTGAACGATAAAGGGTCACTATGGGTAATTCACATTGGATTTAGAATGATCTCTTGACTCTTTGATGTGTTTGCAATGCAAGGCGTATTCAGGTCATCACGACGTTCATGTTTTGATGCTTATACAAATTGCTATATCAAAATGGACATGATATTCAGGTCATCCTGGCGTTTATGCCTTGGTACTTATATCTAATCCGACATTCCAAAAATAAAATCAATATTCATATGTCCATGGTTGTTTGACCAGTGGGGGTTGTATTGATTCTTGTGCATACAAATCAATATTCATATGTCTATGGTTTTTTTTAGCTAGTGGGCATTGTATTGATTTATCTGGTTACCTAAAAGTTTAATGATGATAACAAATCGACATATGATCAGTGACTAGGTCCTAGGTCTTAGGTTGCATTTCATTTTGCATGTCTCTTTGCATTTTGCATGTTGCATGATCTCACAATGGCTAAACAAACTTCAATGCTTAAACAATTCTCCACTCGCATCTTCAAGTCTAACAAGAGCTGAATCTCACATGAAGGTTCCTCCAACGAAACAACAAGTAGAATCCTTTTTCGGGATCAAAATTCAAATCTGAGATCGTTTAATATGTCAAAATCGTGATTTAAAATTTTGGGCCCAGGACGGTCGACTGCTTGCATAATCGACCTTCAATCATCACAGAAATCCAGTATTCAACTTAACTGATTATCTAACATCAAACTATCAAAATTTCAACTTGGTCAACCATGGTCAACTCATGGTCAAACCTAGTCAAACTTGGTCGTTTGGACATGCAAATGATGCAGAATGCATTCTCAAACGTATATAACCACTTTTCCAATAAATTTACATGCTTCTAAACTATCAATGCTGACTTTTCTTGTCAGATTTCAATTTTAATCCCGAAGGGGGCATGGTATTGCACATCAATTCAAAGTCTGTAAATCAAAATTCTATCGATCAAGTCTATCAATATCTTTCATCAGTGATCAAGACAAACAATCACGTCTAGTTACTGATTCATCAAAAGTCCTCATCGCTTGGGGTAAATCTATCATCACTTGGGGCATATCAGATTCATCAAGATCCATATCAATCTGGTATTCTCCTAATCTTGTAAACTGTATCAGTTTTTGCAACCATCAGATCATAGTGTTCTTTCCTTGGTTCTTCGACAACTGAAGGGTTTGCATGTGATACCTGCTAGTTCTGCTAAGACAATCGAGTCTAGAATGGGTCACTCACTTCTTTGCAATCCTAAGGTTTGGAATCAGGCATTTTGACACTTTTTCGCAATCCTCGGTTCATCGCTGCTATAGTGAACATTATCTTTGGTCATTCAGGACCTATTATCTTCATATCAAATCAATATCAATCAGCTTCTATCTCATATCAATTATCAATTTCGAATCAGTTTCATATCTCTATCATACACAGACTTTCTTTGAACCATTGTGCTTCGCACAGTAATTCAAAGAGGGGCAAAATGTAATACCCCAAAAATGGGCTATAAGTTCATTAATCTCCTACATCTTCAATTCGAATGAAATCGACATCAAAGTCCTAATCTAAGGCACATCTAAACATCATCGAATCATAATTGATTATCTTAAATTCTGCATCAGAGAATATTCCTAGCAATATTCCTAATCATCATAATTATCTTTAATTTAATGATTATTTGGTGATAAATCACATTTATCCTAAAGTTTGATTAATTGAATATTTTCATATTTAATTAATTAGATTTAATATCTTGCCACTTAATTGTGTAATTAAATTTAATTCTATCTATTATTAATTGTATTATTTAATTTTGACAATAAATCAAAATTCCTATCTTTAATTGATTAAATTCTTATTTAATTAATTAAAGCATGTTGTCATTATTTAATAATATAATTTTTAATAAAAGTTTGATAAAATAGTTAATTAACCCATAAATTAATTATTTTATTTCAAAAATTAGTTAAGTTGAGCATAAATCACTTTATTTATTTATTAAATCATAATTATCCATGTGCATATTCAAGGACCAGTTAAACTCAAAATTGGAAAATCAATGCAAGTTGTTAGCTTTTTGAAACTCAACATCTTTTTGAGTTTTAAAGTTGATCTAAACTTCTAATTCGAGTTAAACTGTGCTTTTGCATGATTTTTGTGACTTAATTATCTTTATTTAAAAATAACTCAAAAATCAACCTGAGTTATTTGAGTGATTTATGGCTTTTCCCATGCACCTCCAAAGCCTTGGATTTTTATAAAAACAAGCCTCAGCTCATCTCTCAATCATCTCTCAAATTTGCATCCACAAATTTGCACAATCACGTTGGAGAATTGGAATTGGGAAAATCAAAGCTCTTGTGAATCGACACCTTTGTGAGATCAATTTCAAATTCATAGCTTTCATATTATTGTTAGAATTTTCATTCTCATATCATATCATTTCTAGATTAGCATTGCATATCAATTTTCATATTAGCATAGATTCATATCAGTTTTCATCATATTATTGCATAGAAAATACCAAAAAAATAGATTAATTGCATTCAATTCATATTTTACATCATTTTTGCATCCAAATCCTTCGTTTAGGTGTCGTCTAGGTCACTGATCTTGATAACAATCTGAGAACATTAATCTCACACCTACTAGAAGGCAGTAAATCACTTGGTTAGATAGCTTTCAATTTTCCACGATTTTGATTATAGCTAGCCTCTAATGTTTTACTGAAGTGTTGTGTCTACAGATCAGATACAATTTTCACACACACACCTACTATAGGAAATTTATAAGAGGTTTCAGTCTTTTGTGTGCCCCTATACTTAACACCATCAAAGGTAGAATCAAGTGTAAGTTTGAATGGACTGTTGCAGTAGACCATGGGTTTGAAAAACTAAAGAAAAAAATTGTAGAACTGCCTACTCTTAGGTTCCCTAACTTCAATCAACTATTCATGGTAGAGTGTGATGCTAACAAGTTGGCCATTGGAGTAGTACTAAGCCAAGAAGGAAACCCTGTGGCTTTCTTCTCTGAGAAGTTAAATGAAGCTAAACAAAAATATTCTACTTATGATTTCAAACTCTATGCTATGGTCCAAGCCTTAAAAAAATGGAGACACTACTTGTTACCTAGAGAGTTTGTGGTTTATACTGACAATCATGCACTAAGTTTTTTGAATGGACAGGACAAGTTGAACCAAAGGCACATGAAGTGGGTGGAAGCATTGCATGCTTATACATTTTTCATTAAGCACAAGAAAGGAGTCAACAACAAGGTTGAAGATGCTCTTAGTAGAAGAGTACTCACAATACAAGAGATCCAAGTACAAAGTGTAGGGATGGATGATTTGAAGAACCTTTATAAAGAGGACAAGGATTTTGGTAAAGCCTATTAGGAATGTGTGAAGTTTTAGTTGGGTTTCAAAGTGGATTTTGGTGAGTATATGTTCTAGGAAGGTCTCTTGTTCAAAGGCCATCTTATGTGTATCCCACAATGCTCAATGAGGGAGAATATAGTGAAGGAAAAACACCAAGGCAGTTTAGGGGGTCACTTCGGTGTGGACAAAACCTTAGAATAGGTTAATAGGCACTACTTTTGGCCTAAAATGCAATCAGACATCAGGAGATTTTTGGAGCAATGTCAGGTCTGTCAGAGAGCAAAATGAGAGAGCAACAATAGTGGACTGTACCAACCATTAGCCATTCCTCAAAGACCTTGGGAATGCTTGAGCATGGACTTTGTCTTGGGATTTCCAAAGACATCTAGGGGTCATGACAGTGTTTTTGTGGTGGTTGACCAGTTTAGTAAGATGGCACACTTCATTCCATGCAAACAAACCAATGATGCATCTCAAATTGTAGGGTTGTTCTTTAGGGACATAGTAAGAATTCATGGTTTGCCTTTGAATATTGTTAGTGACAGGGATACAAATTTTGTGGGCCACTTTTGGAGGACCCTATGGAAGAGTCTTGGAACTAATTTGTCTTTCTCCTCAGCCTATCACCCCCAATCAGATGGGAAAAATGAAGTAGTGAATAGGTCACTTGGCAACTTGTTGAGGTGTTTGACTAAGCAACATGGGCAATCATGGGATCACATCATAGGGCATGAAGAGTTTTCTTATAATGAATCCATCAATAGGAGTACAAGAATGAGTCCCTTTCAAATTATTTATGGGATCAATCCTAGCGGAGTGTTGGAGTTGAGAGATCTTAGATTGGAGGACAAGAGGAGTGCACAAGGGAAATCCTTTGTAGAGTAGATGAAGGAGCTGCATGATCAAGTTCACAAGACCTTACGACATCAAGTGGCCAAATACAAAGCCAAAGCTAATCAGTCAAGGAGAGATCTGCAGTTCAAGGTTGGAGATCTATTATTAGCCTACCTTAGAAAGGAGAGACTACCTAAAGGCCAACCAACTAAGGTACTTATGAAGAAGATTGGACCACTAAAATTTTTGCATAAGTATGGCAAGAATGCCTATGAAGTAGAACTTCCTCTTGATTTAGGGATTTCTCCTATTTTAAATGTTTGTGATCTCTATCCTTATACAGGATCTCCTATAGACACATGGAAGACTACACTTTCAAATGTGTAGGAAGAAGATTGGGGTGAGGGACTTACCAACTCCCAAACCTTTGTAGCTAGACAACATACTGGATTCTAAGGTGATCAAGAAGACTAGGAAGGGTCTCTACAAGGAATACCTTGTCAAGTGGTAGGGCCTTCCTGAAGTTGAGGCCATTTGGATGACAGAGCAAGATATTCTAAACCATGGAGTTACACTTGCTGACCTGCTAACTCAAGGGACTTGAGTTATTTTGTCATGGGGAGTATGGTGCAGGGCACCTCCCCACTTAGCAATTTTGATATGATTGAGGATTTTTAGGAAGTTTGTTTAGTTTGTATAGTGTGATGAGTTAGACTAGGTTATATTGGCAAGATCTTTTTCTATGTTTTTAGGACCTTTAAGTCCATGAGAGATTTTGGGGTCACCTTGGTGACCATGGAAACTACTATCATTTTTTAGTACAGAATGGGCTAAAAGAATGTTTTAGGACCCTCCATGTCTTCTTAGGGTCTTAGAAGTCCAATTTCATCATTAAGATAGGAAACAAGGTCATTTGGTTCATAATGTAAAATTTGCTAAAATGTTGCTAGCAACTTTTGCCAAACATGGCTAAAAACTAATGTAACTACCCTATGCTTAGTATAAGAGCATAGGATTGATGTTTTTGGAAGGTTAATGAAGAACTAAAGCAAAACAATAAATTCTGACACCCTGTATGGTTATTTGAGTTCTCTGCTGTATATACAGTCCAAAATCTCTGCAACTGTATGACTATGTATAGATTGGCATAGGTGATTGGGCTTCATGATATTGTAGAGTTTTCTTTTAGTCTTCATATGCAATAATTAGTTTGTTTTGAAGTTTCATAGATTCAAAGTTTTGGAGTTTTATAGGCTACTAGTCTGCTAGGCCTAAAAGTAGTGCCAACTAGTAAGAAATGGCTCTAACCTAGGTTCCCTCTAGTGGAATTTTCTGAAACCATGGGGAATATAGGATTAGAGTCTTTAGATAGGGTTTCTAGTCTTACTTTTGTTTTTTCAGAGGTTCTCTAGTGCCAAATTGAAAGCCCTATGGCTGACTGGTGAAACCAGGTGAACCAAGATAGGGAAGAGGGATAACTAGTACGGACTCCCAAGATCTATTGGGGAAGACTTAGTGGCATTTTTGGATGCTATAATGAGTCTCCTAAAAGGATTCAGAGGTGGTTGGAGGAGAATCAATGTTTGGAGACAAGTTTGAAGAGTTTTTACACTCACTGGTCCAGAGGCCTAATTCAAAGGCTAAAATCTAGGGCCTACAAGAAACTAGGGTTTTAGGTGTCTTCAAAGGTTAGGATTTTGGAATCTGATAGGTTTAAGTGATACCTTAGAGATTTTAAAATGTTTTTGTGGGATCAAGTGGAGAATTTGGAAGCACCTATATAATTTTGATGAAAAAAGACCTATTAGGATTCGGGCAATTAGACCTCCTAGTGTTTTAGTGACCAATTGGATTGGCCGGGTAGTTTGAAGTATTGGAAAGTGTAAAAAATGACCTAAGAAGGTTCAATAAGGTTGATAAATGACCAAGTACATGTGTGGGAAAATCCTAGTCAGAGGTTTGACATTCTAGGTGAAGGAATAGTGAAGAAAACTAAGTTTTGAGTAACTAGTTGGACTAGTTGGACTTGTATCTTTGGAGGCTTCTTGAAATAAACTATACCTTGGAGGAGAAGTTGGTAGGAAGGGTCTAGGAGATCCTAATTGGTGAGAAGATCCAATAATTAACTCCTTTGGAAGGCTATATTAAGTAGTTAAGAAGTAGAGTGTCCAACCCTCTGCATGAAAGCTTAAGAGGTAGATTCGATGACATGAAGATGAAAGAAGGTGAAAATATTGTGCAATACACAAATAGAATAAAAGAGGTAGTTCATGCTATTAGAGAATTAGATGGAATTATTGATGAAGACACTATGGTAAGAAAAATTCTAAGATCTTTATTGCCTATCTACGCCATCAAGATATCTGCAATTTATGAAAATAGGTTAGCACCTAATAGCACACTCACTCTTGATTGGAAAGCTTACAACATTTGAATTGAACAATTATGATAATAGTGTTGTACCAAATGTTTAATCTTCTTCCATGACTTCTCTGAAGATTGGTAAGTCTAGTAGCAAGAGTAAAAAGAATGATGAAAGTGATAGCAATACCGATGATGAGCTTGATGAACTTGAAGCTCTTTTGGCCCAAAGGTTGCCTAAAGGAAAAGGAAGGTATAGAGGTAAGTTACCTTTAGCATGATTTAACTATAAAGAGGTTGGCAACATTGCTGCTAGATGTGCACATAAAAAGGATGATGAAAGAACCAAAGAATGATCTGAAGGAAGCTATGGGAGAAGAAACAACAGGGGCTATTGACACAATAACAGAGACAACCGAGACAATAATGATCGAGGTAAAAAGGTATGTTACATAGTAGAATAAAATGAATCTAAATTTGATTCTAATGATGATGTAGAATTTGTATTTGTTGCTATGAAAGATGATTCTAAGGAAGAAGAAAAACATGTAGAAACAACACTGATCCCAAAAGTTAATAAAAATAATACATGGATCATTGACAGTGGCTGTACACATCACATGATTGGTGATGATGATAAATTTGATCATCTTGAGCAATATAATGGAGGATTTGTTAAGATGGTTAATGAAACACCCTATATGGTAAGAGGTAAAGGATCCCTGATGATAAATGATAGAATAAAATGTGAAAATTATTATTGGGTAGAAGGACTAAACTATAATTTGCTAAGTGTGTCACAACTGAACAATTCAAGTCACCGAGTTGCTTTTGAGAGCAAGAAAGTGAAAATTTTTTATGATGGAGGAAAACTAGCTAGAACTAGAGCACAATCAAGAGGTAATCTATTTTATCTTGATACTAATGAGTCTTCTTGCTTGATGATGCAAAATGAAGATGCTTGGTTGTGGCATAAGAGGTTATGCCATGTAAATTTTGATAACATGATTAAGATCAGTAAAAGGAAAAGAGTTAGAGGTCTGCCTAACTTGTCTAAGCCTGATCATGTTATGTGTCATGAATGTTAGAAAGGTAAAATAACTAAATCTAGTTTCAAAAGTAAATATTATTCAACAAAGAAGATACTTGAGTTGGTTCATACCAACCTATGTGGTTCTATGAGAACTCAGAGTTATTATGGAGATAGATACTTTATTCTTTTTGTTGATGATTATACTAGGTTGATGACTATCATGTTCTTGAAAGAAAAATTTGAGGCATTCAAAATGTTCAAGTGCTATAAAGATAAAGTAGAAAAAGAGACTGGTAAAGAATTGAAATTCTTAAGATCTGATAGAGGAGGTGAATTTATCTCTGATGAATTTACTAATTTCTGTAATGAGCATGGTATTAAAAGATAGGTCTCTACACTACGGACACCTCAGCAGAATGTCATTACTGAAAGAAGCAACAGGTTAATCGTTGACTGTGCTAGGACACTGATGATAGAAAAGAATATTTCCCAAACATACTGGAGAGAAGCTGTTAGCACAACAGTTTATGTTCTAAACCGAGTACAACTGAAGAAGGGCACTAACAAGACACCCTATGAGTTATGGTTTGGACACAAACCCACTGTAAGTTATTTTAGAATTTTTGGAAGCAAATGCTTTATTCTAAAAGATGAGAGAAATGGGAAGTTTGACTCAAAAGGTGATGAAGGGATATTTCTAGGATATTCCACTAAAAGTAAAGCATAGAAGTGTCTATACAGAGTTACAAATAAAATGATTGAAAGTACTAATGTTTGAGTTGATGAGTTTGATGACAAGAATGTAGAAGAAAGTAGAAAGGAACTAGAAGACTATGGTAGATTCACTTACATTGAACAACCTGGGTTTCTACCGAAGCTATGGACTGTGTCAATCGGTCAACAGGAAAGAAACACTGAGGAAGAAGAAAGATAAACTGACGAGTAGGATGGACCTACCGAGAAAGAAAATGAACTTGCATAGGATGAAAAAGAAAGAAGAGATCATGTACTAGCTAGATTTGTCAAAAGACATCATCCTGAGACACAAATTATTGGAGACAGACAAGTTGGCATGCAAACAAGGAGTAAGACAAGACAAGGTACATGTCTAGTTTGTGAATATGAATCGAAGAATGTGAAATTTGCATTAGAAAATGATGAATGGGTTAATGCAATGAAAGAAGAAATAGAATATATAGAAATGAACAAAATTTGGACCTTAGTACCTAGACCTAAAGATAAGAATGTTATAGGTACTAAGTGGATATTCAGGAACAAGATGAATGAAAATGGAGAGGTAACAAGAAATAAAACTAGATTGGTATGCAAAGGATATGCATAGGAGGAAGGAATTGATTATGGTGAAAATTTTGCACCTGTTTCTAGACTAGGAGTTAGAATGTTACTTGCATATGCTGCACACAAGAAATTCAAAGTTTATCAAATGGATGTCAAGTCCACATTTTTGAATGGGATACTTGAAGAAGAGGTCTACATAGAACAACTAGAAGGGTTCGTTGATCTAGATAACAAAGAGATGGTATGTAGATTACATAAAGATTTATCTAGTTTGAAGCAAGCACTGAGAGTCTGGTATAAAAGGTTGCATACTTATTTACTAAGTATTGGATTTGTTAGAACAAGTGAGAACAACAATTTGTATATGAAAGGAGATACTGATGATACTATTCTTATTGCTAAAATATTTATGGATGATATTATTTTTGGAGGTCAAGATCACATATGTAAAGCCTTTGTTGATGAAATGAGAAAAGAGTTTGAAATGTCTATGTTTGGAGAGATTAAGTTCTTTCTAGGACTACAAGTGATTCAACAGAGTGATGGGATATTCATCACACAATCTAAATATATCAAGGAAGTACTGAAGACATTTGGCATGGAAGATGCTAAACTTGTTGGAACACTGATGGCTACTAGATGCAAATTGACTAAGGAAGATGAAACTACAGAGGTGAACCAGACACTGTACCGATATATGATTGCTTGGTTAATGTATGTAGTACACAGTAGAGTAGATATAGCACATGTTGTGGGAATTGTTGCAAGATTTTTTGCAAACCCTAGAGAATCACACATGGTTGCTACAAAGAGAATCTTAAGATACTTGAAGAAAATAGAAGATTATGGATTATGGTATCCTAAGGAAGGAAAGTTTGAATTGAAGGTCTATACTGACGCTAATTGGGCTAGAAATGTGGATGACAAAAAAAGTACCACCGAAGGAGCATTTTTCTTTGGTGAAAGACTTGTTACTTGGACAAGTAAGAAGAAGTCTTGCATTTCTCAGTCTATAGCTGAAGCAGAGTATGTTGCTACTGCTACAAATTGTTCAAACATTGCATATATTAAGCAAGCGTTAGAAGGTATGAATGAAGTAATCACTAAGCTGATTATTATATATTGTGACAACACCAGTGCAATTAATATTTCAAAGAATCCAGTGATTCACTCTAAAACAAATCATATATCTATTAAGTATCACTACTTACACTAATACATTTGGGGGCATTTTGCGACGGCTATGTGTCGCAATAGCAACACCCATAGACGTCGCTATTTTTTAGTCGCATATTGCGACGTCTATGGGTAGCCGTCGCAATTGCGACACATAGCCCGTCACAATGTGGCTAAGATTTGTTAGCGGCATGGGTGTCGCCCCCCCGTCGCATGGCTTCGGAGGGCCGTCACAATCGCGACGGGCCTCCCAAGCAATTGCGATGGGCGCCTGCATCGCATTACGACGGGTTCCCGTCGCAATTGTGACGCCCGTGGGTGGATTAAAAAAATAAATTTATTTAATACATTGCTAATGAACCACATTAATGCTTTTTTCTTTCAACAAATGAGGACAGCCACTGTAAAGACAACATGATAATGTACACTCACTGTAAGGATAGTCACAAATGAGGACATCTCACAGTGACTGTCCCTTGTGTAATTGCCACTTGAATGTATTGCTATTCAGCCACATTAATGCTTTTATTCTTCAACAAATGAGGATAGTCACTCTAAAGACAACATGATAATATAAACTCACTGTGAGTGTACATTATCATGTTGTCTTTACAATGACTATCCTCATTTGTTGAAGAAGAAAAGCATTAATGTGGCTGAATAGCAATACATTCAAGTGGCAATTACACTAGGGACAGTCACTGTGAGATGTCCTCATTTGTGACTGTCCTTACAGTGAGTGTACATTATCATGTTGTCTTTATAGTGTCAATATATGCATTATTACTTACACTGAAGAGTACTCTAAATAATATGTCATTGTGGAGTTCTGATTGCTTCCAATTTGATATACGCTTGTTCTACTTATGTATCCAGCATCATGTAAGAAAAGTTGATGCTTTTAAAATAGATTCATTTAGCCATGAAATGCCTGTGCATGTTACATACAAGATTCCAAGGCCCAAAACTGATTACTCATTATAATTCATGTACAGAATGATAATCAACCACAATGAGGCATGCGTAGGCATTGCTTAGATTTTGAGGCATCAGAAGCTCGTAGAAGAAACTTGACCAATGGCTCATGGAATGCAACAAACTTATTGCCTAAAATAGGAGCATTGGTAACCACAGATGATGGTTTTGAAAAGAACACTTCACCATCAATGTCACGTGAGGGAACTGCAATTTTTGATGGCAAGCAACTTGTAGTATATAAGAGAGATGCAGGTACAGATGCTGGGAATACATTGCTAATGAACCACATTAATGCTTTTTTCCTTCAACAAATGACGACAGTCACTATAAAGACAACATGATAATGTACACTCACTGTAAGGATAG
The DNA here is from genome assembly GCA_027943335.1 of Chamaecyparis obtusa. NCBI lineage: Eukaryota > Viridiplantae > Streptophyta > Pinopsida > Cupressales > Cupressaceae > Chamaecyparis > Chamaecyparis obtusa. The sequence continues at coordinate 31,893 of BSBK01007297.1, read as the reverse complement.
TCACAAATGAGGACATCTCACAGTGACTGTCCCTTGTGTAATTGCCACTTGAATGTATTGCTATTCAGCCACATTAATGCTTTTCTTCTTCAACAAATGAGGATAGTCACTCTAAAGACAACATGATAATGTACATGGGCTGTAAGTGTACATTATCATGTTGTCTTTACAGTGACTGTCCTCCTTCAAGTGGCAATTACACAAGGGACAGTCACTGTAAAGGAAACATGATAATGTAGAGAAACGTTGTCATTTGTATTTTCAACAGTGCCGAGAGAGATTCCCTCCGCGAAATCACAGCTACAATTTTTGAGTACGTTGGGTTTATTTTTCTTTTGTCATTATTATGTAATCTGGTATTCAGCTGTTACAGAGCTAAAATACCCAGAAATGAGGACATATCTGTGTTGAATTTATTGTTAGCGGCTTTGGTTATTTAGAAGTTTAATTTTATTTGTTCATCTTTCAAGCACAAACGTTTTGTGGACCGTAACATCTTCATTGTTTTGGGTATGCAATGAAACAGCCGTAACTTGCAACTACCTTCACGGTACTTGTGTACATTATCATGTTGTCTTTACAGTGACTGTCCTCATTCAAGTGGCAATTACACAAGGGACAGTCACTGTGAGATGTCCTCATTTGTGACAAGGACAGTCACACATGAGGACATCTCACAGTGACTGTCCCTTGTGTAATTGCCACTTGAATGTATTGCTATTCAACCACATTTATGGGCCCGTTTGGACCACAGCACATAGTAGCATCTACAGAGAAGAATATCCCAGGTGTAACAAGTTGTAAGAATATACCAACAGTTCTAAGAAGTTCCCTAGCACATAGTAGCATCTACAGAGAAGAATATACAACATGAGGGCAGCCACTATAAAGAAAACATGATAATGTACACTCATTGTATGTGTACATTATCATGTTGTCTTTACAGTGACTGTCCTCATTCAAGTGGAAATTACACAAGGGACAGTCATTGTGAGATGTCCTCATTTGTGACAAGGACAGTCACACATGAGGACATCTCACAGTGACTGTCCCTTGTGTAATTGCCACTTGAATGTATTGCTATTCAACCACATTTATGGGCCTGTTTGGACCGCGGCACATAGTAGCATCTACAGAGAAGAATATCCCAGGTGTAACAAGTTGTAAGAATATACCAACAGTTCTAAGAAGTTCCCTACCACATAGTAGCATCTACAGAGAAGAATATGGGTCAACGAGGTTGAATTCAAAGCCATGCAATCTAATGGTAATAGTAATATCATAATTTGACATACTATCAGAAATACTTCCTAAATAGACTATTCAATCTTATAAGAGATGGATTCATGAGAACTATTATTTATGAAATATGAGTCAATGACTTTAATTAAAAAAATTACATGATCTAATTCTTGTAAAAATATCAAAATTTGACACATTGAAAATACCTTCCAAAAGTATCGTTAATTGATTAATATGAATCACTACTCATGAAATATAATTTTATAAACCTAATCTAAAAACTACACAATAAAAATCTTAATAGCAATATTGTAAGAAACTATTCCCAAAAGCAAGCCTAACAAAATTTGATGAAAATAATTTTTGTTTCACTCAACTTTGACATTCACAACTTCCTCTTTTATTATAATAAGAAAAAAAATGTCTTTTTAGATATACCTCATGAACCATACTCGAATAATCTATCATTTTTCTTCTCAAAAACATATTTGCAGAGCCTGCTTCTTTTACTTGTTTGTACTTTTATCTCTCTGATGGAAAGGGTTCCTTCAGGACACATTTTTCCAAGTTCACTGCTTGAGATATTTGAGGAGGGTTCCCCTGCTTGAGTATCCATCCAACCCATATTCGAGTAGTTCTACAATTGCACAGTCTAAATTAATAATACTGACAATTGAATGACGAATGATGATACATAGAATTGATATAAACTAATCCTAAAAACACTAAAACATTATTAATATATTTATATTTCATAAATAAAATTGATATAAAAGATCTGGAAAGATACATTAAAAAATAGAAAAACAGTAATTTATAATAGAAGGAAACTTAAATTTCTATTTAAAAAAAAAACAAGAGTCTTAAATCTTATCATTTTGTTTCATTATCATCCATAAGTACACACCTCTAGCATAATAATTATATTTTACCACCCATAAAATGAAAAAAAGATTTTCACAAGAGAAATTGAAGCTAGATTATAAAAATGAACCATCTTATTGGAAACTGGAACTGTTATCATACCCAAAAGGACTACAAAATTTCACCTTATCATACCCAGATTGTTGCTTTGCCTGGCGGAGGGAAATTTGATCAGTAAAATTGACACAGAGTATGTTGTCTCCATTGTCATGCTGGATAACAAAACACCAACTTTAATAGGCATGTACTGTCCCTTGTGTAATTGCCACTTGAATGCATTTCTATTTGATGCAGGGGCATCCCTAATGCAAGCCAAAGACACCATGATTGAAGGAAGTTGCCATGAAGCCAAGGAGTCGAATCCTATCAATTGGAACATAAGATTTTCACCTTGGAGCTTTGAAGGATTAACTGGTGAAAGGTCCTTTTGATTGACAAATCAGAGTCTTTTTGAATGACAAATCAGAGTCTTTTTGAATGACAATAAATTAGAATAGGAGTTTTAGATGTTTTCTTGGTTTGTAATAAATATTAAGGATTGATTTTATCTCCTTATAAACATCCACTTGTTGGACACAAGACCCCTTGGTGACTTATAAACCTTGGGCATCTTTTGAGTCCTTGGATGAAATGAGCATAGTAAGTGTTTATTAGGTGTCTTTTAGATGTTGTTAAGAAGTTTGAAGGTCCAAAATAACTTTAATAAGGTTCCTAAAGTTTCACAACACATTTTTAACCTTCTCGGCAAAGTTGTTTGCAAAGTTGTAATGCAACTTTAAAAGTTGCTTAGCAAAGTTGACATTTGTTGGATAAACTATTCTAACCACCTAGATGGTTGAACCAACATTTGGAGAGCCTATTTTAGGCTTCAAATGGTCGAAGACAGACAGAGAACCAGTATTGTACTCATTTTGCTTTCATAAAAAATAAAAATAACCCTGTTTTAGTGCATTTCTGGTGAAAAATGAACTCTGTACGGCTGTACGGATGGTGGTTGGATGATAAAATTTGCCTGGAAGTTGTAATAGTGACATCTGATGCTTTGGAAGTTGGTTTGACTGATTCTCTTTGTTTTATATCTAAGTTATTTCAAATTTTCTGTGCATTGTTTACAAACCCTCATTTTCAGGGTTTGACTGATGTAAAGACCTTAACTCACATTTCAACCATTGGAATTCCTTCTTCCTTGGTGGAATGAGAGTTAAGGATGTATATTTGTATATTCTAAAAGCCCTGACTACTCTGCATCACTATTGAACCACATTAATGCTTTTTTCCTTCAACAAATGAGGACAGTCACTGTAAAGACAACATGATAATGTACACTCATTGTAAGGATAGTCACAAATGAGGAAATCTCAGAGTGATTATCCCTTGTGTAATTTCCACTTGAATACATTGCTATTGAACCACATTAATTCTTTTTTCCTTCAAGTGGCAATTACACAAGGGACAGTCACTGTGAGATGTCCTCATTTGTGACAAGGATAGTCACACATGAGGACATCTCACAGTGACTGTCCCTTGTGTAATTGCCACTTGAATGTATTGCTATTCAACCACATTTATGGGCCTGTTTGGACCATGGCACACAATAGCATCTACAGAGAAGAATATCCCAGGTGTAACAAGTTGTAAGAATATACCAACAGTTCTAAGAAGTTCCCTAGCACATAGTAGCATCTACAGAGAAGAATATACAACATGAGGGCAGCCACTGTAAAGACAACATGATAATGTACACTCATTGTATGTGTACATTATCATGTTGTCTTTACAGTGACTGTCCTCATTCAAGTGGCAATTACAGAAGGGACAGTCATTGTGAGATGTCCTCATTTGTGACAAGGATAGTCACACATGAGGACATCTCACAGTGATCGATTGTCCCTTGTGTAATTGCCACTTGAATGTATTGCTATTGAACCAAATTAATGCTTTTCTTCTTCAACAAATGAGGATAGTCACTCTAAAGACAACATGATAATGTACACTCACTGTAAGGACAGTCACAAATGAGGACATCTCACAATGACTGTCCCTTGTGTGATTGCCACTTGAATGTATTGCTATTCAGCCACATTAATGCTTTTCTTCTTCAACAAATGAGGATAGTCACTCTAAAGACAACATGATAATGTACACTCACTGTAAGTGTACATTATCATGTTGTCTTTACAGTGACTGTCCTCCTTCAAGTGGCAATTACACAAGGGACAGTCACTGTAAAGGCAACATGATAATGTAGAGAAATGTTGTCATTTGTATTTTCAACAGTGCCGAGAGAGATTCCCTCCGCGAAATCACAGCTACAATTTTTGAGTACGTTGGGTTTATTTTTCTTTTGTCATTATTATGTAATCTGGTATTCAGCTGTTACAGAGCTAAAATACCCAGAAATGAGGACATATCTGTGTTGAATTTATTGTTAGCGGCTTTGGTTATTTAGAAGTTTAATTTTATTTGTTCATCTTTCAAGCACAAACGTTTTGTGGACCGTAACATCTTCATTGTTTTGGGTATGCAATGAAACAGCCGTAACTTGCAACTACCTTCACGGTACTTGTGTACATTATCATGTTGTATTTACAGTGACTGTCCTCATTCAAGTGGCAATTACACAATGGGACAGTCACTGTGAGATGTCCTCATTTGTGACAAGGACAGTCACACATGAGGACATCTCACAGTGACTGTCCCTTGTGTAATTGCCACTTGAATGTATTGCTATTCAACCACATTTATGGGCCCGTTTGGACCACAGCACATAGTAGCATCTACAGAGAAGAATATCCCAGGTGTAACAAGTTGTAAGAATATACCAATAGTTCTAAGAAGTTCCCTAGCACATAGTAGCATCTACAGAGAAGAATATACAACATGAGGGCAGCCACTGTAAAGACAACATGATAATGTACACTCATTGTATGTGTACATTATCATGTTGTCTTTACAGTGACTATCCTCATTCAAGTGGCAATTACAGAAGGGACAGTCATTGTGAGATGTCCTCATTTGTGACAAGGATAGTCACACATGAGGACATCTCACAGTGATCGATTGTCCCTTGTGTAATTGCCACTTGAATGTATTGCTATTGAACCACATTAATGCTTTTCTTCTTCAACAAATGAGGATAGTCACTCTAAAGACAACATGATAATGTACACTCACTGTAAGGACAGTCACAAATGAGGACATCTCACAATGACTGTCCCTTGTGTGATTGCCACTTGAATGTATTGCTATTCAGCCACATTAATGCTTTTCTTCTTCAACAAATGAGGATAGTCACTCTAAAGACAACATGATAATGTACACTCACTGTAAGTGTACATTATCATGTTGTCTTTACAGTGACTGTCCTCCTTCAAGTGGCAATTACACAAGGGATTTGTGTTTTCATTTGTGTTTTCAACAGCGCCGTAACCCTCTGCGAAATCACATCGGGATATAAGGGCAAAACAAACAAGAACGTTGTCATTTGTATTTTCAACAGTGCCGAGAGAGATAAACAAACTTAAAACTCAGACTTAAGAAAGATGAAGGCAATGCTTCAAAAGGCCGATGCCCTAAATATGGGAAAACACAATACCACCATTAAACGATGCCCTAGTCACCGTATCAATGCTGCCAGCTCCGTACCAGTATGTTGACTGCTCACTTTCATCCTGTGATAAAGGTAACTTCATTAATCATACTTGAAATGGCAGCATACGAACTAAAGCTGATGAACATTTATAAACTAAAAGTTTAAAACTACAGATTACAAATGTAGTAGTTTCATATGAAAAGAACTTGATGTTTGAAATTTACCATTAGAAGTATCCAAAGGAATACCACAGTACTGTTGAACTTGGAGAATCGGAGATGATCTACACAGCAAGGTTCAATAGCTGTAAGGACTGTTACACCATCTTTAGCATTTGAATACATTTTCTCCTTGGCTTTTGGTGGATCCTCAAAGACCCCCAATGACATTTTCCCTACAATTATCAATTGTTTGTCAGTATGAGATATTAATAAATAAACATTAATCACAATATTAGGAAAACAATGTTCTTGATGTCTGAATCTAAATCATAGAAAGCTCTAATAAAGCAGTTCTCAGTTTCACATTAAACTAAGTTTCAATTTCAAATGGTTATAATAATTTTTGCAAGTTATAAGTAGCTGGTTACAGTATATGACATAAAAAGAAAAAAAATCATTTCTATTCTTTTCTTCTTTTTCTCTTTCAACGAAGCTTTTGCACCACACAAATGCATACCAAGAATTTCTCAGGAGGTTTCAAGACCATTGCATACCAAACTTCTTCTCTATAGATGCTACTGTGTGTCGTGGTCCAAACGGGTCCAAATAGACCTAGTGACTCTAGTAGGTCTCCAAAACCTGTTCTGCAGCAATAACTCTTCAATTTGACAAAGGACCTTATGAACTTATATGTTTTTTGAGTACCCTTTTTGATGTTCTAACAATCCTCCAACTCCTAGACCCTGACTCCACTCCAGCATATCAATGTCCTTATTGAGTCCGTAGACCTAATGCATGCCTTTGGGTGTGGGTTCCAAAACAAGGCATTGAAAATGGGTGCATGAAACCAAGATCAAAGTTTGAAGATGTCCACAATGCTCTAAAGATCTAGATTCAACAAGGTTTGAGGTCCTTTACTTGCCGCTACCCTCTGATCTTGCATAATCCATCAACTCCTAGTCAAGAACATTGAGATTCTTGACCTAGGGCTTGCTCTCGAAATTCTCTGGCTTAGTATCCTGTTCCAAAGCTTTTAAAATATGAAAATAAACCCCCTTAACTTGCATTTTACAAAGAACAGAGGATATCCTATGGTTTATTTGCAAGTTAAGGCCATTTGAATGCAATAACCCAAAAAATGAGGGTTTGACAGAACAACAGATAAGAAAAAGGAATAACTTTGATATAAGGTGTCTTGAATCTACCAAATAAACTCTCAAAGCATAAGATATAAATACACTAACTTCCACACTGGTCTGCACTCCCTTTCACATCTGTACACTGTACAGTGCTTGAAGGAAATGCACAGAAAAGGCTCTGAAATAGTGGCTCTATCTGACAGAGAGTCCATGCTAGGCTTCATGACTAACCTAGAGCACATTCCTTGTTATGGAGGAAGTTTGAATGGTGAAGAACTTATGGAATGGATAGAGGACCTAGATAACCATTTTGACTACAAGTATCTTATTAATAACCATTTTGACTACAAGTATCTTATGGATAGAGGACCTTGATAACCATTTTGACTCATTTAGTATCTTATTGAGCTTCACTTTGTTTCGAGAATATAGTTTAATATTCTCTACTAAACAGGGCCAACCACATGAAGGTGGAAGCTCATTTGGCCCCACCCCCCTCCCCCTAACATCACTCTACATTCCCCGTTAACATCTAACATTCATTCATTCTTTCAATTATTAATAAAATATAACATTCAATCAATATCACATGATAACATTCATTAACACATTAGATTCGTTAACACGCAACATTCATCAATATGAAAATAAACACATAATTCATGAACATTCATTAGCACATAATTAAATTCATTGAGACATAAAATTCAGTCATTATCAATTAAGGTATTTAGATGAAAATCATTTCTTTTTTCTCTTTCTAATTTTTTTTTCTATGTAAGCTCTAAGAGGAGCATCAGTGTTATCATCAATACCCCCCTCATCAGTTGTTTTGTTCTCTGTTCTTGATGATCTCAAATTCCTATGCTGCTGCAAAGGGGGGTCCTCTACAATAACAAATAAAAGAGTTAAATTTAAAATATTTAATTATAATTGTTACAAGTATTTAATTATTTTAAAGAACATAACTGTGGCGCTCTTTAATTACCTGATCTGGCCACATCATTTTGTCTAGACTCAACCTCAACATGCTCATGAGCACCGACCCCTCGATCCTCTACAGTTGCTATACAAAATTTTACATTAATCCAAACACCAATTGTAATTACATATAAAAATTTTAATAGCAAATGTATACCTCCACCACTAGGATGCACATCATGTGAACCTTCATTATGCATAGATTGTGTAGAAGGATTGTCAGGCTGCATTCCAATATCCTACACATTGTTATCATTGCTTTCTTAAAATAGATATACTCACTTTATATTAGAACTTAACATCAAATAGACTAATTGGTAAAGTATTCAATTTGAAATAAATTTCATTTAGCTTATTTACCTGTGGCTCAGATGCATCATTATTTGAACCTTGCACACTGATTTCAGCTTGTAGCCGTTCAGCCACGGCTCTATAGCCTTGTTGGAAGCCAATTCTCTTGTCCTCTTCTGTGAGGCATCTATTGAACTCTGACCCCTACATTTTTTCTTGGTATGGTGAATTTTACTTGCATTGTTTGATCAAAAAAAATTTCCTTGCAATATATAAAAAAATTGATACAAGTTTTGATTTACTAATACTTACAACTCGTGCTTGAAGTTTGGAAAAACCACCAGAGCCGAGCTTGTGTGTCCCGTGCTTTTCTAATCTTGCCTTTGTTGCCTTTGATGTGTCAGGCAATCTATGAAAAGTTTGAAATATGTTAGAGACCAGTACAGGAAAAATTTAGAGGTTAATTAGTACATAATTACATTCTCAAAAGTATCACATACCTTGCTCTACTCTCTACTGGCGTAATTCCTTTTTTCATGTCGGCTTTATACTTTCCATCCAAAATCAAAGCCTGCCACTCAGCCTCAAGAACACAGGACGGACGCTTGTGCCTTGGGTTAACCTCTAAATATTTCCTGTACTGGTCCCTAATATACTTCAAACATAAACCAGCTTTTTCAAGGAGCTTGTTTCTCTCGAACGCACGAGGTCCAAAAAGCTGGGTCATACTATGTACAAGATCATCCTTCAACTTTTTATCTTAGTTATTCCACCTTTTAAGTAAAAAAAAACATGTTAGACTCATAAATGAAGAGAAGCTACCTTTAATATAGTTCAAGAAATTGATGAAAAGGAAAACTATTCTAGCAATGATATGAAATCAAAATAGTGGTTTGGGGTTTTAGTTAGGATATGATGTTCCACCATGTACGTAGGGTGGGCCCGAATATCCGCAAACACTCGTCACCAAGTTTTCGCCAAAAAATATCATTCCCTACAAAATAATCATGGGATCATTAGTCGATGAAGAGTGATCAAAAACTAAATTACTATTATATCACTATAGAATAATAATAACTTTAAAGTACCTGGAACTTTGGCTACTTTTAAGGGAATGCCTTCATCGTCGCTGATGATCAATACACAATCCTTCACCGTTCCCGTACTAGGAACACGGGAACATCCAGGAAATGATGTTGCATCGGGAGTTGTTGCATCTCCTATTGCAAAAAATGAAAACCATTATCAAATGCCTCCAAGAAATAATACTTCAAGGGAAATAAATTGGTGCAGAGCACCCATGGCACAAACACAATCAAGGGATCTACATCGTAAACACATAACACTTAAACACATAACAAAAGAGAGAAAAAGAGGGATTTGTGTACCAGTAGATGGTGCAACAGTTGGTGCATTTAGGCTGTGTGTTGTTGACATGGCAGTCGGCAAGACATTTGTGGCTATCCTGGATGGAGGCGACGTTGTCATATCATCATAGAAAGGAGCTGAAGAATAAAATTGTTAGAGCATGCATAAATATAGAATGCGTGGACTAGCATGGACAAGATTGTTAGAGCATTAAAAAAAAAGATTGTTCGAGCATGTATTGTCAATGATTATGATCATTCCTATATATATTCAGTGCAAAACACAAGTGGGGAATGGAACATGTGATCTACCTGAACCACTTGTAGTACTGGCCTCATCATGGGAATGGGGTTCAAAATTACGCAAATAACTCTGTAAAGACAATGCATCCATATTTTAATTAATGTCATAAAAGAGCATAACATAAAAACCATTATTGAACTCTTGTAATAATTAAAAATTTTATTAATACTTACTTTAAAGTTTTCAGAAGTGCACAACAACTCAGCTGTCCTGTCTTTTATTTCCTGAGTCTGAGGATGTATGGATACCAAACGTAGAAGTTCTTTCCCAATTTTCTTTAGCAGCTTTTTAATGGAACTGATCGGGTCATCGGTCTCTGCTAAATCAATAAAAAAAGGGTCCACAAGGGGGGACTCCTGAGGGACTGCAGGTTGCTTTCCTTGTCTCCGACCACTGGCCCTCTGTGACAACAATAGTATTAGTATTATCAAAATTACTCCAAAACAATGAAGAAAATAACATTAAAAAAAATAACATTTTGCTTCTATCTAGTTTGCACAATTACAATGAGTTTTACTTGCTCATGTGTAGATGAGCTAGGAATATCGTCACCATCACCTTCGGGCGGTTGCTCCATATTGTGCCCCTGTGTCAAAGATCAAGTATAAAAATGTTAGCCAAAAATTTAATAACTAAATGGTATGTTGGAGTCATTGATTAGAAGTTGGTTTAATAGTATGTACCACCCCCATGATAGTAGCCTCATTTGTAGTTGAAACTTGTAGCTTTTAAATAGATAATGAATAAACTATGTAACCATTTAAGACAAATATATTTCTATCAAGAAATGAATATTAAATACATTAAGAATTGATGGCATACCTTTAAATTTCATCATCATCATCCTCATCATCATCATCATCATCATCATCATCATCATCCTCATCATCGTCATCATCATCATCGTCGTCGTCGTCGTCGTTGTCGTCGTTGTCGTCATCATCAACATCAACATCATCTTCATCATCATCATCAGTAGCAACATCATCGTCATCATCTTCTTCTTCTTCTTCATGAAAATTTGTCTCAGGAACATCATCCAATAATTGTCGATCGTGATCATCATCTACATCATCTTCTACTTCTTCAGTATCTTCTTCTTCCATCGCATTATACTTTATCGGCCTTCCTCTCAGTTCATGTCTAACAACAAATGACCAACCCGGTTTATGTGAAACCTCTGAGTAAAATACCTGCTCACATTGGCTTGGAAGAACATAGGGCTCATCCCCAACTGGCTCAAACGACCTTGTATTAACCATTGTAAATCCATTATCATGTTCAATAACAGTTCTGTTAGGATCATTTGGATTAAGTCGTAGCCTGTACCATTTGACAACGAAGAGTACTAATTTGAAGGAACTAAAGTCGCACTCAAGTATATCATCCAAAATGCCATAGTATTGATTTTTAGACTCTTGAGGATCTAAGTCATTTCTAGATGAAATATTAGTCACTTGAAAGACTGCAGTTATTCCAGAATCACAAGTTTTCTTCGTGTCATCCAACACTTTGACGTGAAATTTTTGACCATTATAGAACATACCCTTGTGGTGTTTAACCTGTAATAATATGTGAAACATGTCAAAATTATTATATCATGAGTTGATAAACATACGGGTGATTAATAATTTTGTACGTACCTGGAAATCTCTTAAACCATATGCTAAATCTATTTCCCTTTGCGTAACATTAGAATCTCCATTACGATGAGCTTCTTTAACCAATGAAGATACACCTTCCCATGTTAATGTGTGACCAGAATGTTGACATCATTCAATCCATACCATCATCCAATCAAGATTGTTTGCAATATACAAATGTAGTGCATCCCACTCTCGAGCAACTATACAAAAAAAAAATAGACGACTTACAAATGATTTATTTTGAAGATTAAGAAATAATTTATTACAATAACATCTTATAATTTATTACCTGTCACTTTCCTCAATCTACCTTTCCCCATCAAGTACTCCCCTTTGAATTTTTTAAAAGGGTCGAGATCCCAAATGCGATCTACATGGATATTTGAAGCAAACTTAGGAAGATATTTAGTAATGTACACCATAGTCTGGTATAGCATGTATCCCTCTACCATAGAACCCTCAGGATGTGCTCTTTGTCGAACCAAAGCCTTCAAAGATTTCAAGTGCCTCTCAACCATCCACATTGACCTAGTGTGTGCAGGTCCACACAATTCAATCTCCTCAACTTGGTGTATGAGGTAGTGTTCTTGTGCATTGAAAAAAGTTGGAGGTAGACACTTTTGCATTTCACACAGTAAATGAAGAATTCTTCTCTTCCAATAGTTTATATCTTCTTTATGGATTTCTTTAGATGACAACCACCTACATTAAGAGATTCAAGTCACAAAAAATATATAAATACGAGACTTTACAAAATAATATACAATAGATTACATAGCAAGAAAAACAAATCACGAATATAATAAATATATACAACAAATTGAACAGATATTACTGCTTACCTCATGTATTTTCCAAGATCATATATCACTTGTTTGATGTTATTGTTGAAGTGCTCTGGGAGAGATAGAGGTAGCACGTACTGCAGTAATTATAAACCAATCATTTCATTATTTTCTAACATAACATAATGAATAGTACATGTAGTTTATGAATATATTGTAAATACAGAAGAACATAACTTACCTTGATGAAAGTATGCCAATCATGTGTTTTGAGCCCTGGCCCAAATTCACTTTTCTTTGATATGAGATTGCTTATGTTCCTAGCAAATTCTGTGGGAAATCAAATTTTTCGTATGACTTCTTTTATGGCATCACTTTGCTGCTCCGTTAATAACCAAGGAAGGGCACTTATATTAATCTGATCTCTATTGCTATTTGAGTGAATGAAATTCTTCAGTGCATGATTGGATTCATGAATGTCATTACAAATTTTGACAATTTTTTCTTTGTCACGCCTTCCATCCAGTATTTTCCACAATGTCTCTGTTATATTCTTTCCAACATGCATAAGATCAAACAAATGCACAATTTGTAGGTCCTCGTAGTAGGGCAACCTACTAAATTGTCTGGGATATCTTTTTAGTCCCTTTGGAAGGTTGTCAGTAGTGCCTTGACGACCTTCATGATCATCAATTACATAATTAGTAAACAAAAATCACAATAGAAATATATAAATTACAAACATAAACCATTAAGTGGAACGACATTACCTCGACGATTAATTCTATTATATTCCAACTTCCATAGGCGAGGTGTCATTCTTCGTGGCTTTGATGTAGTCTCTTCTTTCCCATTGAAAAGATGTTTTTCCATACTTCGATACTTATGATTCCTGTGGAGGAAGTGTCTGTACTCATCAAACACATGCTTTCCTAAACTTTTTGAATGATGAGATTTCATCTTTGGACCACAAACTGGACATGCAAATTTTCCCTTTGTTTGAAGACCTACAAGATAATGATATAATTGGATTATTAAATATGTTGATTTTTATAATTAGAATTATCATGCGCAACTTGAATTCACTATAACATACCACAAAAATGTGTTAGCCCTGGGGCATCATGTATTGTCCATACAAGTATTGCATGGAATTGAAATTGTCTTTGTCCTATTGGTCTAGACATGTCATACATAGTGACACCGTTCCATAACTCCACCAACTCGTCAATAAGAGGCTCAATATATACATTCATATCTTTAACTTGATATTTACCTACTTGAATGAACAGTAACATTACATAATTATTGTGACCATTTTACTGTAAGATTTGTAAGTACATGTAAATTAATAACTATCAAATGATAAAATACCTAGAACAATCATTGCCAACATAATGTGCTCCCTCTTTATTGACATCCACGGAGGAATGTTATTGTTGATAACAAAAACAGGCCACACCGAGCAAACAGATCTCATCTCTCCAAATGGATTGACACCATCCGCTGCCAATGAAAGCCTGAGATTACGAGGTTCTTCTTTGAAGTGTTGCCACTTTTCCTCTATGTGCATAAATGTCAAACCATCCACAGGGATTCGAATAATGTCATCTTGACTTCTATTGCATGCATGGTAATCCATAAATTGTGCCAAGCTAGTACACCTGAATAATTGTCACATCCGTGGAATAATGGGGATGTAACGAAGAACCTTGTGAGGCACCTTTTTTGTTATTCAATCTGTTCGATATCTACTCGTATGACATACAAGGCATTGTGTTGCAAATTCATGTTCTTTATAATATATAATATGATCATTGGGACAAGCATGTATTGCTTGATACTCCATTCCAATATCTTTCATAATAGCAGATAATTCTCGATATGAGCGAGGTAGAATATTTGATGGTGGTAACAAAAACTCTCCTATCAATCTACAGCAAAAAATATAAGTTGTTAATATAAACAATATTAGTGGTACATTATTCACCCTTTGTTAACTATAAAGACATATATGACATACCTTAACATACGTGACATTGTTATGTTGGATAAACCATTCATAACCTTCAAGTTCAACAACAACAATACAGCAGAGAGAAGAGTTGTTTGGGAGTCTTTGTATAGGGGCTCGTATGCCTTCTCAAGTAGAGGTACATCGAGGCTATCATCATCATCATGATCAGATCCGCTTGGACTAAATGTGTCATGGATCAATGTATTTATACCATCATCTTCAATTGTGTTTTCTGGCACATGATCGTCATCTTCCATGGGATCATTATCTTCACCTTGGATATTCGCACCCCCATGTTCCTCCATATCATGTACTTCCCTGGGGAGATCAACCTATATAAAATTGATTAACATAAATAAACCATGATCTTCAACTCATCATCAAGTGATTTCATATGTATATAAATTGTTAAAATGATATAATGAACAACTTACCAGTGGATGATAGTCATGCCCCCCTTCAATGTGACCATTCTCCCTACAATGTCTCTTAACTGTTTTGATTAGCAGTCTTCTACGGTTTAAGCCCTTACAAATTTTGCAGGGACAATAACATTTTTCATCACTTTTTCTTTTCAAGTTAGACCACAATCTAGTGATTGTCTCCCTATTTTGTTCTTCACTTATATTATCTGACATGATCGTTCTTCGCAGGAAGCAAAAATTGGGCTATGAAAACTTCAGTCTACAACTTTCAGTGACTAAGCAAAATTGTCAAAAGTACACAAATCTTCTTAGACCTAGTTAAATCCTTTAATATTTTAAAAGTCTAGTTAAAATATACATTAGATTAAAAAATATACAATTTTCATGCCTGAGCGCGCGGCTACAACTAGTGCAATGGTCTTCTTGCTTAGCTCTAGAAGCTCTCTAGCAATCAAAACATATAAGTTACAAGGCCTAACAACAATTTCAAAACATATAAGCTACAAGGCAAGACATATTACATGACATGGCAAAAGGATTAAAATATACATTAGATTAAAATATATACAATTTTCAAACCTGAGCGCGTGGCTATAACTCGTGCAATGGTCTTCTTGCTTAGCTCTAGAAGCTCTCCAGCAATCAAAACATATAAGCTATTAGAATTCATTAACTTTCTATAATTGGAAAACTCTATTTGATATTAGACCGTAAACTACTACTATTCTCTCCATAAGAACTAAGTACAAAATTCTTTCAAGTTCACATCCATGATTCCCTTTAGATTAAAATATATAGCAAAAATAAGCTAAAAGTCTAGTTAAAATATACATTAGATTAAAAAATATACAATTTTCAAACCTGAGTGCGTGGCTATAACTCGTGCAATGGTCTTCTTGCTTAGCTTTAGAAGCTCTCCAGCAATCAAAACATATAAGCTACAAGGCCTAATAGCAATTTCAAAACAAGGGTCATCAAAAGAACCAAAAACAATGTGTGCAAACAATACCTTGTGAAGTGGTATAGACAATTAGAAGATGCTACTATGTGCTAGGGAACTTCTTAGAACTGTTGGTATATTCTTACAACTTGTTACACCTGGGATATTCTTCTTTGTAGATGCTACTGTGTGCCGTGGTCCAAACGGGCCCATAAATGTGGTTGAATAGCAATACATTCAAGTGGCAATTACACAAGGGACAGTCACTGTGATATATCCTCATGTGTGACTGTCCTTGTCACAAATGAGGACATCTCACAGTGACTGTCCCTTGTGTAATTGCCACTTGAATGAGGTCAGTCACTATAAAGACAACATGATAATGTACACATACAATGAGTGTACATTATCATGTTGTCTTTATAGTGGCTGCCCTCATGTTGTATATTCTTCTCTGTAGATGCTACTACGTGCTAGGGAACTTCTTAGAACTGTTGGTATATTCTTACAACTTGTTACACCTGGGATATTCTTCTCTGTAGATGCTACTGTGTGTCGTGGTCCAAACGGGCCCATAAATGTGGTTGAATAGCAATACATTCAAGTGGCAATTACACAAGGGACAGTCACTATGAGATGTCCTCATGTGTGACTGTCCTTGTCACAAATGAGGACATCTCACAGCGACTGTCCCTTGTGTAATTAAGTATTGTGGGGAAGCATTCTAAATAACCAAAGCCGCTAACAATAAATTCAACATAGATATGTCCTCATTTCTAGGTATTTTAGCTCTCTAACAGCTGAATACCAGATTAAATAATAATGACAAAAGAAAAATAAACCCAACGTACTCAGAAATTGTAGCTGTGATTTTGCGGAGGGAATCTCTCTCGGCGCTGTTGAAAACACAAATGACAACCCGCTTGATTTCGCGGAGGGAATCTCTCTCGGTGCTGTTCAAAACACAAATGATAACCCGCTTGATTTCATGGAGGGAATCTCTCTCGGCGCTGTTGAAAACACAAATGACAACGTTCCTTTTTTTTTTTGCACTTATATCCCGACCAACATAAGGTCCATTTGTAATACAACATGATAATGTACACTTACAGTGAGTGTACATTATCATGTTGTCCTTAGAGTGACTATCCTCATTTGTTGAAGAAGAAAAGCATTAATGTGGCTGAATAGCAATACATTCAAGTGGCAATTACACAAGGGACAGTCACTATGAGATGTCCTCATTTGTGACTGTCCTTACAGTGAGTGTACATTATCATGGTGTCTTTAGAGTGACTGTCCTCATTTGTTGAAGAAGAAAAGCATTAATGTGGTTCAATAGCAATACATTCAAGTGGCAATTACACAAGGGACAATCACTGTGAGATGTCCTCATGTGTGACTGTCCTTGTCACAAATGAGGACATCTCACAATGACTGTCCCTTGTGTAATTCAAGTGGCAATTACACAAGGGATAGTCACTGTGAGATGTCCTCATTTGTGACTATCCTTACAATGAGTGTACATTATCATGTTGTCTTTAGAGTGACTGTCCTCATTTTTTGAAGAAGAAAAGCATTAATGTGGTTCAATAGCAATACATTCAAGTGGCAATTACACAAGGGACAATGTCATGAGCTGTGACATATTGAACTTAGTATAATAATAAAATGATTAGATGATATATAATAATCTATTATTAACGGTATATAACAATAATATATAATTATTATCAAAAGATAATAATAATATATAGTTAGCATAATAAGTAATATGTTAATTAAATAATATTAAAATATTAATAAATAATATAATTATGATTATAATTATAATATAAATTAATAATAAATAATTATTAATAAATTATATATATTATATTATAATAATATATTAAGTAATAATATTAAATCAATTATTGATATAATAATTTTAATATATAAATAATATTAATAAACCTCTCAATATAAAACAATATGTTATCACTATAATAATATTTATTATAATATTATTAATATTACTAACATCATTAATTATAATATTTAATAATAACAATAACATTAATAATAATAATAATAATAACGTTTAAAGCAATATCGAATATCTGTAATAGATATACATCTACATTAAACATCTGCATTATCTATCACGATGAGGAATGAAGAAGTGATACAACAATCACTAGTCATTACACATCGATACCATGAGAGGATGATTAATGAACCAAATACTATGAAGTCAAGATCAACATGATATGAATAAGGGATAGGTCACTATGTGTTTCAGAAGATGTATTGATAAGCAAGAAGGATAACCATTCATATATTATAAATAATCATTAATTGCACAAGTTTAGACAATGACATATCCAATAAAGCAATATCAAACATGAAGACCCGCTAGAAAATATGCACCATCACTTCCTATGTTATCATGACAATAACATAAACTAGATTGAATTCTACTATCTATATCAATAGACACCACATAGGAGGATATCGACTAAAGGATTGAAAGATTATCGATTGTCTGAGATAAACCACATCTTGTAGAAACACAAAAGCATCAGTGATTATATCACAAGCTATTGATGAATGAGGCATCAGTCATGGATAATAAGTACAATTTATCCTTAAGTATTAATAGGAATGGAAGTCAATTTGAAGATCAAACTCCATTACCAGTAATCAACCAATAAATGGACAATTATCAGAAAATGATATCGACTTATATCAGAGTAGAAAGATTGGATATAATCATAACAATATGGGATAAGGCAAGAGTTAATATCGATTGACTAAATACTAATGATAGTTAGACCAAACTAATACAAACATAATGGATGTTAACTACTGGTTGCACTACCAATTAGGGAAGATTACCTTCATAAAAAGATTTGATATTGAGTCAATCTGGGAGTTATCTATGATCAGAAAATAATGAAATAATATTATGTGAACTGTCGGATTATGGAAAGGTGTGATTAACAAAGGGACATGGAGGAAGAAACAAGACACATCTCATTCATAGCATCTCTTCATTTGTTAAAGACAATATAAGAATGCATTCTTGTTAGTCACTCAAGGCATCATTAGAACTTTATTTACTTATCCATATTTGGATATACTCAATAGAGCATCTGCCTTTGGCAGTTTGGTTTCAAGTTTATCATTGCAGATCAGAGACAACACCATGATTGCACAGATAGAAAGGATAGTCAGAAACAACATCAATATTTGAAGTTGCAAGCATATAATTCAGAATCTGAAATAGCAACATATCACTCATAGCGATATTACACATTTGCATAATTACATCATCATATCAGACACAGCAAATACATTGCTGTAAGCAATACTTATTGATTGTATATCGATATTGTTTATATCAGACATAGCATCATTATACTATCACTATAAGTGATAGGAAACATCATATTCATAGCATATTTCATATCATTATATCCGACAGTGCTATTAAACATATTGGTATCAATATCATCTTGCACACATATTGTGATTGAATCTGAAATAGCGGTTGATATCTTAAGTAACCTCCATTACTTAGTTTAATTGTAAGTATCTGATAGAGTAAGTCTGAGAAGTGGAGTAATTGTTCCTATTTTCCAAGTTAGCCAAAAAGGGGACATTACAGACAATCACTGTGAGATGTCCTCATGTGTGACTGTCCTTGTCACAAATGAGGACATCTCACAATGACTGTCCCTTGTGTAATTCAAGCGGCAATTACACAAGGGACAGTCACTGTGAGATGTCCTCATTTGTGACTGTCCTTACAGTGAGTGTACATTATCATGTTGTCTTTAGAGTGACTGTCCTCATTTGTTGAAGAAGAAAAGCATTAATGTGGTTCAATAGCAATACATTCAAGTGACAATTACACAAGGGACAATCACTGTGAGATGTCCTCATGTGTGACTATCCTTGTCACAAATGAGGACATCTCACAATGACTGTCCCTTATGTAATTCAAGCCGAAATTACACAAGGGACAGTCACTATGAGATGTCCTCATTTGTGACTGTCCTTACAGTGAGTGTACATTATCATGTTGTCTTTAGAGTGACTGTCCTCATTTGTTGAAGAAGAAAAGCATTAATGTGGTTCAATAGCAATACATTCAAGTGGCAATTACACAAGGGACAATCACTGTGAGATGTCCTCATGTGTGACTATCCTTGTCACAAATGAGGACATCTCACAATGACTGTCCCTTGTGTAATTCAAGCAGCAATTACACAAGGGACAGTCACTGTGAGATGTCCTCATTTGTGACTATCCTTACAGTGAGTGTACATTATCATGTTGTCTTTAGAGTGACTGTCCTCATTTTTTGAAGAAGAAAAGCATTAATGTGGTTCAATAGCAATACATTCAAGTGGCAATTACACAAGGGACAGTCACTGTGAGATGTCCTCATTTGTGACTGTCCTTACAGTGAGTGTACATTATCATGTTGTCTTTAGAGTGACTGTCCTCATTTGTTGAAGAAGAAAAGCATTAATGTGGTTCAATAGCAATACATTCAAGTGGCAATTACACAAGGGACAATCAATCACTGTGAGATGTCCTCATGTGTGACCTTTGTGAAGGCAAGTGCCAATTTGTACCCAAGTTACCAATATTGTGGCAATAGTGGGAATGAAGCATTTAGGGGTCAAATTGGGAAAAGAAGTGTAGAAGTGGCCTATGTGAGGTCTAAATAGCCTAACTAAGTCATGGTTAGGGTCTTATGGTGTTTGAACAATAAGTTTTGAACCAAAATCCCAAAGGTTGTAACAAGTTGTCAATGTTGTCATTCACAACATTGACAACATTTGTGCAAGGGAGCATTTTCGAGTAAGATGGTTATGTAACTATATGAAACCATTGAATTAGGCATCAGATCAACTATAAGAGGCCTCCATCGATCTGTGCAAAAGGTTGGGGGGAAAAAAATTTGGAATTAAGAAGATTTGTAGAGTAACACGGTTTTAGTGAATTCTTGAGTTTTTTTGTTTCTTTGTTTTCAGTTGATTAATGGATTAGATAGCTCGCAGTGTCTATTGGAAAAGTTAGTACAAGTTGTTTTTTTATTCTGTGTTGTGTTTTTTTTGAGTTTTGAAGCATTCCAACTAGTTTGTTAATTCTTTTGTTAAGTACCCTATAATTGGTTTGAACCAGGCAGGTTGAACAAATGGAGTCTTAGCTCATCATTCCATTGTCAATTTTGTACGGGCTCTTGGAATGGGTGAGGAGACTCCATGTACTATATGTTTGGAAGGAGGGGCCTTGGGAAGCTCATTTTCTATGTTTACAATGATGTCCTAGGTGAGTCAGTTGAGCACAGTTAGGGATGACAAATCATTACAAGAAGATTACAACAAGTTGAATGCATTGGTTGCTTCAACTAAAATCTCATGGAGAGGTAGACACACATCTAAAGAAGCCCCAAGTCAAATTAGAAGATTGGGTGAGTTTCTTTGGCTGCTAAGAAAACAAACTCTTAGTCAGACTGTCCAAGTTGTGTCAAAATACTTGTTTTCAGGCATGGCTGTAGCAGTTGGTGTACAAAAAATCTAGGAGGAGAAGACCTTAGATATCTTGGAGTTCTCAATAAAGGGCATCTAAATCCTAAGCCCTTTAGGTGGCTTAATATAAACAAAAAGGCTTGACAAAGGCCTAATTGCTAGCAGCCTATTTTTGGGTGCAATTGGCATGGTTTGATGAACTGGATTGAAGTACTGATGAAAAGTATAGGTGAAGGAGTAATATTGAAACCAATAGAGGTCCTAGTGGCCAGCCTCTCCATGGAGTAAAGTTCTAGTTGAATGTGTTTCAATTTGTGAAGACAAGACTAGGAGTGTCCTAGTAGCTAGATTGGTATTGAGCAGAGTTCGTTGTATTTCTTGTTGGTGTGCACTAGTTGAAGGAGTGGGATCTTGGGTAGAGATACCTAAAGAGTGTAGGGATAGTTAAGTACCCTATCAAGTCAAAACATTGGCCTAAAGAGACCCTAGTGAAGGATAGGGAGTGAGCAAGACAAAGTGTTACATCAATTAACAAGATCATTTTTTGGTAATTGTGTACATTATCATGTTGTCTTTACAGTGACTGTCCTCATTTGTTGAAGAAGAAAAGCATTAATGTGGTTCAATAGCAATACATTCAAGTGGAAATTACATAAGGGAATATCACTATGAGATGTCCTAAGTATGACTGTCCTTGTCACAAATGAGGACATCTCACAGTGACTGTCCCTTGTGTAATTGCCACTTGAATGAGGACAGTCACTGTAAAGACAACATGATAATGTACACAAGTACCGTGAAGGTAGTCGCAAGTTAGGGCTGTTTCATTGCATACCTTAAACAATGAAGACATTACAGTCCACAAAACGTTTGTGCTTGAAAGATGAACAAATAAAATTAAACTTCTAAATAACCAAAGCCGCTAACAATAAATTCAACACAGATATGTCCTCATTTCTGGGTATTTTAGCTCTCTAACAGTTGAATACCAGATTACATAATAATGACAAAAGAAAAATAAACCCAACGTACTCAAAAATTGTAGCTGTGATTTCGCGGAGGGAATCTCTCTCAGCGCTGTTGAAAACACAAATGACAACGTTCTTGTTTTTTTTGCCCTTATATCCCGATGTGATTTCGTGGAGGGTTACGGTGCTGTTGAAAACACAAATGACAACGTTCCTTTTTTTTTTGCCCTTATATCTTGACAACATCGCAATTGCAAGTTAGGGCTGTTTCACTGCATACCCGAAACAATGAAGACGTTACGGTCCACAAAACATTTGTGCTTGAAAGATGAACAAATAAAATTAAACTTCTAAATAACCAAAGCCGCTAACAATAAATTCAACATAGATATGTCCTCATTTCTAGGTATTTTAGCTCTCTAACAGCTGAATACCAGATTACATAATAATGACAAAAGAAAAATAAACCCAACGTACATAGAAATTGTAGCTGTGATTTCACGGAGGGTTACGGCGCTATTGAAAACACAAATGACAATGTTCTTGTTTTTTTTGCCCTTATATCCTGATGTGATTTCGCGGAGGGTTACGGCGCTGTTGAAAACACAAATGACAACGTTCTTGTTTTTTTTGCCCTTATATCCCGATGTGATTTCGTGGAGGGTTACGGCGCTGTTGAAAACACAAATGACAACGTTCCTTTTTAATTTTGCGCTTATATCCCGACAATGTCGCAATTGCGACAGTGCCAAATGTATTGTCATCGCAAATTGCGACGGTGTCGGGCTATATTTGAAAAAAAAAAGCCAAAACCGCATGACATTTGCCTGCCGTCGCAAATTGCCGTCGTAATTTCACCCCAAATGTATTAGTGTTAAGAGAACAAGTATAGGAGAAGCAAGTGGAGTTAGAATTTGTTACATCAAAAGAACAACTTGTAGACATATTTACAAAGGCTCTACCGAAGGATACATTTGAGTACTTGAGGACTAGACTAGGGGTCTATCTCTTGTCTACTGGTTACTAATGTGATTTGGATGTTGCATTAGCCTAATCTTATCAGAAGATCATTCATGTTGATGCAACATAGTTCACACTTTGGATTATGTCTAAGGTTGTGAAAAGTTTGGAGAACTAGAATAGATTGGCATATCAGTATATAGAGATACAGAAAATGCACTCGACAATAGAGCTCTATAGTAGCATAAAGACTGATAAAACACACGGAGCTGTATGTTTATTTGTTTCTTTGGTATTGTTGTCAAAGGGAGAGATAAACCAATATGAAGCAAAATGCACCAATGAGAACATCTATCTAAGGGAGAGACAAACTAAAAGAAAGGGAGAGCAAGATCAGTTACTGAGAATAGAAGTAGGAACTTGACAAACTAAAAGGAGCATATCTGCAGAATGTCAAAGCTGCATTTGTAATGCTAGTTGAGTAACATAGTGATTAAACATATTAAGCTAGGGAGAGCTTACAACATTTGTTCACAGAGTTGTAGAACACATGTTTGGTATGTGTATAGTATATTTCATATTACTTGAGTTGCCATCTATGCCAAAGGGAGAGATTGATGAACTACAACTGATTTAGAACTTGATTGAACAATCTGTGATTAGAGATCACCAAGATGATTGATTATATATGTAATATGATCAAATTATTAATATGTTGTCATTGATGTCAACTAGCTTGACAACACTTATCTTGTAAGTTACTATACTGAAACATTTGTAGAAAAGGAGTGAAAGAGATGAAGTACATAAATATCTACATGAGGAAGATGGATGTGGTAGATGAGGATAAAGAATGCATTGAGTAACTTATTAATGAGACTGTGACCTTTTGTTATTGACTTGATTATGTTAAATTCATCTATTATGATGAAAATAATTGAAAGACACAAGGAAGTGTTGTTGGTTGATGAAGCATTTCAGTATACACCAAGGGAATGTAGTGTATACCAAGCATAGAGTAAACTGAGCTTGTGTTTACCGACGCATTTCTTTGATAACTGAGAACAGAGTAAAGGAATTAAATGATTAGTTTAGCTGATAAAGATTGATGAGCTAGAAAGTGTATGATTTTGAGGTAATAGATAAAGTTTGTTGTAAAGATCGACGACTAGCAAAATTCAAGAAGATCTAAAGGATGAGATTAAAATGTGTTACCAACATGACAGCTGAGGGATGTTTAAGTGATAAAATCAACGAAGATGATTAAGCAAAAAAATCTAATGGAGCAGAAGAAAATGGTTTACTTGTTTATTTAAGAGACTAGAATTTCATAATGAAAGGTAATGCCAGGAGAAGGAGATTGCAAAACTATTGCATGAACAAGCTTCATGTATTTATGATCAAACTAGTTAGTGACAACTAAACTGTAGAGAGTTTACCGAGCGATAGGAAGCTATTACCGAGCAATAGTAAGTTACTGAATATTGATTGGAACATAATTGATTTAATGATCAAAGGATTGAATGAGCTTAACATTGATCTGTACATCTGTAATTGAAGTTGTATTAAGGCAGATCACCTACTGTTACATTTTAACCATTGTACACAGTCAAATCTCTTAACTGAGTGGACTTGAAAGTCTTTTATGTATCATTCATAGAATGAACATTGTTATCCTGTCAACCCCATAGTGAATGCTGGTTGGATGATAATGGTTGGTCTTAAATCCTCTAACAAGGTCACACCTAACAGTGTGTTTGTAACCTTTAACAGGGTTGGGTCTTCACTGACCTCACTTCAGAAGAGTGAACAATTTTTGGGTTGCCGGTCCCAGGTGGTTTTTGCCTTCACAGGGTTTCCACGTTAAATCTTTTGTGTTATGTGTTGATTGTGATGATTGTTTGTTATCATACTTTACATGTTGCATGTTAAATTTGGTCGGTAATCATTATATGTTTCAGACTAGTAATCAGTAAAAGCACAAATAGTATAGTATTTTATGTTACCAAGCTACATAAGTTGAAGTAATTTATTTTGAATTATACATTTTGATTTGGGACTGTGGATAACTGATTCACCCCCCTCTCAGTTATTCTAACAAAAACTGAAAGACTACTAATGCTTGTCATGTAGGTTGCCTCTAAAGAAAATTCAAAAGAAAACTTCATGCTTGGTTTTTCTAAGAATTATTAAAATAATTTGAGATCAAGTTACAAATCAATTAGTGGATTATGCTCTTATCCCCTTGAGAGAAAATCAGAAACTCAAATTTTGGCTTGTTATTTGGCATCAAATTGGAGTAATTGAGCCTTAAATATGCATGATGTGTTTGGAATTTGTGCTATAAGTTATCAGATTATGCTCTTCTCCTTCATGGAGAATCAGAAATCTAGAGCTTACTATCATTTATCCATTTTCTTTATTATTTACCTTTAGAGGCCTTACTAGTTTGATGAAAAAATCTCCTAGGAACAACCCAAGTGGGGACAAGTCTTATGCCGACTCTTCCACCCCACTCTAAAATTTGATGCTTCCTTGAGGTGAAAGCCTTGGAAGACATGATTTATCTTGTCTTGGGAGATTGATGATCAATCCCAATGATAGACTTGGATTTTGTGTAGAGTGGAGCTGCTTTAATCTCGCTTGCAAGACTACACACTTTCAAGTTCCTATAGGGTTAACATCCTCAATCCTTCTTGTTGGACTATGGGAGATGGTTGTGAATGGATGCCTTCATTAAAAGCCTTATGTTAGATGCTACCCAGATCACCCCCGAAAGGTTGTTATCACTTGTACAAGGCAAATAGTAATTTCCCCAAGAAATTTACCATATCGAGCCCCCATCAATGTTAACACTTGGCAAATATGGCCTCCAATATCCATTGCATGTTATTGGACTGCAATATTCTGAGGAGTCTTTGGGTGTGTTCCTAAGTCAGTGAATAAGTGGTTTCAATCTCTACCTAGTATAAGGCAGGTTAGGTGTGTCTAATTAAAATGTTTTCTTGGTGTGTTCTAAATTCAAATTTAGTTAATCCTCCCCAAATGAACAAGCATAGAGTATTTACAAGAATTTACAAACACCTTGCCAGTCACCAAAATTTGATAGACATGACCCATTTCTTGAGAAACACTAAAATTGCAAAATTCCTATCATCTGATGATTGCATCTAGTATTCCTAATTCACATCCTGTATCCTGGATCACATCTGTCCAAATTTGAGTCACATCTAGTAGTCACACCATTTCTTGGGTCACATCCGGTGAATATTCAATTTCCTGAGTCACATACGATATTTCTTGAGTCACATCCAGGGTTTGAAATTGTTTACCAATCACTATATAAGATTTCATCTAGGACAGAGAGCACTTTTGTACCTTCCACAAACAAAATTTTCACATTTTTCAGATACCCAATTGGCCATAAGTAAGATTTTGTTGTCAAAATATGTCCATCTGATAACCAGAGAGATTCATTTCTAAAAGTCTTGTTACCTTGCATGGTGCAAATTTGCATTGTCCAATTGTGGATTCAGTTCATCCAATCAGCTACAACCAAGTCCTCAGCTCATAAATAGGGCACTTTGACACCCTTTGATGTTGAAACTTTCACATTATCAACTCACTTACCTTTTGGTTTTCAACTCATAAACATGGCACTCTAACAGCCTTTGATGTTGGATCCATAAAATGACATTTCAAACCCACTATTGCATCCTTGAACTCACAATCAGACATTGCAAACAATCAAATCCACTTTTAAACACAAGACATTCATTGGTTCCTCAACTCAGTTTTCATGGTAGTTACAAGACACAAAACTTACAATTTTGAAACAAACCCATTCTTAGAAGAAACACCTCTGTTCACATTTGAAGAAGGAGAGACTTCAAGAGTTAATCTCTTATACAGTACTACACCCAGCACTATTCATACAGCAACACCTGAACAAACAAACATGAACAATCAAGATGATTACCGATGGGATGAAAGATTCCATGACCAAAATTACCAAGAAGAACATGATAAAAAAAAAGAAGAGGTACGATACCAAGATGATGAAGATGATGATGATGATGTAGATCCAACTGAAAAAGAATACCAAATAGCTGTAAACAACAAAGGATTCAACAAAATCCTTGAAAGAGCTTTAGAAGAAAACAAAGAGAAATATTTCCTAGAGCTCACTTCTCAAGGTGTGAAGTTACCAAAGGACTATGATGTAAGTCAACTCAAACAAAAAGAAGACCTTAGTCCTATGTCAATTCTAACAAGACAATTCCTTGCTATGCAAAGAAAAATCGAAGAACTCAAGAAGGAGAAAGACAAACCAAAACAACAATATTCCTTGGAGCACATATGTCCTTTCCCTTTTGACAAGGGACTAAAGATGATTCCATTTTCTAAGAATATCATAATGCCAAAGTATGACAAATACATGGGAGATTCTGACCCTCAAGATCATGTGAGGGAGTTTTGTAGAACTAGTATGGAGTTCATGCAGGAACAAACATATCTCATAAGACTATTTCCACAAAGCCTAGGTGGACAAGCTATGGATTGGTTTTCCAAATTACCCATAGGAATCAAAACATTCGATGAACAAATACAAAAATTCATACAACACTACTCTTAAAACATCCAACGCATTGTCACAATGTTGGATCTATGCAATACCAAGCAGAAAATGGGAGAATCATTCTTGAGTTTCCTACAATGATGGAGAAAAATATTTGCATGATATGCTAGGTAGATACCTGAAAATGAAAAGATGGATATCTTCATTAACAACTTGGTTCCAAAAATGAATTTCCCAATACAATTGCAAGGGCCACCAAGTTTTGACAAAATGATAGATAGTGCCATCAAGATTGAAGAGGTCTTGATCAAGAAAGGTGACATTACCATCAACAAGGAAAATAAAGACAAATAATATCCCACCAAGGATAAGTACAAGTATGCAAACAAGAACAAACATGTGGTTAATGATGGAGTGGTTGATGCTCCTAGTCCAAAACCTAAACCAGATGTTTTCAATCTTACAAGTCTTCAAACAAACAAGAATCTAAATCCAATTGCGACGCCAAAGGCAAACAAGACTTTCAATAAACCTACTATTCGAATAGAGCCTTGGGTGCCAAGTCCTAAGAGAACATTTACACCATTGGGAGACACCTTGGAAGTGGTTCTAAAGTCACTTGTGGATAAAAAAATCATTATAATTCCTGATTCCAAACCTTTGGAACCAGGAGTAAAACCCAAGTGGTGTAATGATAATGATTATTGCGATTTCCATCGTAATAAAGGACATAAAACCAATAACTATATGAAGTTGAGACATGTTATTCAGGACCTGATTAAAGAAGGCAAAGTCAAGGTAGATGGTCATCAAACAAACAATGATCATAAGGCATTTCAAAATCCATTACCTAGCTATGAGAAAGGAGAGTCATCCAAGAGTAACAAAATTAGCTACACATATTCTAATAATGACAATGTAATCCATATGGTGGAACCATGTGAATACTCCATCAATATCACTCTAAAAGGAGTAAAAAACAAAACTAAATCTTCCAATGCAGTAACACGAAGTCAAGCTAAGCTCACTCTAAAAGGAGCTTCTACATCTAACACACTAGCTACGACTACAACAACATCTAAACAAGTGGTATTACCTACAAAGTTTAATCTTGTGGAACAGTTACAAAAGACACCCATGCAAATATCTATCCTAGAGTTGTTGAAAATATCCCCTAGTCATAGGGAGGTTCTTGATGAAGCCCTACTTAGCACTAATGTACCGAAAGATCTAGATGTGGATAGATTCCAAGCTATGGTTGGTCACTTGAATTCCCAACATTACTTATCTTTTTCTGAAGAGGATGATAAATCTTTGAACCAACCACACAATCAACCTTTACATTTAGAAGTCCTCAATCATAAACACCATGTCAAACATGTCTTGATAGATGGAGGTTCTGGTTTGAACATTTGTACATATAACTTGATAAAATAGTTGGGCTTCTCAGAACATGTAATTGATCCTAGAAGAAAGATAACCATCAAAACTTATGATGAAAAGGAGAGATCCTCTAAGGGATTGGTTGTCTTATCTATCAGAGTGGGACCAGTGGAACAAGATGGCTTATGTCAAGTCCTTGATCTCCCACTTGCATGCAATATTCTTCTTGGAAGGCCATGGATACACTCAATGCAAGCTATGCCTTCAACTTACCATCAATGCCTAAAATTTCCTCATAATGGAGTGGAGGTTACTATTCCAGCAGATACCACATACACTTGCAATAATCTCAAATAGATAGAAAGCATTGTTCCCCACAACAAGGAGAGATCTACTAAAGTGGAGACATCCTAGGAGATGGCTTTGAAAAGCTTTTCTAAATAGATCAACATCCAAGAAACAAGCATGGGAGAGTACAAGATAGATCCTGCACCATCTTTGAAAGATCTTCCCATATCTCCTAGAACATAAGGAAAACCTTCTTCAACATTTACACCATCCAATGGTAGTGCTCTGACTATACATGAGGGAATTGGAATGGTTAAAGCAAAGGTATCCCTTGAAGAAGAAAATGAAGAAAAAGCTATCTTACAGTGGCTTTATAAAGAACTTGAAGTAGATGGTAATGTCAAACATGTTGAGATATCTCCAAACAAATATGGGAAATGATATGAACTTATGAAAGAAATGGGGTACAAAGGAAAAGGACCCTTGGGAAAGAACAAACAAGGACTGGTAGAACCTCTACAGATGGATTTTCACAATCCTAGAGACAAGACTGGAGTGTGCTTTAGAGAAGGAAGGTTTCATCCTATAGTAGAAAGGGGTCTTGTATTTGATAGATTAGGAGACTTAGATGCATGATGAGGAAGAGGTAGAAGGACAACCCATTTGCTATGAAAGGTTGCTACTCTTACAAGGAGATCCATTATCAGAAATTGGTACAAATCCTAGGCAAGAACCAAATGGAGAAAAAGAAGAACCTAAAGAAGAACAAGAACAAGTGCTTCCTATTTTTGACACAGCTCATTTTGACAAGGAACCAGAAATGATGACTCCATAAGAACCATTGCAAGAAGGGGAGAACCATGCTAATGAAGAAAATGAAGTACCCATGACTATTGCCCACTTCTTAGGGGTTTCAAATGATAGTCAGATAGACTCACATAAATATGAGTGTGGATGTCCTTTCTAAAGCTACCATGGACATAGAGGTAGATGTGATACACAATTTTTCTGCTAGAGTCTTGATCTAAGAAGGAGAGAGTTCTAATGTTAGATCACTAGAATTAGATTTACATGACACTAACATGAACTCTAATAATAACGGACATGACTCTAATAATCCTAACATCTATTTAGAAGTAAACCTAATGGATGATGTCTTACATGTTAATAAAGTTGATGATAACACAGTGTTGTCTCTTGAACCTACTGAATCTTTGTCCTTGAAATACCGTGAATTGATAGACTGGGATGAGCCTACGATCACAAGCCTTTTATCTTTTGACAATGACTATTCCATAGCCTATTATCTCAATGCTTGTGAACCCTTCCTTTCTTCCACCAGTGTAAAGAGTGAAACTATGACTGAGGAGGCTATCAAATTTCTTAGTCTCAAAATGAAAAACAAAAAGAATAAGAGATCTGATGGTGAAAACCACCTAGTGGTAGTATCAAATACTAAAAGAGAAAAAGAAAAAAAATGTATCCAATGGTGAAAACATTTGAGAGGTGCCAAAGATGGGAATCTTGATATCCTCCCAGATCACTTTCAAGAAAGATCATCAGTTTTGATTGAACCTACACAACCCATTAATTTGGGAACAACAGAAGCTCCTCAGCTAGTTCACATTTCTTAGTCCACTAGTACATTTGGCCTAGTTTTTCTACCAAAAATTTTGACCAAAAAATAAGAAGGTTTTACTTGGTCAGATTATAGAAGGGAAACTTTGTTTTTTTTAAATTTATGCCCGTGTTTGTTGAAATAGCGAAAAATTTCGTGGTGGTCAAAATTTTGACAAACATGGGCATAACTTTAAAAAAAAAGGTGAATTTCATTTCTCATTTCATTATTTCATTTGCAAAAAAGAGAAGGGCAACGCGTGCACAGGAGATACGTCCCAATTCTTGACATCATGGGGTAGCAGTAGGAGCTTGAGCTCAATCTTTAAATAAGGTATGTGGTAGAGGATTATTAATTCATGCATTCTTCTTTTCTTTGCTATGTATTGCACAAGGGCTTCCTTAAATGTTCTTATTTTCAGGTGGGTTTATGCATAGGATTGTGGCATTTTTCTTTACACAGTCAAACATGAAATGAATAAGTAGCTTTTAACTGTTGTAGCAAATTTTGTTATTTGATTTCAATTGTCTAGATTATGTTTTTATTCTACTAGAATAAAGTGACTCTCTATCAAACCGGATTCTCATGATTCTCTAGTGATGGATTTACCCTATGTGAACAATATTGAACAACCTGTGGAAGGTTTGAAGGCTTATTTTTTTTTTTCTAAATGTAGAACTTCTCTCAAAAATCTAGTAGAGAGAAAAAGAAGATGGGATCCTTCCAGAGGTCGATAAAGACACATTTATGAAAGT
>BSBK01007296.1:267500-543814 GCA_027943335.1 Chamaecyparis obtusa | reverse complement strand
TCCTTATCTTTGCTAAGCTCCTAAAATTTATCTTTGCCAAAGTTTCTTTATGCCTAATAGAAATATTGGGTGGTTGATATACCGATCAACAATGTTAAATGCATACTGAGACTTAGGAAATATATTTTTTTGGGGGGACTTAGGAACTTTAGGAAAAATTAAAACTGGGGCCCGCTAGGTAAGAACTTAAAACATAACATGGCCCTGCCTGGACATAATTTAGAACATGTGTGGAAAAGGTGACTTAAGTGAAACAAAAGGTAATGAAGAAATAGAAAATGGCGCTAGGGTTTATGGATTTAAATGAATTTTTTGAAACCCTTTGCATTGATAAACCCTATTCCCTTCATACATGAAACAAAGAATAGCAATTTTCCTCAAATTTTTTATAGCGACAGAAAATTGGCTAACAAGAGCATTGTAGAAAATTAGAGATCTCTATAGAAAGAGAATGGAAATATTGTGACGAAGAGAGAACCATGAAGAAGTTAGAGGGATTAAATGAAGCAAGGGGATCAATTTGAGGGAAAGAAGAGGAAGGAAAATGAGGTTTTTGGGCCATTCTAGAATATTCTGGGCCATTCCATTGACAAAAGCAAGGGTGACAAGTTGGAAAGCATACACAATAATAATATTTGAATATTAAGATGTTAGTGGACGAATGTGTGGCACATAGATGTCCCACAATGCACTAGTGTCCAAACAAATCATGCTAAAAAATGATGGGTGACAAAGGTAATATGTGACTCATGCAAAGGTAATGTTGGAAAATGGTTGCTGACAAGGAATTTGATCATTCTAAGAGGGAAAAAGTTGATGCAAAGGTTAAAATGGGCCTACTCAAATATTATGGGAATTGAAACTATAGTGGTTAAAAAACTGTGGGCTCAAATTGCAAATAGGTGTATGCAATTTTTGAATCTACAATTCTCTAGATTTCTTTTCTATTATTATAGAATATATGCATTTGGAAACTAAGGAAAGAGAGATAAGTACTAGAAATACTAGTTTATAACTAAACACACATAGCTATACAAGAAATACATGCATTTCCTTGACTTAACAAGTTGTATCCTAGATGTTCCTAATTTCTTGACCTAGAACCTTGAGATGCCCAATCTTGATGTTCCTATTGCTAAATCGAATGGGTTTGGAAAATGGAGTGTCCTAAGTGACTGCTACCAAAAGAAAAGGGAAAAAAACCCTCCTCCCATGAATAAATCTAAATTATTTGTTCAGGAAGTGATTGGAGAGGAAGAAGAAGATATTGATGAGGATCATAGTAATCCCCGTAGGTATAACAAGTTGGCTACTAGGTCAGCAAAGAAGGGAAAAATTTGCTTGTTGACTATGATTTTGAGGAATAGGATGCTGAGAAAGGTACTGAGAAGATTAAGGAGAAATATGATAAGAGAAAGATGATTGAGGGTGATGGTGTTGAAAATGATACCCTTGGCCATTCTAACAAATCAACAACCAATAGTTCTATTTGTATCTTAGATATCACAAAAGAGGAGCCAATTGACCTAACTAGTAACATGATGCTTGAAGAACAAAATGTCAATCATACTCCTGGTAGATCCCTCTATACTAACTGTTAGAAAACTACATTGGAGATGGGTAATCAAAAGATAAAGGTGGGAGATCTAAAAAAAATTGTTAGAGATGGAAAGGAAGATGAGGAGTATCTCCAAGTTCATCCTTCGAGTTATGCATAGTTCTACTACTATAGTAATAATCTTAGAGATACATTCCCAAAACACTATATTTACATGGAAAACCCAGTACGGGAAAAACTATGTACCTTATCTTTTGAAGTTCGCAGTGGTCTTCTTCATTGTATGAATGTATTAAATGGTGCAAACACGTACAATATGAAAAAGGGAGAAGAATAGAATATGTGGATAGGTAATTACTTCCCCATTTCATTGAATTGCACATTAGGCAGAAGAGGTGACTAAAGCTCTAAATGGGGACAAGGTTTTTCCGTCACTAAATAGTGTAATTTAAAATAAATGGGAATGATTATGTAATGTAATTGATCTATTATAGAAGTCACTTAAAATATGATCAAAACAAACTAATATGAATTGCTATTGAGATGAAACTAAAATAAATAGAAAACTAGAAGATGAAATTGATCCGCTCCAAAAATTTTAGTAAAAAATGGTAGGGACAAGGAGAGACTCAATCTATACCCGGGGATAGGTAAAAAATCGATATGTTCTGACACTTTTAGATGAAACTTTCACAAAATCTACTATATTCTGTACTATGTAGATATGAAATCGTAGCTCCATAACCTATACCTTCACACAAAAAATAGGGAAAAGGTTGGGAAAACGGGTTGCCTTGGTCAAACCCCTGTCCAGGAATCAACCTTGAAATATGATAGAAATTGCATAAAAGAAAGAATGTAAAAAGACAAATTGCTTATTTACCTTGCATAATCCCTCATGAACGGATGTAGAAATTGCTCAAAATCCATGAAAATTCTTGAATGTACTTGGAATGCAAAGAGTTTACCTTGGAACGTGATAGTAGGATTAGGAAGCCCTTATAAATGCACATATCTAGATTTCCACTTCAAAATAAAGATAACAAAATTTTTCAAAATCTATTATAGGATTTAGGTGATGACCTCTTCTCAAAGAAAAAAAAAAATTAAGACTTTGGCATAAACTCAATACACAAACTTTAAAAAGATAAAAACAAGGAAAAAAGTAATAAAATAAATCATACAAATTCTTGAATCTAACACACACACACACACACCCATCATACACATACACATACACATACATAAAGCCAATATCTAAAGATTGTAAGATTAAGTAAGTCCACCAAAAAAAAAAAGAAAAACTCCAAAAGCAATCACTCAACATAAGGGAGCAAGTCACTCTAGTTATTTCATGAATAATAATTGCTTAATCTATTGAAATGGATGCTCAAAAGTTAAACGAATAAGATAATAACACTTATCTTGAAACATTATGAAGACTTCTTATGATTGATGTCACTAATTGATTCACCAATCTATAGATGCTTTAAAAATGATTAGACTAACACTTTGTATTATTGATTTCTTTGTATGACGTTCTAGTTCAATATAATGCCTACAAAATTGATCTTCAAGCCTATAAATCTGAACCAAACTCACATATCTAAAATCTACATATAGAACATGTAGAAATGATCTTCATAAAAATAAAACTTAAAATTTACTCACCTTGACGTCTATAAAGAGATTATGGCATACATCATTTAAGAACTTACAAGTAAAATTCAGTATCGATTGACCCAAAACCTATTAATAGTTCAACAATTTGATAAAAATGATTAAAAACAAAGCGAAAATATGCAATGATGTCTGAAATATTGATGAAAGTAGATGGCGCAACATGATAACAACTCCCAAATGTTGATAGTTTAAAATAAATTAAAATTTTCCCTTAAATAAAAATACCCACCAAATATATAGGCTTCTTAAAGTTTGAAATGCAAACAAACGGCCATAAGTTATATATAGGCTTCTCCTGAGCCTGGTTAACCCTTAAACAAACCAGTGAAAACTAATCTACACTACTGTAGACGGACATGTTGAACCTGTCTGAAGTGTTGCTGGGCAGCAATGAGTGACGATACTTCTGGTGAGCGTTGGTCCTTGTTTCTCTCTTTCTCGCCATTTTCACCCAGCAGACACCCAAACAGAAATCTTACAATTGGATTGTTGAAAACACAACTTTGGCCCTCTTCATCACAGCTTTTGTCTGAATCGTCCACATCTTGATTGTGGGTACTCATCTCCTGCAAAAGTATTTGAGATAAATCAGAACGCTTAAACTTTCACTGTAAACAAATTTCAACTGAGTTTGGGGTTATCTTCATTGAAGAGGATGCTTTTGTAAGCTCGGAATGCTTGGCGCGGAAGACAAGTTGGAGGCGTCAAAATATTCTTGAGCATGAATTGACCAAACCCACTTTCTGAGCAATGGTTTTGATTTGACTGAGATTGAATGAGTGCATGCATTTCCAAAAAGTTGCTTTGTTAAATCTCAGAACTTCAGGGAAAATGGGTGCGCACTTTCAACTTGAACCCCTTCTTTTCATATACATGTTTATGCCAACGTTTATTCAATTTGGAGATTATTTTAATATAAATTTTAAAAAATTATGTAATGCTTTTTTAAATTATCAAATTTGATTTTTTTCCTGTTTTTTGTTTTTCATTTATTCTCATTTGTATTCATTTTTAGATATCTGTTTTTATCTGTTTTTATTTCTGTTCTTATATTCATTTTTATTTCTGTTTTTATATTCATTTTTAGATATATGTTTTTATTTCTATTTTATTTACATTTATTCTAATACTTTCATATTTTTTAAAAGACTTCTATTCCTTCATTTTAAATATCTAGATTTTAGATTTTTTTTGGCTTTCATATCATTTTTTTACATAAGATATATTTGATATGAAAATCAAATTATAGAATTCATATGACTAACTCTCGTCTTTTTCATAGTCATTGAAGTAGACTTATTACATGTTTACATGACAAATTGTTAATTTTTGGTATATATACACATTTGTCTGTGCATTCCAACATCAAGGAAACATTTGAAATGCTCTAGAATACTAGGGGGCATTGATAGGAACACTTCAATTTAGAACGCTATATAAGAATAATACATTGCATCAAAATCAACATCTAGATCAGTT
Source organism: Chamaecyparis obtusa (assembly GCA_027943335.1). Taxonomy (NCBI): domain Eukaryota; kingdom Viridiplantae; phylum Streptophyta; class Pinopsida; order Cupressales; family Cupressaceae; genus Chamaecyparis; species Chamaecyparis obtusa. Next base: position 539,094 of record BSBK01007296.1, on the reverse strand, counting down.
ACATGCTTGCTTGTTCTCCACCGATCTTTATCACAATAAGAAAGTCAATCTAACCAAAGGTTCAACCTAGGAAAAGTTGGTTGTTGCAAGTATAGTGATCTTCCAAAGGTATTTTAAATACCTCCAATCATTAGTCATTAGTAGAGGGCATATATTTCAACAACTAGGATCTAATAGAAATGCATAGTGCACTAGATCATGATCACACATCAAAGACTGCAATAATCAACTACAAACTATCTCCAAAACCTTTTTGATGTCTACAACCGCTGATCTTCAATAACCAAAACACGCCATCACAATAAGCATACTGCACCACTGTCGAACATATATGTTTACATCCAACAATCATCCCTACAGATATGTTGACAACACATCAAACTTGCCAAGGGACCCCATGTTGGAATTTTGACCTCCACAACAACAATGATGATGTAAAAGAGAGCTTAGCTTGGTAGGGTAGAAGCTAAATCAAAATTGAAATGATATTGCCTTAGGAATTGATGATGGTAATGATGATAGTCCCTTTGTTCTGTGGGCCAGCACCCTCTTACTGCTTTTTCTATCAAAAACAATTTAGTCAAGTGATTCACGATGTTAGTTTAGAGAATATGTGTACTTTGATGATAGTAAAACTACCTACATGTTTTGACATGACAACCCATGTGAATTTATTTTGTAATTATTTTGGTTAAGTGATCTAATGAAGAGATAAGTTTATAGCATGAGTATCAAGACATGAATAATGAGGAGATTTTTGAGAATAAAAGGTAAATAATATGTTTAACATTGTAGTACAGTAATTCATAGATGTGGAAAAAAAAAAAAAATCTGGTTACAATATCTATCCAACATAAGATTTTGGATCATAAGATGTCACTCATGGAGCTAGTATAAATTGTTCCTTATTTATAGTCACATGCAATTGTTAGTTAAGTCTTATACTTAAGATGGAGAAGACGCCATTGATACCAGTTCAGAAGCTATAAAGTCTTTACGAAAATAAAAAGAAAGAGCGGGACAGCAGGGGATTTGGTTGAAGGAGATGAGTTTATGTGGAAGGGCAAGGGGTTAATTCCGTAGTTTCCTGGAATTAACAGGGAAAAGAAGAACAAGGAAAATGCTTGGAAATTAGACAAGTGCAGGTCTGTGAAAGAGGAAGAAAATGCTTAGAAATTAGATGAGCCCCGACATGTAGAAAGGACAAAGTGGGTTCGGTCCTTTCATGGAAGCATCCGAGGGAGAGAATCCAGAATGCTTTGACTAGGTAGAGAAACCCTACATGAACCAAAAGAAGATTGAAATCAAATTTGTCGGTGCCATGATGAGTGGGAAAATGCTTGGAAATTAGGTAACCGAAGGTTTGTACAGAGGAGGCAGATTTAGTGGAAAATGCTTGGAAATTACATGTACCTATAAAGAGTAAAGTAGTTTCAGTCCTTTCGGGAAAATGCTTGGAAACTAGACATGTAAAAATGAGAAGGTGGGTTAGGTCCTTCGTCGAAACATCCAATCGACTGAATCGGTCTTCCGGTGCCGTGTTGAGTTGGAGGAAAGTGCTTGGAAAGTGCATCCCCGACATGTACAAAATAATAAAGTGGTATCAGTCATTTACTGAATCAAAATGCTTTGAGTAGAGGGACCCTTACATGAACGAAAAGGAGATTCGATTTGATTACAGATGATTTGATTAGATTTGGAGACATATCAATATGGGGTATAAGTGAATTAAAACTCCTAATTGTATCTTAGTGTGCAATGGGTACGCTGTAGAGGTATGGAAAATCAAATAAGAACTTGTCCTTATATCTATCTCTCCTTCTATATGTCGCTTATGTATCTCCCTTGATATCTTTTTATATTTACCTCTCGATTTATCTCTATCTCTATATCTATTTTTCTCCCATCCTTACTCTATATTAATCTCTATCTCTATCTTTCTCTCCCCCTCCATATCTAGACACATCTCACTCTCTCTATCCATCCATCTCTCTCTCTCTCTCTCTCTCGCTCACACACACACACACATGTTCTCTCTCTAGCTTTCTCTATCCCTATAGCCCTTCCCCTCTCTATCTCTCTTTATATATATCACTTCTTGTCTCCATAGATTCATCTTTCTATCTCTCCCTCTTTCATCATTTCCTTATGTCTCCTCTCTATATATTTATCTCTACCATCTCTATCTATCCCTTTCTCCTCTCCCTTTATCTATTCCTTTTCTTCTCTACATATCCCTCTCCTCCATATCCATTCATTTTCTTACATAACACGCATATGCTTTCATTATACATCCAACTACCACACCATAATAATTTTCACCAGCTTTTGTGGAAAAAAAAGGTGAACAAAAAAAGAGTTTTTCTCAAGTGATTAGTGGAGCGAAGCCTCCACAATCAGATGCAGGTGTGAATCTAGTTGCACAAGATAGTATGCCTCCCCAATCAAATGTAGGTGAACAAAAGAAGATTATTGCTACGCCAGATGGTAGGGAGAAAAAAGGCCGGTTGAATGTCAGGAGGAGGATGTTTCTCAGTATATTGACGGGTATGTGAATGATGGAGAGACTATGGATTGTAATCTGACGGATTGACAGGATGAGGCAACCAAAGAGGAGGGTGGTTGGGTAGTTGTGAAGGGAAAAAAAGTAAAGAAAACACAATCATCATTTGATATGACCCTACGATCACATAGGAAGGGAAATGTTAAGAGTAAATCTTGATTGTTTCTTATCTTTATCCAGATCTATTGATAGATCTTACTATTTTCTTTATTTTGGGGAGTTGACTTTCTTATTGTAGTCTTATCATTTTTCTGTATTTATGGAGAGTTGGCTCTCATATTGTAGCCTTCATTGGGCCCAGCTAGGTTTTTTCTCTGGGTTTATTAATAAAATCAACTTGTTATTGATAAAATTTTTTTAAAAAAAATTATATCATAAATTAAATAAAATTTATATTTATATATTGTATTTTATTTACATCTTAATTTAACTTGTAATATAGAAAGATGGGTAAAAACTGATAGAAAAGGAGAGTGAGGACATACTATCCTTAACATAAAGCATCAATGAACATGTTATCCTTAGATTGTTGGCATGAAATAACTATTCAAAAAGTTAGTTTTTTTTCCTTTGTCTCTTTCCCTGTACATCTATTATCTTTCTCTTTTGCATGCTCTATCTCTCTTTGTCTATATTTATTGTTACCATATAATTTATATATAATTAGTTAGCAAGGAGTGAAATATTAATAGAAATATCAACAGTTAATAATTTTGTGATGTAAATTTCTTAGAACAATATCTGCCCAAACAACTTTACCTACAGACCAAAGACCTATTGACAAATACATAAATTTTGATATAAAATAACTAATCAAAAGTTTGTTTATTATACTTCAATCTCTTTTCCTTTTATATCTCTTATGTTTTTGTGTCCTCTATTCATTTTTTTTACACGTATCTCTTTGTATACATACTAATATTAAGATATATAATAGTAAATGCAATTATAAAATAAAATATATTATAATAAGTATTAATATAATACATAATAATTTATATTATATAATAATCGAGATAATAATAATTATATATTAGATTTATGTAGTAATTTAATTTATCTTATATAAAAATATATTAAATATTTCTTAGATTTATAATTTTAATATAAAATATAATCTTTAAAAATAATATAATTATATAATTTAATTTGTATTAAAATATTATGCATCATATCGCAGCTTTCGTCTGAAACGTTGGTATCTTGAATATGGGTGTTCAGACCCATCTTCTATAAAAATGTTTCTGATAAATCAAAACACATGAACTTTGTTTTCCACAGTTTTACAAAATAGTACAGTTTTAGGGTTTGTACTTTTTATACGCTCAAATTTTATCTTGTAAAAGATAAGGTAGGTGCGTGAAGAAGGATTCAATTCGTGCATTGACTTGACCAGGTTTAAGGAAAATACTTTTTAATACGTGCCAATTCAAATTTGTATTGAATGGTTAAGAAAGTCCTTGGGCACGTTATGCGTATGTACAACACATTAATGATTATTGTAGAGCTAGGGTAATGTCACTGTGTCTTGACATTTCACTTCTTTCTTTGACTTTTAAATTTCCTATCAAGATGGTTAGATTTTTTTATAAGGGTCTTATAAATTTTGTTGTAATGGTAAGTTTCACATCATTCTGCATTCAATTTTTATAATTTGTATTTATAGATAATTGTTCAAAATAATTAAAGAAAAATAAATGTTTTCAGAATTATTTTTATTTAACATATAAAATTTATGTTATGATTTAATATGATGTGTAAAAATCTAATGTTTATGATTATTCTTAAATTATTATAAAATTTAATGTGTTAACTAATTTTTTTATGTTTGGGAGAGAAATTCAAAACACTATTCTAAAAACACTCAAAATTTTAAATGTAAAATGTAAGGCTCTTAATTTTTTATGAAGTCAAAGTTTTCTTATATAATTCTTTATAATGATGGAAAATTGATTATTTTGAAGTTTTTCTTCTCATGAAACATTTCCTCTTATCCATTTGTTTTGTTCTATAACATTGGCACATTTGCAAAGTGTAATAGACAAGAAAATTCAAAGAGACATAGATTCCAATTATGATAGTGGTTTGAAATCAATCACATCATTGAAAAGATTCATGTGCAGTCTCCAATACATACATTTAATAGTAAAGGGTAAAAAAGAAGGGAAGATAAGTTTGAAATAAGAGGACCAGGTTACAAGATATTTGTGGCTAACTATAAGGTAATTAAAGTTATATGAAATTTTCACGGGTACCTTAACAAAGGTGTACACATTGAAATTCGTTTTGATGTCTTGAATAGATAGGTGTCTCATTTAGAAGACTTTCAAAATATTTTTGTAATTGTTTCTTTAAAAAAATAGTAATTTTTATAATGAGGTGATTCCATTAATTTTGTTGTAATGAAAAGTTCAGTCTCAATCAATGTTTTTAGTGTTTTATTTTATAATAGTATATTTATTAAGAAAAATAATTTAAATAGGTATATTTATTAAGAAAAAAATTTAAAACATTGTCTTTGATTCTAATTGTACTTAGTAAAATGCTATCTTTTAAACAATTTATATCACAACATTTTATGTTTTGATTTATAAGAATTAGATGTTACCAACTATTTTTTTTTAATCTCAAATTGTTATATTATTAATATAAATTAATTTTTTAGACTAATTAATTTTATATCATTTTAAATAAATTGAAAAGATAATATGTACAAGTGTGTTGATGCTCTATATGGTCTGAATTTCTTGATTTGCAAGACAAGGTGTTTGTGAGCAACTTGAGCCTCATTTTTGATTGATTTGTGTTGTGTCAATCGAAGATAAATGTGAATCTTTTCACAAGGAGGCCTTTGCTGGTTTGATTCTTGGAGAGGCTGCAAAAACCAAATTCTAACAACCAATCTTTTTGTATTTTCTAGGTTAAGATAAACATATAATTCCTATTGTAAAGTTTAAACATAAATCTATGATTAATTAGATTTCTAAATAAATGACAAAGGTTAGGGTAACTAGAAATTGAATTAAAAAACTTATATGCAAATTTTTAAAGGACATAAACCACTGGTATATTAAACTTGCGAATTAAATCAAAAGAAAACCAACACGACTCAAGACCTCGTGTAGATGGCTATGCATTCTCCTGGACCGACTGAAGGGTTGTAGACAAAAACCTTCAAGCAAGCGCTCAGTGAGGAGGTAGTTATCCCGCTAGAGGCCAAAATCGTGCTCGATGGAGAACCGCCTACGAGAGGAAGCAGTGGAGCCGACACTGGAGATGAGGATTCAATGTCTTCTAGTGTTTGTATTGTTAAACCTAATGCCCAGATGGCCCTAGTTATTGAGAAAGAAAAGGATTCTCTTAAAAACTCTGCAATTTTCTGAGCCGCTCAGGATATCAATAAACTTCCTTCTAGGAACTTTTTAAATGATTGGTTGCATAATGTTTGGGGCAAAAAATTTGAATATCATTTTTCGTATCTGCGCATGATTCAAAAAGGCCTTTTCATCATTTTCCTCAAGAACCCTAATTCGTAGAAAGAAATTATAGCAAGGCAGTTTTGGAAAATTGGGTCTGCCAATTTTAGAGCCCTTCCTTGGTCCCCGAATGTGATTCAAAATGAGGTGCTTGCGCTATCAAGCCCAAGGTGGATTACCCTTAGTAGTGCTCCCCCTTTCTTATGGAATATGATCCCACAAGCCCTAGAACCCTTCAGCTCTGTTATCCATGTGGATAAAATTGACACACTCCTTCCCCACATGGATGCTAGAATTTTGATTACCATTAACCCTGGAATCAACCTCCCAGGAGGAATACGATTTGAACTAAAAAATTCATGCCATTTCTACCCTATTTCCTTCTTGGGAGGACTCAATTCCTGTTTCCTATGCAGAAGGGAAGGTCACAAAAGACAAGATTGTCCCCTAATTCATAATAAGAACCCTAATATGAGGACCAATAAAGGCAAGGAACCTAACCCTAAAGCTGGTAAAGGTAGTAAAATTCCATATTTTAAAAACCAGTCGAGCCCCGATAAAAATCTAAAGGTGACGATCCCCCAGACTTTGGATGAGCTTGTAGACAAATTGGAGTCTCTCAAGGAGGCGTTTAATAATAACCATGAATGCATACCTCCCCCAAGGCCGGGCTTCGATAAAGTACCTAATGTTGATAATCTAGACTTCAGCCTGAATGTGAAGGAGTCAGGCCCCCAAAATTGTAAACTCAATTCCCAGCAGATTGTTCTCAGCAAAATAAGGAAGATTGTTGCTAGTAGGAAAAAAGATCCAAAGGCCTCAAAAATTGAGTTTAAGGAAAATTTATTTCAAGATAACCAGTCGTTCGATGCTCTAGCGGCTATTAGGGATACATATGATAAGGAAGATAGGCTTAATAATTTCTCTCTCACTATCATTCCAGCAGCCTAATTGCCATTGGAATCCTCCCGATCCCCATCTCCCCATACTAAGGAGGCTTCTCTTGTTTTTTGTGGATCTCCCTCTCCCACCAATGAGGGTCATAAAAATGATATCGAAGAAGGAGAAATTGTCGGGATGGAGGTGGTTGATAATAATGAATATCAAGGAGAGTCTCAGGAATTTGTGTTTCAGGCTATAAAGAAAACCAGGAAACCGATTGACAGGCGGTCAGAATTGGATGGAAAGGAAGAATTGAATGTCCATCAGGAAGATGATGGTTCCCCCCCTATTAGGAAGAAGAGAGGTAGAGCCCCTAGCCTCACTTCTACCATCAAACCTTCGAAAATCCAAAAGAAATCTCTTCCTAATTGTTTCAAGAGCTTTAAAGCTCCTATGGATCAAGATCCACAATGAAGAAATGGAGTTTAAACTGGCATCTTGGAATGTGAGGGGACTAGGGTCCCTTGACAGAAAATATGTTGTTAAAAGGTTCATTAGGATGCAGAAAGGATTTGATTTCCTTCTGCTACAAGAGATTAAGGCGGTAGGGTTCTCATTAGAAGTTGCTTTTAAGTGCATCTGGCCAAATGCCAGAAGCATTTACACCCAAAACCCAAGAGGTAAAGGAGGGAGTGCCATTCTTATACATCCCAGGTGGGCAAATCGTATCTCCGATTGGGGATCATTCCCATGTAACAGAGCAATTTGGCTAACTTGTAAAGAAGGTGATAAAGAATTTGGAATTTGTTCAATTTATGCAGCCAATGATCATTATGATAGGATACAACTATGGGAGTGGTTAAGTAACTTGAAAGCCATTCCATGGGTTGTTGTAGGAGATTTCAATATGGTGGAATCCCCTCAAGACAAAGGGGGTGGGGCTAAGATGGAATGGAAGGGAAATGAAAAATACTTCTGGTCTAAAATGATCAGTAAACATAAGCTTCTTGATCCATTGGCAGGACAGAAGAAGGAGCATGTAGGCATATGGCATACCTGGTCCAATTATCAAAGGGGGAATCAAAGGATTTACTGCAGGCTAGATAGAATTTATGCCAATAGGGAGTTCTTTAGTTTCAGAAATGAGATTGGAGGTGAGAGTGTCAAAGTGATTCCCTATTCCCTATTAGATCATCATCCAATTTTTGCTACCTTATTCCAAATAGGTAGTTTCCCTAGATCAAGGGGAGGTGACAAGTCCTTTACCTTGAACACTTCCCTGATTAAGATTAAGGAACTCAGAGCTACCACCCGGCTGATTAGGGATTTCAATCACTTTTCAGTTAAACACCAAAGTGCTGGAATCAATTTACCTCTAGTTGGAAAACCCGTTTCAAGTAATTGGAAGGAAGAGGGCTAAGGATGGTAGGAGGGCTGAATCAGAGCTGTAAAAAGATCTCTATAATGTAGAATTAAGGAATTAGAATTGTCCTGGGGATGAGGTAGCAAGTGATATGTTTGCAATGACTAGAGAATCTCTAAGAATGCAACAATATAAAATCAACGGTGCCAAGGTTAGGGCCAGAGCCAATTGGATCAAGGAAGGTGACAGAGGCTCCAAATTCTTCTTTCAACTACTCAAGACTAAAGAAGCCAGGAAAAACATCAGCCATATTTTCCATAATGGGGATGACCTGTCTTCCTAAAAAGACATTCTACATGCCTTTATAGATTATCACACCAATCTTTTCACTTTGGAAGACTCAGACTCTAGTGTGAGAGGGACAGGATAAAGAATATACTTCCACCTTCTCTATCAGAAGGAGATGCAGATTCTCTGAGTAGAACCTTAAGTATTGAAGAGATAACCAATGCAATTGAACACATGGAAGATGATAAAGCCCCAGGGCCTAATTGACTACCAGTTGAGTTCTACAAGAACAATATAGATTGGATAGCCCAGGACCTACTTGAAGTTTATAATGAGGTGATTGCTAAGGGTAAACTAGGGGATGAGATTAATACCGAGTGCATTAAACTGATCCCCAAGGAGGGAGACAAGACCCTGATTAAGAATTGGAGACCTATTACCCTGTTAAATGTCTCCTACAAAATCATGGCTAAAGTTCTAGCTAGAAGACTGGTGGATATTCTCCCTAAGATTATTAGCCCCTCCCAAATTGGATTTGTTAAAGGGAGGTACATTTTGGAGAATCTTATCACTTGCTGGGAAACTATGGATTGGGCAAGAGTAAGTGGGCAGCAGGCTAGCATGTTGTTGATAGATTATGAAAAGGCTTATGATAGAATTGAGTGGCAATTCATTATAACCATGATGGACTCCTTGGGGTTTCCTAAAGATTATTTCAAGATGGTTTGGACTCTAATGAATGGTGCCTTAGCAATGGTGGAAGTTGATGGAGAGAAGTCTCCCCCATTCCATCTTACCAGATCAATAAGGCAAGGTTGCCCACTAGCACCTTCACTTTTTGTTATAGCTGCTAAATCCCTACACCATATCCTAAGGGATAATACTCTCTCCCCAAGAGTCAAAGGGATTGAACTTCCTAATGAGGAAGAAATCATAAATGTCCAATTTGCAGATGATACAACCATTATGGTGGAAATGGAAGAGAATAACTTCATGCACCTTATGAAGAAGTTGGATATCTTCTGCTCAGCATTAGGCAGTAAGGTATCCATTGCTAAATCAACTCTATTGGGATGGGAGGACTCCCCTCTAGAGTGGTGTACTCACTTGGCCTTTTCCTGGGGTGGCCCATTGCACCAAGTTAGATATCTTGGGATCCTATTCTCGGTCAAACTGGATCTGAGAGGTATGTGGAATTGGGTGAAGGATAAAATTGATGTGAAATTGAAAAAATGGGACAATAGATACCTATCTCTGGCAGGAAGGATCCAAGTTCGTCAGAAATTCTTGGCAGCTTATCCCATATATTATTCATCAGCCTGGCTATTCAATCAAGGTCAGATTGGATACATACAAAAGGTGATCAGAAATTATCTCTAGTCAGATGATAGAGGTAACAAAAAGGCTCATGCTGTGAGATGGGAGTGGTGCAACAGATCATGGGGGACTTGGTCTGAAATATTTAAGATGGCAAGAAGTTGCCTTGGCTGTCAAATGAGTGGTCAAAGCTGCTCAGGGCTTGGAACCTTGGAAAATATTGGTAAGGCACAACATCACTAGAGGTTATCCTTCCTGGGCTAGACATTGGAAAAATCTTCCATTTATTGACCTATTAATTGGGAGATTCTAAGTATCAGTGGTAGGTTATAAAGTGTTTTAATCTATCTGGAGGGGATGGGAGGAAGTCAGGGGTTACCTAGCTGATTCTAACCTCCTGGATCAGTCGCTTAACATCTGTGGTGAAAGATCAATATGGTGGAACCTTTTCAAAGGTAACAAACCACTTGCTCTTTTACAAGGATGCTTAGCAAAAAATTGGAATGCCCGGGGAGTCAGTTACTTTGTGGACATAATTGAAGAAGAGAAATTACTGACTTGGAATGAGCTAGCTGATAGATATAATATTCCCCCTTCCCATTGGAGAACGTATTCCATGCTGAGAGATAGTTGTTCAATCCTTAATCTACCCAGAGACACTGATGTGGACTTGGACAAAGTTGGACTCATTAAATGGAAGGATGGTACCCCTCTGTTACAGTCTAAAGTCAAGAATATATATGATTTTCTTACTACTTCGGATGACATCTTTGAACACTTGAATACCAAGTGGCATCTTAGCTAGGAACCCAATTTTTGGAGTAAAACCCTGTCTAAGCTTTGGCATACCCCAGCAAAACCCAAAATCCTCTATTTTTTGCGGCATTTCCTTCTGCATAGGTTACCTCTCAAAGACCCTTCTGGTGCACCTTTCCCCTGCTCTTTCTGTTCTAAGCCCAAGACCATTACCCATTTATTCTTTGATTGTCGCCTCACTGCCGAACTGTGGAATCTTTTTGGGTTGGTGTAGGGTCTTAACTTTAATGTTTTCAATGTTTTAACTGGATCTATCCCAGGACTAAGGAAGGGCTTTAATCAAATTTGGGCTTCTCTTTCTTATCATATTCTATGGCATATTTGGAAAATTAGGAATGACAATATTTTCAAGAGTAGACATTGTTTTCTCACTGAATCTCTGCGGAGGCTCACCATCCATAATGTCTCCATGCAGGTTACAATGGTAATGCAGGTAAAGGAGAGTAAAGCATTAAAGGTCATTAGAAGTGTTTGGGAGGTTATGGACATGAACCAGAGTAATTACAATATGAGTACCAAGGTAGATGTCAAATTTGATTTTGACATCACCATCAGACAGATGATGGATCAGTTAAAAGAATAGGGATAGACACTACCTCTATGAGATACAGTCATAATAAAGGAAGATATATTGGGTCAGATTATAGGGACATGAACTGTGCAAGAAGCTACAGAGATCGCACATCAGGTGATTGCTGATTCAAAACAAGAGTTCAAGTAGTGAACAATTTGGAGCACTGTCAAAAACTCTCTCAAATGAATTACCTATAGCTGTCGACTCCATATATGTTCCTCCTATAGCTATGCCACCATTTCCATGGGAGACCTATTTCTCCAAACCGTACAATATCATATATCATGGTGACCTATGCCTTAAGTGGGCTGACCACCAGAGGCCTTGGATGGCCTAGTTCCCTAAGTGATTGGGTTTCATTATTGTTATTTTGTCAGTTATTATGCTCTAGTAAGCAATTTTGTGTCTGTACTAGATTAGTCAACATAGAAGTGAAACATGTAAATTTTGTAAGAATATCGTGGACAATTCTCTGATGTAATTACCTTTCCTGTTAATATTAATTATGCTTAAGAGAGAAAAAAAAAGAAAACCAACACAATATGAATCAAAGTTTCTCACAAATCATAAGATGAAGATGCAATCATCGATGGAACATAAATAACATAAGCAAGGTTTCTCAAAACTCATCAAATTGTGAAGCTGCCACAAATGAACACACAGACGAGATAAATTTGTCCTTATGCACGAAAGAAATAATTCCCCAATAGTTCATCATAGCAAGCTGATACAATAAAAGTAAACTCCAGAATTAAATAATCACATATATAATTTGCAATCAGCACAATTGGATCTCTAAAATTCTTAAATTAGTAGCACCAATACACAAATTTTGCATAAACAATAGAATAATCAAAACATGAAATGAAGCACCAATCACATATAGCTTTATTGAAAATAAATATCGACCATCATTATATTGTACAATGCATTTATATAGTGCTTCACCTTTGAAAATAATAAATTTGTAGCTAGGGCTTTTGTTATGCAATAAATTGAAAATAGCTTTTAATCTAAATCTAACTAAAACAAAAATACTCTAAGACTAGCTCTAAACAAGCTCGCATGGATTTAATCCATCTACATTATATTTACAAGAAAAAAATTAAGATAAATATGCTAAGAAAATAAAAGATTAGAGCTGGAGTACCACCATTTGGTGAACTAGAGTCTTCTTCAAAACTTGGATTTCTCCCTTGGAATATTTTCCATTGGTACCCTTCATAAATTCAACTGATCAATATCTACAAGATTATAAAAAATGACCCCAAACAGGTAGGCAATCTAACCCAAAACAAGATCTTCAAGAAAAACACTATCTGATAGAATGGCCCAAGAAATTCAAATCCCAACCTTAACTCCAAAAAATAAAGGCTAAAAAAAATGACTAAGTGTAACCCTTACGTCTCCATGAATTTTCAGACTTTCAGAGTCCAAAAGGCCAAAAATCTGTACTTGGAAAAAAAAGGCCAAGTGTCAAAATTTCCTTAATGCAAAATTTGACTAAGTTAAAACTAAACACTTAGTCATTTTGAAGGATTATTGAATGTGCCTTGCAGAGTCTCTCTACTATCTCATGCACTTCTTCAATGTCTGCTTCTTAAATATTATCAAGGCGTTGTTGTTTTTTCTCCCTAATGGAAATCAATTATGTAGCAAAAGATTTAATTTCCTCCTCTTGATCCAACATCCTTTGCATATCCTCCCTTTGATAGAAAAGTTGTTGGAGGTCTTTCTTCATTTTTATACCAGCCACAATTCCCATGAATTTCTTCAAAATGCTCTTTATTGGGAAAATTATGTGGTTATCTCCATCTTCAAAAAAATCAAGGTCAACGCCCTCAAAGAATTCTTGTATCTCTTTGACCCATGTCATTACTTCCTCTTGTTTCTTACTCACTTTATTTTGAAAATTTTGACAAACTTTCACCATTCAAACTATATCCTTAATCCAGGTCTACAAATTATCAAGTTCTGATCCTTCATAAACCTTAACCAAAACTTGGAAGCATTGCTTCTTTATTATTTTCAGGTCCCTAAGAACCCTTTTCCATTTTTCAATCTATATATTCAATCCTTCCTAATTGCCTACCATGTCTACCGATTTGGTGACCTCTTGAAGAATAACTCTGAATCGCCTCAAAATTTCTCGAATAATGGTCTTCCCAAACTCTTCAAAATATAACTTCTAGTCTGAACACACATGAATGAAAGAATATGGTATATTCACTGGAAATTGTAACACAACTCTCTTCTCTAGGAAAGCTTGTAATGAGGCTTCCAAATTATTTAGGTCAATGGGACTTGTTGTTTTCCCAATGAATCTATTCATGGCTTCATTTTTCTTTGTTAATATCCTAATTTTCTCTTCATCTTTATCCATAAATCCCAAGGCATGTTTCAAACCAAGCGTAGCCAACTTTTTACTCCACTCCCTTGTAGGTTGACCTAAATCAACCTCATCCAAAGTATAATTCTCGAGAATTAAATTATCTCTACAATTATAGCATAACTAATTAGTATGACTACCTATGCCTTCCACTAGCCCCTATGATCATGAGTAACATATGAAATTATTCTCGACAGGGTTCTAGATTCTCCCTGATGGAAAGTATGACCTGAAATATCCATGTCAGTGTTTTGTTCCTCAATGTATACCCTTTTCCTTGGTTGTATTTCCTTAGTGAACTAGGTGGGCTTGGTGAATGTGGTGATTGGATCATATGAAGCAATCAAAATAGAGGGCATTACTCTTTAATATGGAGCTTCCACCTACTCCCTTCCTTCTTTCTCTAGAGTTTATCTTTCTTCTGAATTTTCTTCATTCTTTGGCTCTTTTTCTTCATCTTCCTTTAGTTGTTCCTTAGTAATGGGTTCTTTTAGTACATCCTCATGAGGAGGATAAATCTCTTCCCTTTCTAACTCCTTAGGAGCTTGTTGCTCTTCCACATCCTCCATGGTTGGATTAGAAGAAAACATGGGAGATGAAGACATCAAAGTAGGAATATGAATTGGTGGAGGAGTTGGTGTAGGAAGTTGGGACTCAGATTGTTCTGTGGTGGTTTCAACTTCACTCTCCTTATTAAGTGGGGACTCTTGGGGTAACTCCACTTGTTCTGATTCCTCCATCTGTATGTCTAGGAGATCTTGAGTAACACCATCTTCAACATATATTGGCTCTCTTGTTGGTGGAAGAATTTGTGGATCTTTCTCATTTTTAGTAGTCGGTTCTTCCTTTTTTTGTTCAGAAGTGGGGGCATTGAATTGGGACGGTGGAGGAGACAAAGTGAATGATACCTATTTTTCAAAATATATCTTTGCATAGTTGGTACAAGTTTATCTAACACCTCATCCTTGAACCTAGGGATGTTCTCAAAATTAGAAACATAAAATTCATCAGGACCAAAGGAATCTCAGGGGTCCATTTGCTCTTTTTTTGTATCTTTGGCAACATCAACCAAAACATTCTCTTGTCGAAGTCTCCTTTTAGTGAAAATTGTTCTTGACCATGTTCTTTGTGCCAAGGGAACATCATCTTCTTCCTCCTCCTCCTCTTCCTCCTATATAGTCTCTAATTTATGGGATGTGGATTATCTCTTTCTCTTGTACACCTTCCCCTTCTCATTGTGTGAAATTATAGGTTCTGTAACTTGTATTATTGGGGACCTTCTTAAGGTAGATGTTTTTCCTTGGACATCATAGGACTAAGCAGTAGGTTGATAAATACTCCCTGTCATTTTGGTCCTAGCCGGTTTCACCTTTAGGTTCGAACCATAAATCATTGGTCAATCCTAGTCTCGTAGTTTTTAGGAGCCTCCCCTTTGAACTTGGGCATCATTACTTCTCCTCCCTTCCTTTTCTCCCATTTAAATAGTGGATCATGTTTTTGCTTCATTGGCTCATGATCTATTTTGAATGGTCGTTTAATCCAATCCTTTGTAGTTTTTACTACATGTCGGGATTTGAAGTATATGTCATCATTTTCTTCTTTATCTACCTCTACATTAATTATGGCCCTTGTATATATCTTATCTTCATTATACAAAGGGTCCAAAATATCTTCAATATCAGCCTCCCATACTTTAGGTGGGATGCGAAGGACTAGGAAATCTCATTAAAGATCAAGATACATCCAACAATAGTCTTGAATCCTGACCTCATAATCATTTGTGAAGTTCATCCAATGATCTTCAATGTGAGGTTCATGAGCATAATGTCTTCTCATGATGTGACTATAAGTGCCTATGGGGTCAAACCTATTTCTCTTTCAATTGAATGGTTGCAAGGGGCATTCATCCCATTCGAAGGCCAGAGAAGGCCAGAGACTTGCACACTTTCATGTCTTGAAGAGAGTTAGGGATGATAGAAACATGAAAGTCCCAACAGTGTTTCATATTGTGCTTGATGTGCTCATTTGCATCAAAGATTCACCTAGCCATATCTAATCAAATTATTCTATCTGATGGGTATCTTGGAAGCTTCTTTGGTGTAAGAGTGCATCTTGCCACTCTGATGTATGTGAAAGTCTTAAACTAGATATAAAAGGTGCCTAATGCCCTTACTTTAATAGGAACTTCCTATGAGTCTTTTCACATAATCTACCTTAATTGAATGGAGGATTACGAAAGAAAAAACATCATTAACAATCCTCTAATATGTGCTATCTTCATTCAATTTATCTTTTCTCATGAGTTTCATATATACAGTGTATGGCCATGCATTAGGTTGGCCTATAGATCCCCTTTTCACTAAACTAGGGTATTCTTCCCTAGCGGTAAGTAGATTAATGAAGTCATGTAACATTGGGGATTGTTCTTTACTACAGTCAAATGCTCATCAAGGTTATCACTTAGAATAATGGTCCAGTCAAATCTAGCCCTTCTTCCCTTAACCCTTTCAATCATAATAATCATCCAAGGTTCAAGTTGGATAGATTGGGGAAGCCTATAAAATCTGCTCATCATAGTTACTGAAGCCTAGATGTCATCTTTCAAATATCCCCTTCTCATATCTATCTTGTCCAACTTGTTTTTTGGTAGGGGGTCCATCAAGTACTCCTTGTTGACAATTTTGTAAGCCAACTGAGTATTTATTTTGAACCATTTCTGACCCTTGTTAATAGAGAATACATAGAACTTATCAACCCCTTTGGGTAAGTGGAAGACATCTTCAATGTTGTCCGAATTAAGGTTGAGGACATCATCTCCTATTTTATTCTTTCACTAGTACATTTGAGACCTTTTTTCGATGTCAGGTCATCTGAATTGGGACGGTTAACCATTGATATAATGACACCACCCGACGTCACAATTTTGCAGTCAGAAAAAATGACAGTTTTGATAGACATTGTAATTACGACAATAATAGATGTTGCAAGATTGTCAGACCCATTTGTGGCTGTCCCAATTGTGACGCCTATCTGTTGCAAAAAATAAAAATGATAGTGACTCGTCAGAATCTTTCGATGGGTCGCTGTCATTTGTAATTTATTTGCCGACAGAGATGCTGTTAGTGTGACAGATATACATCATTTATACTTTTTAATGACAATGATGCTATACATCCGATAGAGTCCCATCAAAAGTTTATGATGGCTATCCATCATTTATAGTTTTTTATCAACAGTGATGATGTACATGTGACGACTGGATGTCAGATTGTTTTGACAGATAACTGTCGTTGTTTTATGGCCGTCGCGAATGTGACACAAATCAATTTTTTTTAAAAAATTATATATATTTATCGATCGAGTTAGTATCGATTCAGAAGGGTGTTCTTGCAGATCTGGTTCCTGCTTGTGATTTGGTTATGGATCATTCAGAGATGACTTTGCAACTCATGGATTATTGAGTTAGATGTGATGTTAAGAGAGCAACATGTAGAACTTGCACATTGGAGATTCGTAGATCACTATGGTGTCCGTGATGACTTGGGAGAAGTCTTCTTCTTGGTGAACCAATTTGAGAGACTTAGATTATAGAAAGTGGGTCTTTTGATGCGACTTATGAGACATTGGATGCCTCTTCACGGTGGGTTCACGGTGCGGTCTGTGGTATTTCTTTGCGACTGGGTTCTTGGTAGAGATCTGTTGATTTGGTAGCCATTGAGATGGATCGATATATTTGTCGTACATGGATTGAGATCTTAAATTATTGAGCTTCTCTTTGTTTTGAGAATAGTTTAACATTCTCTACTTAACAGGGCCAGCCATGTGAAGGTGGAAGCTCATCTAACCCCTCCTAGGAGCTTCTTATGACCCTTTATGTCATTTTAAGACCTCTAAGATGTATTCTTAGGGATTGTAAAGGGTCGTAAAGGGTCATAAGGGGTCCTGGGACACAACAGCTGAGAAACATAAATGTAGTCATCATGGTCACAATTGTTTGGAAATCTACATTTATGTTTCTAAGCTATTGTGATATCTACATTTATGTTTCTCATTTGTTGTGTTTATGTGCATGTTCTTTATGTGTGTCATTGTGTTGAGACAAAAAATAAATTGGATCACTCAGTTATCAATGGTGAAGAATTAGAATACCCTATAGGAGTAGTGGTTGTAATTGGTACATGGCTTAGATGATATGCTATAAAGAACCCTAGGTTGTGGTTGTTCGAGGATTGAGAGACACACATAAAGATTCTTCATTACATTAAATGTCCACTTGATCAGATATGGGGGAAGACCACATAATAAAACTCTTTGGAAGTTTCGTGAGTCAAACCACGAAGCAATACTTGAGACAATCAAGGGTAGGGCAGATCCAATTGGTTCATTGGACTAAATGGAGATACAAAATATTGTAATGTCAAATTTATATAGCATTGTAAATTGGGTGGACTGCAAATTGCTCATGAATTACCCCATATGTATAATGAGAAGTTTGTAAGATTTAATGACAACCTTTCTCTTCTATTTTTTGGGGCAATACTGGAGGTTTTCTCTGTTCAACTCTTTTCGCTAGTGCTCCTAATGAGCATAGAGAGAGGCCAGGGAATCTTACAAGCCTAAAATGTCGGTATACACTATATGGCCTCATAATTACTAAGCCAAAGGGGTTTTCTGACTCGAAAGACTTAGCAGCCTCCAGGGACATTTTCTTTTCTGTTGCGTTAATAGGACATCTACTAGAAAAATTATGACTGCACATCCCTTTGTTCATCTCTTCAATTTTTGTTTTCATAGATTTCACCATCTGACGTTCCTTTTCGGTAAGAGATGGATCAAAATGTTCATGACTCTTGGAAGAATGGTTTCAATACAAATAAAAACTTGGTGGTTATTCAAATGGTAAGTCCAAAGTTTCCCATAATTTGGGAGAAATGAGTTTGGAAAGACTTCAATCTTTCATTGAGGGAAAGGATTTTACTTACACTGAGAAGAAACCTTAGGTTTCTTCACTTCATTTTCACCATCTTCTATTGATTTTATTTTCAACTCAACAGATAATTTTTTGTTTGTCAAGTGATCAGAACTCGTCAGAATAGCACTTGTGGAAGGATAAGGGAATTTCTTGTGTGACTCAAAATCACTCTAGATCTTCTCATAATGAAAAATAGAAATATCTTTTTCACAACCATCTCTTATCGAAAAGGAATGTCAGATGGTGAAATCTACGAAAACAAAAACTGAAGAGATGAGCAGAGCGATGCACAGTCATAATGTTTCTAGCAGACGTCCTGTTAATGCAAAAAAAAAAAAAATGACCCTGGAGGCTGCTAAGTCTTTCAAATCAGAAAACCCCTTTGGCTTAGTAATTATGAGGCCATATAGTGATATATTGACATTTTAGGCTTATAAGATTCTTTGGCCTCTCTCTATGCTCATTAGGAGCATTGGAAGAACAAAATGGTGAACAAGTGTATTTGACAAAGATAAACATGACACATTTTGTTGGGTTGATTGGGTTGGCCTGGTACCATTTACATGGCCTATTTTATTACTGATGTCCCTATTTACATCGTCTCATCAAATGACCCAAAAACATCAAGAATGGTCCTATATGGTCACTAATAGCCAACTTTCAGAAGAATATGAATGAATGCAAACATACATAAGTGGATGAACATAAATGATGAAGGTACCAGACATTGCCTGAAGTAATGAAGTGTTGAACCAGGGTTCAATCCAGTATGCTCTTGTATGATCCAAAACCTGCAAGGAAGGAAAAGATGGGGTTAGATCCAAATGATCTAAGCAATGCTTGGCACCATATTATTGATCCTCATCTACAATTATGCATGTGCATAGTCAAGCCATACACATACTCAACAACATGATAGCATTGATCCAATAACAAAAAATACATTACAAATACCAAGCTCACGGTCTCAATGAAATAAACAATGTATAAAACAATATATGGTGCACAACAACAACAAGCATGCAATGACAGCAATAACATTGAATGATGCCCGAGCTCAAATTCAAAATAGTAAGTGTATTAATGTATGTTTGCATGATGCTAGATATTAAATAGTGAGCTCATGAACAATGCTAGTATTAAACAGTGAGCTCATGAACAATGTATGATGCCCTAGCTTGTAGCCAGTGAGCCATCAAGATATTTCCTCATGAAATGATCATAAACAGGGAGTACCAAATAGTGAATATCAACAACAAAACAAATAAAGAGAGATCAAACACTTCACACAATGCCTTGAAGGTAATAGAAATGATGCCCTAGCTCTCAAAGCTCACGGGTCATCGAGCATTCCAAATGCTAAGATGTAAACAATGCCACTATTAACATTCATATTGTGCCATTAAATCAACAAATGCCATCAAAATGAAATTGAGTTAATGAGAAGACAAAGCTCGACTGCCTACCTCAAGTGCCAATGCCCTCTTCCCACATGGTGTCGGCCTCTTCGCGCACGCCAAACTTGAATTCCCTCTTTGCGCCATGCAAAAGTGCAATGCCGTCTTCACGGTAGCTCTTCAAATTCACAAAAATTACAAATGACACTTTCTTTTTCAAAATTATAAAATTACAAAAATTTCATTAGCTCAAAGCACATAGAAATTCAAAACAGTAGGATATATTAATCTTTATGAGCTCAAATTCAAAATAGTAAGTGTATTATTTTATTACTGATGTCCCTATTTGATCTAATAGCATCAATATAACAAATAGAGCACCAACCAATCAAATAGGGACATGAGGTGCTCAAACAGTGAGCTCATAAAACAATATATTTAGTCTTAATAAAATCTTATAAAACAACATATATTGTGTGAAGTGTTTGATCTCTCTTTATTTGTTTTGTTGTTGATATTCACTATGTGGTACTCCCCGTTTATGATCATTTCATGAAGAAATGTCTTGATGGCTTGCGGGCTACAAGTTAGGGCATCATACATTATTTATGAGCTCACTGTTTGAGCACTGGCCAATCAAATAGGGACATGAGGTGCTCAAATAGTGAGCTCATAAACAATATATTTAGTCTTAATAAAATCTTATAAAATAACATATATTGTGTGAAGTGTTTGATCTCTCTTTATTTGTTTTGTTGTTGATATTCACTATGTGGTACTCACCGTTTATGATCATTTCATGAGGAAATGTCTTGATGGCTTGCGGGCTGCAAGCTAGGGCATCATGCATTATTTATGAGCTCAATATTTGAGAACCAACCAATCAAATAGGGACATGAGGTGCTCAAACAATGAGCTCATAAACAATGCATGATGCCCTATTTGTAGCTAGTTATCTCTTCTATAATGATGGAGGAGTGAAAGGTAATGATCAATGAGGTTGCTGCTATTAGATCATACATTAATTCACTTACTATTTTGAATTTGAGCTCAGGCATCATGCAATGTTATTGTTGTCATTGCATGCTTGCTACAGTTGTGCACCATATATTGTTTTATACACATAGAACAATAGGTTTGGGGACTTAGACTTATGTTCAATCCTTAGTAATGGTTTGGGGAACTAATTAATAGATGAGTGACTATAGTACCCTAGTTTGCATTATTAAATGATCTTGTTTAATTTGTGCTCATTTCATGCAAAGATACATGTAAAGAATTTTTTTTTTTTGCATCTAAAGATTACATGTATATATATGAAAAATAACTTGTATATAATATACAAGGAAAATAACTTTCAGAAGAACATGCAAGAGTACATGCATACATAAGAGGATGAACATAAATAATAAGGGTGCCAAACATTGCCTGAAGTGATGAATTTTTGACCCGGGTATGAATCTAGTGTGCCCCTGTGTGATCCAGAACCTGCAAAGAAAAGAGAGATGGGGGTTAGATAAAAAATATCTAAGAAATGAATGACATTCTATTACCGATCCTCATCTACAATTATGCATGTGCATAATCAAGCCATACACTTCTGAAAGAAAAACCAAGCTCATAGTCTCAATGAAATAAATAGTGTATAAAATAATATATGGTGCACAACAGCAGCAAGCATGCAATGACAACAATCCCTATTTTATTACTAATGTCCCTTTTTACATCTTTTCATCAAATGACCCAAAAAAATTAAGAATGGTCCTATATGGTCACTAATAGCCAACTTTTAGAAGAATATAAATGAATGCAAACATACATAAGTGGATGAACATAAATAATGAAGGTCCTATATGGACGGTTCTAATGCTTTGCCATTACAACAATTGAGCATTCATCATTTGGTATATGAATAGGTGAAAAACATGCAGACATGCAGACATGTTTACTGTGAGCTTTCTTGCAACAAATGGACTTGTGATGATTTTCACAATAGTACATGTGTTGGAAGGAATGCTCATAGTACTGCTTAGGAAAATATGAATGTTCATCACCTGTGCATATCAGAGTTGATCAGAGAAGGTATATGCACAACAAAATAAATAAAGAGAGATGAAACACTTCACACAATGCCTTGAAGGTAATAGAAATGATCAAACACTTCAAAATAGGGACATCAGTAATAAAATTGGGACATTAGTAATAAAATAATATACTTACTGTTTTGAATTTGAGCTCATAAAGATTAAGATATCCCTATTTTATTACTGATGTTCCTATTTTATTGTTGATGTCCCTATTTACATCTTTTCATCAAATGACCCAAAAACATCAAGAATGGTCCTATATGGTCACTAATAGCCAACTTTCAGAAGAATATGAATGAATGCAAACATACATAAGTGGATGAACATAAATAATGAAGGTACTAAATATTGCCTAAAGTAATGAAGTGTTGACCTAGGGTTCAATCCAATATCCAAAACTTGCAAGGAAGGAAAAGATGGGGTTAGATCCAAAGGATCTAAGAAATCCCTGGCACCCTATTATTGATCCTCATCTACAATTATGCATGTACATAGTCAAGCCATACACTTCTAAAATGAACTATGCTATAGAAAATGTGCACTCAAGAAACATATGCATGCAGTGAGTGAATCAAGACCAAAATGGAGCAAAAAGTATGATGTCGAATGTGTTATCAAGCAACACCTCATGGGCTGTGAGTCAACTTGGATAAAAAAAACATCAACAATAAAACAAGCTAAGGAAGAGATCCTGAAAGCTTTCTAACACCAAGTGTACAAAATATAACAATAGGTAAGACTCACTAATCCATAGGCAACCCACACATGTAGAATAACTAGATTGTGCATAACAAGGTGTCATCATGTATGTCTAACCCTTGAGTCTCATCCTGGTAATCACTCTAGATCTCGACACTCAAGTGACCATACATAGATCAATGACTTCTCGTACAGACGAAGCCATTAACTATGCTAGACACACCTCTCAAGGTGGAAAGCATCATCTCCATTCCCATCTTAGTCTGTACTAGCACTCAAACATGGGCAAGGAACATATCTTATTAAGTTCATTTTAATACCCCCCAATTATATTAGGTTATCACTTGATTACAAACACTTACAATAAGTGATCCTGGCAACCACTTGTGGGCCCTGGCGCTTATTGCAAGCCACCCCCTACTGTACATCTAGGTAAACTACCCTAGGCTCAAAGATACCACATAACATCACAAGATAATGATAACGTCCCTCGGGATTATTCCATAAAGCAACAGGAACACACTGGTTCTCATATAACCATAAATCACAAAACACTCTCCAAGTGTTCACAAAAGAATAAACTCTTGATCTCATGGATAGGACATAGAAATTTAGCATCATATTCCCCTATATAGAATACGAAGCAAAACTCAATCATAAAAAACATCATAGAAGAGAATCAGGCATGTGCATAGCTCACATAAGGTTGGGTTGAACCAATCAAATACCATAGAGTTACAAGAAAAATAATCATGAAAACTAAAACATTCAAAACCCTGCCTCTGAAATCACATTCCCACTGGTCAACATTCTAGCCCCTCAAAACCACCACATAGGGTAATAAAAGACTAAAAATGATTTAATTAAAATAGACTAATTACATCCACATTTGACTCAAATCAAAATGATGTCATCACGAAGAAACACTTAACTAATCCAAACAACCAGATTCACATAAAACTCACTTGCATGGCTAAACACCCACATTAAAACTTAACACAAAATTAATCTCTTTTATACAAAACTAGTCCTATATTTTATAGCCAATACTCCTGCAAAAATCATTGACATGTAATTACTCCATGCAAGATAATTAGATGTAGAAATAATTCATAAATAAAATACGTCTAACAAAAATCTTTCAAATCAAAAACTTCAAACACTCACAAGAAAACATGATTCCCTTAAAGAAATCCAGTTAATTATAAAACATAACTAGTTCAACTATATTGCATGTATGTATAACCATGCAAATAAACATATATAATTATAAATTCCAGTTGACTAAAATAATCATCTTGTTGACTAAAGTCCATTTGACTACAAAAGCATTCATATAAATGTCTCACATATAACTATCTTTTTTAAAATAAAATCTCATGCATGTATACTTTTTAAATATGTATTTAACTAAAATCTCCATGTATATCAAAACACCATGCATTTAATAATAAAATAATGTTATTAATTTTCTAAAAACAAATGGAAATATTAATATCAAAACCCGCATGTAAAAGAAATCAATTAATATTTATTTATTAATTAATTTTTTTTATAACAATTATAAATCCGAAATTTAATAATTAATAATTTTTTAAATTTTTTTTATATTAATTTTTTTAAAATCTGAAAATTAATAAATAATAATAATTTTTTTAAAAAAATAAATTAATTTTTAAATCTAAAAATTAATAAATAATAATATTAATAAATTCAAATAACAAAAATCCTCTATTTTTTTTTAAAAATCACATATATATATTCTCAATTGATTTCTTTAATGAAAAACTAGGATAATAGCCAATTAACAAAGAGAACCCAATTATCAAAATTTAGCCAAATTTACTCAACTTCAAACTCTAATGAAATTTATTCTAAAATTCAATAGAATTGAATGCGTATAGCAAAGATTTCTATAAATTCCAACTTCAGAATAGAAAGAAAGAGAGAAATACATAGGTAGAGATCTAGACATGCACACAACCAGGCATAAAGAAGACAATCTTTCTGAAATTCACAAAATAACATACTCATAAGGAAAATCAAACCCTACCTCAAAACTGAAGGAAATATTCGAACAAAGACTAGATTTGAAGATAAGACCCAAAACCTTCAAGCTTTCCAAAATTGAATTCTCCACAAAAATCCTTTATTCTGCCTGCCAAAATTCTTCAACCTGTGTGTCCTCAAAATCCAATCCTTGCCAAATTCTCTCCAAAAACCTGTCTCTCAAAATTATGGCAAAAATCTCCAACATGTAGGAATTCTTTTTCCATCTCCTAGGGTTTGAAGAATCAACTCTCCAAAAGCTTGCATGAATTTAGACTTTGATGTGCAGTTCAATTTCAGTTGAACTCAAGTCCATTTTCACTTTGCCTTTTGTTGAGAACACTTTAACCAAAATTAACTAATACCTTTAATAAAATTTACTCAATTTCAATTGTGCAACTTTAACGCATTCAATTAAATAAAATATTTAATTCTAAAATAATTTCCACATGCTCAATTAATAGTCAAATTAATAAATATATTACAATAGATCAAAGATTAAATTTAAAATTAAATAATTCTAAGGTGAAGATATTTAATTAATCCTTATTAATTAAATATTTCAACCACAACCTAAACTTAACAATTGTATTTAATTAATTTCCAATTAATTAAATAATCTCACATAGCTAAAAATAGTAAATATTCCATTTATTAAAAATTGCATTATTTAATCAAATTAAATAATTTAATTATAGAAAACACACCAAGCACCAAAATCAAAAACATCACAAGGACCTAAGGAGCCACAAACATACGCAAGAACATGGTTATAAACTCACATAAACTAGATTAGTTTAGAAAGGGTAGGAATAAAAGAATCTTGTCCACTATTTCAAGACAATAATATGACTTAGTTTAGGATTTGGACCCATGTTATCTCCCCTCTCTTACCATTTGAGATATTGCGATAGGACACACTCATCCTGACAATTTAGGGAAGTCGATGCCCGGTACCTGCAAACTTGCATAGAAAACCTGCATGTACATACATATCTATATAACAAACAATGGTGGGTATCAGTCGGTCATGTGGATCTCACAAGCAAGTAACTACGACTCCGTCCCTCAACCACATCAGACACGTCAAACAAAAATATTAAACAAACACATCAACCATACACATGCAAGTATGGGGTCAGTAAAATCATAAGCATCAATAATTTCCTAGCATAGAATCTATCATCCTAAAATAATCATAACATTAAGAAAATCAGACTAGGCGCGGGGTGCTACACATGCAGTGAGTGAATCAAGACCAAAATAGAGAAAAAAATATGATGTCAAATGTGTTATCAAGCAACACCTCATGGGCTGTGAATCAACATGGTATATATGTTGTTTATACAAGATCAGTAAAAGGACATCTACAACCTCAACAACATGGCAATATTAATCCAATAATAGGAAATACATTTCAAATGCCAAGCTCATAGTCTCAATGAAATAAACAGTGTATAAAACAATATATGATGCCCGAGCTCAAATTCAAAACAGTAAGTGTATTAATATATGTATGATCTAATAGCAGCAACCTCATTGATCATTACCTTTGACTTCTCCATCATTACAGAAGAGATAACCACCTACAACTATATTTCATAATTCCTCCTTTGAAGTCATAGGTTAGTTTAAAATGGAGAAACTATACAAACTCACCAATTTAATCCCAAAATTTCATAACATTGCATTCTTGTTGCTATTATGGTGCACAACAACAGCAAGCATACAATGACAACAATAACATTGCATGATGCTTGAGCTCAAATTCAAAATAGTAAGTGTATTATTTTATTACTGATGTCCCTATTTTATTATTGATAAATTTTGGGGGTAAAACCTTGCAAGTCTTACACAGACTCAACAACATGGTAGCATTGATCCAATAACAGAAAATACATTACAAATGCCAAGCTCACGGTCTCAATAAAAATAAATAGTGTATAAAACAATATATGGTGCACAACAACAACAAGCATGCAATGACAACAATAACATTGCATTATGCCCGAGCTCAAATTCAAAATAGTAAGTGTATTAATGTATGTTTGGATGATGCCATATATTAAATAGTGAGCTCATGAACAATGCCAATATTAAACGATGAGCTCATGAACAATGTATGATGCCCTAGCATGCAGCCCACGAGCCATCAAGATATTTCCTCATGAAATGATCATAAACGGGGAGTACCACATAGTGAATATCAATAGCAAAACAAATAAAGACAGATCAAAGACTTCACACAATGCCTTGAAGGTAATATAAATGATGCCCTAGCTCTCAAAGCTTGTAGGTCATCAAGCATTCCAAATGAAAAGATGTAAACAATGCCAGGATTAAATAGTGAGCTCGTGAACAATATATGATGCCCTAGCTTGCAGCTCGTGAGCCATCAAGATATTTCCTCGTGAAATGATCATAAACAGGGAGTACCACATAGTGAATATCAACAACAAAACAAATAAAGAGAGATCAAACACTTCACACAATGCCTTGAAGGTAATAGCAATGATGCCCTAGCTCTCAAAGTTCATGGGTCATCAAGCATTCCAAATGAAAAGATGTAAACAATGCTAGTATTAAACAGTGAGCTCATAAACAATGTATGATGCCCTAGCTTGCAGTCCGTGAGCCATCAAGACATTTCTTCATGAAATGATCATAAACAACTCGGTGTACCACATAGTGAATATCAATAGAAAAACAAATAAAGAGAGATCAAACACTTCACACAATGCCTTGAAGGTAATAGAAACGATGCCCTAGCTCTCAAAGCTCATGGGTCATCAAGCATTCCAAATGAAAAGATGTAAACAGTGCCAGTATTAAACAATGAGCTCATGAACAATGTATGATGCCCTAGCTTGCAGCCCGCGAGCCATCAAGATATTTCCTCATGAAATGATCATAAACGGGGAGTACCACATAGTGAATATCAACAACAAAACAAATAAAGAGAGATCAAACACTTCACACAATGTCTTGAAGGTAATAGAAACGATGCCCTAGCTCTCAAAGTTCGCGGGTCATCGAGCATTCCAAATGCAAAGATGTAAACAATGCCAGTATTAACATTCATATTTTTCCATTAAATCAACAAATGCCATCAAAATGAAATTGAGTTAATGAGAAGTCAAAGCTCAAATGCCTACCTCAAGTCATGGTTGCCATATAAAGATCAAATGCTAAGGAACTATGTTATTAAATTTCATGCCAAATTTCAAGGCATGAAATTTTATAACTGTACATATATTTTCTTCGACTCTCCCACATTGTAAACTCAATGCTAAGGAGAAAAAAATATGATGTCAAAAAGTATAAAATTTCATGCCTTGAAATTTTATAACATAATTGCTTAGCAACTGCCATATGAAGAGCAGTGCAAGGTGGCAACTTTCCCATTTTACCACAGTTAGGGCTCTCTTTTACCATGCTTTATGAGCTTTATGTTTTTACCATGCTTTATGAGATTTATGTTTTTTTTTAAAGTGAAGACAAAGATTATCTTAATTTGTTATCTTTTAATTTTATTCATTTTATGATTTTAAAAATTGAAATAAAAAATATAAACTTTTAAGAAACTTTTACATCTTTTCATCGAATGACCCAAAAACATCAAGAATTGTCATATATGGTCGCTAATAGCCAACTTTCAGAAGAATAGGAATGAATGCAAACATACATAAGTGGATGAACATAAATAATGAAGGTACCAGACATTGCCTGATGTAATGAAGTGTTGACTGGGGTTCAATCCAGTATGCTGTTGTATGATCCAAAACCTATAAGGAAGGAAAAGATGGGGTTAGATCCAAAGGATCTAAGCAATGCTTGACACCCTATTACTGATCCTCATCTACAATTATGCATGTGCATAGTCAAGCCATACACTTCTAAAATGAACTATGCTACAGAACGTGGGTGTGTGTTAATGTGATTCAAAAGCTATTATGCAAGATTATTTTATTATTGAGATAAGGATATCTTAATTCTACAAGAATAAATGTTTTGAGAAATATTTGAATTTAATTTTGACAATAACATGAGGAGTGATATATTTCAAGCTTCAACAAGATTTCATACCACACAGTGTTCTTAGATTACGGTCAATGCGTTATTTATGCTTGTATTGGTGGGAAAACTCTTGAAAACGTGCAAAAGAGATTGCATTCAACCATGTTGTTTACATGACACATGTAGTTTACCTCCAGCCTAAATCAATGTTGCATACAAATCTGTGAACAATGCATGGTATGAAGCCTCGCTGAAGCTTGAAAATGATAAGCATTATGATGTTGAGGTATGGTGTAGTAAGCACAAGTATAGTTTCTTGTAAGCTTCTACTGTTATAGTTTTTTTTTTTTTCAATAGTTGTAGAATCTAGCTTCTCCTATACTTACACGTATGTAGACATTTTGGGCTTGGCTTTAATGTCATGTAAATTTGAGTGAAATGGTAATAATATTTAAGAGCAAAAAATATGACATTTTAAACAAGTATGCATATACATTATATAACAGGAGAAGTGATATATTTTAATGGCAACACTTAATGAGAAGGGTGCCTATATAACAAGAGGAGTGATATATTTTAATGGCAGTGGACATAGAAATTGCAGTGAAACTCTGTAATTTATTATTGTAAGTGGACATAGAAATTGTAGTGTAAGTAGTAGGATGATTGTAAGTGGACATAGAAATTGCAATGAAACTATGCAATTTATTATGGCTCAGTGTTTCGTATCCATAGTCAATGTCTATTTAAACTTTAGTATGATACTTATATGATGGCTTATTTAAATTGTTCTTACCTTGAGACTAGTACACCATGGGATTAGAGGATGGTTTTAATAATAGAAACTGTGTGTCTATGGGATACTTTTATATTTTATATTAAATGATGATACATATGTGTTTCTTCCTTTTACAACAGTTTATATTCTGATACTTATATCTTGAATTGTCAAATGACCAATGAGTGATAATTTCAAAAGTGTATCATAATTAAAGGCATGTGAATTCATATTGTACTTAATCTGGATGCCACTATGTAATGTTTTTACTTACGATATTAATCTTAATATATCCCTATTAAGATATCCCTATTTTATTACTGATGTCCCTATTTACATCGTCTCATCAAATACCCCAAAAAATCAAGAATGGTCCTATATGGTCACTAATAGCCAACTTTCAAAATAATATGAATGAATGCAAACATACATAAGTGGATGAACATAAATAATGAAGGTACCAGACATTGCCTAGAGCAATGAAGTGTTGACCTGGGGTTCAATCCAATATGCTCTTGTATGATCCAAAACTTGTAAGGAAGGAAAAGATGGGGTTAGATCCAAAGGATCTAAGCAATGCCTAACACCATATTACTGATCCTTATCTATAATTATGCATGTGCATAGTCAAGCCATACGCAGACTCAACAACATGGTAGCATTGATCCAATAATAAAAAATACATTACAAATGCCAAGCTCACGGTCTCAATGAAATAAATAGTGTATAAAACAATATATGGTGCACAACAGCAACAAGCATGCAATGACAACAATAACATTACATGATGCCCGAGCTCAAATTCAAAACAGTAAGTGTATTAATGTATGTTTGCATGATGCTAGATATTAAACAATGAGCTCATGAACAATGCTAGTATTAAACAGTGAGCTCATGAACAATGTATTATGCCCTAGCTTGCAGCCCACGAGCCATCAAGACATTTCCTCATGAAATGATCATAAACGGGGAGTACCACATAGTGAATATCAACAACAAAACAAATAAAGAGAGATCAAACACTTCACATAATGCCTTGAAGGTAATAGAAATGATGCCCTAGCTCTCAAAGCTCGTAGGTCAACAAGCATTCCAAATGAAAAGATGTAAACAATGCCAGTATTAAATAGTGAGCTCATGAACAATGTATGATGCCCTAGCTTGTAGCCCGTGAGCCATCAAGACATTTCTTTATGAAATGATCATAAATGGGGAGTACCACATAATGAATATCAACAACAAAATAAATAAAGAGAGATCAAACACTTCACATAATGCCTTGAAGGTAATAGCAATGATGCCCTAGCTCTCAAAGCTCGTGGGTCATCAAGCATTCCAAATGAAAAGATCTAAACAATGCCAATATTAAACACTTAGCTCATAAACAATGTATGATGCCCTAGCTTGCAGCTCGTGAGCCACCAAGACATTTCCTCATGAAATGATCATAAATAGGGAGTACCACATAGTGAATATCAACAAAAAAATAAATAAAGAGAGATCAAACACTTCACACAATGCCTTGAGGGTAATAGCAATGATGCCCCAGCTCTCAAAGCTCACAGGTCATCAAGCATTCCAAATGCTAAGATGTAAATAATGCCACTATTAACATTCATGTCATGCCATTAAATCAACAAATGCATCAAAATGAAATTGAGTTAATGAGAAGACAAAGCTTGAATGCCTACCTCAAGTGCCAGTGCCCTCTTCCCACATGGTGCTAGCCTCTTTGCGAATGCCAAACTTGAATGCCCTCTTTGCGCCACACAAAAGTGCAGTGCCGTCTTCACGACATCTGTTCGAATTCACAAAAATTACAAATGACACTTTTTTTTTTGTTTATAACCAAATGGGTGTCGCAATTACAACATCATCATCGCTATTACGACACCATTGGGGGCACTTGCAAAAAAAATAACAAAAAATAAACACAAATTTTAGTGGTGTCACAAATTGGTGTCGAAATTCGACCCCAAATGTTATAGTGTTTACTACCCTCTCATTAGTAACTTAGTGTTGCAAGAGGGTTATGATCAGATTTGAAGATAAGACTGACACTGGATGTGCTGCAACATTGATCAAACTTGAAAACACTAGAGAAGTGTAGTCAACCAACCTTCCATTTAGGTTGGCACACTTGGTGAGAAAATCATTCCAGTCCACATTCCCTATGTTGGTATCAATGATCTCTCTATGTAGGTTCCCAACCTTTGAAGGAGCATGGTACCCTTTAAACAAGAATTTCATGGCTGGTAATGTTGTCTTTTCTAGAAATATACAAGAAAATGTGCAACCAATCAATAAAAAAGTTACTAAAAAAAACTAAAAATCAAGCAAGAGTGTTTCAAAGATCCTAGAAAATCAAACCCAGAAGTTGAAAACTAAAAACATAAGTTTAACTCTATTTCGATGATTCAGAGGTGCCAACGCCAAAAAAAAAAATTGGCCTCTAAAAATTCGAAAGGGAAAAAGGAAATTGGTCGTGAAGAAAAGTGAATTTCATAGTTTTGGAGATGGATGGGATTATTGGAGGCTGATAAGCCGAAAATGCGAAATGAGTGGAAGCTTGTCTATCTTTGATGTATAAAAATATATGCATGCTCCTATCAAGGCAAGTATTCCTCAATTAAGTAACCTTTTATCTGAGGGGAAACTCATTTAATTATTAACTAGTGATGTATATACTTAGATGACATTACTATTGTATGTGCAGTAGATTATCTCTAGCTTCTACTTTAATGCATAAAATAGAAATAGTTTATAAAGGAAACAACAATGATAAACAAAATCTAACATTGGTTCTAGTCACATCGTAGTGGTTGTGAGTGTGACCACACAAGAATGGTTGCAATTGAATAAACCTGTGAAATAATAATAAATTAACTTATAATCAAATCCTTTTTATATTGAGACAAACTGAATCTATGCTAAACTATTTAACTCATTATTAAGTGAGTAAAACTATCATCTAAATTAACTAATAATCAATTAAACATATATTACCACTATGAAGAAATGTAATAAATGAAACTACTAATTAATCTAATCTAACTAGAGGAATACTTCACCTTAAGAAGCCCTTGCATAAGGACTCATAACCTTGAATCAATTCAGAACTTTAATCAATTGAAGATAATTGTACCCTTGCATTAATAGTACTGGACATTATATTAGCAATAATATATATTAATTATTGTAATCTAAAAAAATATTTGAGAACATTTGAACCAAAACAGTTGGTACTTTCTTGGATTTTATAGGAAATCTTAGAAGCAGTGATCATAAATGTCGTTGAATCTCTATTGCCCACATAACATTCTTTAATAATATATGACTTATTATAAAAATTAAACAACTACTTAACAGAGCTACAAACACGGAGTCCAAGTAATAAAATAGGGACATCAATAATAAAATAATGACAATCAATGATGCAAATAGCTCACAGGGATGGAAAAATTAGTGATCATCAATATCAGCATAAATCAAATGCATAAACAATAAGCTCATAAACAATGCATCATGCCCTAGCTTGCATCCCACGAGCCATAAACAATGCATGATGCCCTAGCTTGCAGCCCTCAAGCCATAAACAATGCATGATGCCCTAGCTTGCAGCCTACGAGCCATAAACAATGCATGGTGCCTGTTGGAGCTCAAAAATCCAAGTATGTTTTGAGTCCCTATTTTGAAATTTTTGTCTAAAGTGTGAGGTTAGTGCTTTGAAAATTCTTTGAAAGATGCTCAGTTCGAGTGCACTGATAACATGGCCTATTGATTTTCATGAGAAGTCACTTGGATAGGGTGTTCATCACCTATCATTTGACGTTTGTAATAGGTTTTAGGTCCTGAGTTTCAGTTCTGACAAGTTTTAGAAGTGGTCATTTTAAGGTGTTCCCGAAAATCTGCATTTAGTGTGTTTCCTAAATTTCATTGAGCAACTCACTTTGGAGGTTTGTATCTTTTGCCCTGTGATTGTTCATCATTTTCCAATTGTGGCATCATACTATAGGCATGATAGTGAGCCATCATGCCAATTGTCAACTCCCCATGTACTCGTTTGACCTATTTGCCAATGTCATTCCATTTGCAGATTGTCAAAATTCTCTGAGTGTGCATTGTTCAAAATTCTAAGTGGCCTACTTTGAGGCTTTGTAATTTGTGCCCTATGCAAGGTCTAGTACAATTGAGAGTTGTTTAATATTGTAAACCTAGAAGACTACTTACTTTAATATTTTTAGGTCCCTGCCAATCCATTTGATCACTTTTCCAAGCCAATTCCAAACCCAATTTCTGCTTATTTCACTATTTTGTTTCAAAATGTTACTAACAGGCTGACTTTGGTGTTTGGTAATAATTCATCATTTGATTTTCTAGGCATGATAATAATGGATTCATACTCCTTGTATGAGGGTGAATCGATGCCCAAGATTTCGGTTCATGAAAGTTTCAGCGAGTGAGTTTTTAAAGTCAGTTCCGGAGGTGACTTGGTGATTTTGGAAATATGGGCATAATTGGTTATCTAATGTTTCTAAGTGGTTATGTTTGATCGTTAATAAATTTGGGCTCTAATCTTCTGGGAATTTATCCTTTAACCGATGTGCTATAATGTTGGAAGTGTACTGGTGTTCCTAGTGGCATGTTCTTGTGAGGCTGTTCAATCAGTTTTGAAGCCGTTTCCTAAAGGCTGGTTAGTGTTATTGGGCTGATTTGCAGAGGCCTAGTGTTTTCACTATTGTGATTGAAATGATTGATGGGTCAATGTCTGGTTTTTCCAAGGGATTTCCAGTTTGGACGGATAGAGCTAGTTGCGCACTAAAATTGCAAAAT
Organism: Chamaecyparis obtusa; assembly: GCA_027943335.1. Lineage (NCBI taxonomy): Eukaryota > Viridiplantae > Streptophyta > Pinopsida > Cupressales > Cupressaceae > Chamaecyparis > Chamaecyparis obtusa. The sequence continues at coordinate 504,594 of BSBK01007296.1, read as the reverse complement.
GGAGCAATGTAAGGGAAATAAGGCAGGCTGTGAAAAGGGGTTGCCAGTGCTATTTCAAAGTTAAGGTGATGTGTGAAAAGCCTTATGTTGCAATTATTTTTATAATTCTTTTAGCCATGAAGATGTAAGAAAAATTTCCTTGTCATGGGAGAAAAGACCCGTTAGGGGAAATAAGGTTATTGTATACTCCACGCCTTTCAAAGGATGTTGTCCCAATAGTTGAAGGGTTGTGTGCAAAGAGAGTGCTAGTTGACATCATTTGTGAAGAGCAACACCTAAAAGATCTATTTGGTGGCATTCAACGGGGAAGAAATGGCCATTTATTTAGATGTAATGTTGCTAATATTTATGACCGAGTAACAAAGATGACATCCCAAGTTAGCAAAAGGAAAGACGAGTCTACAAATTGAAATGCCAGCATGAAAAGTGAGAAACCACTGAACAAACTATTTCATCCTAGTAAATTTTTAGAGATACCCACACAAAAAAGAGAAGCTGATCCACACGAGTTTACATACACACTACTAGATTGCATGGTAAAATGATGGAGCCAATTGTATGGCAGGCGCTATATATGCAGTTTTTCTAACAAAAACATTTAGATATGTAGCACATGCATATGTTGGTAATGCATCTTTATAAAAAATCCAAAATCTCCTTGCCAATTATATCTCTGGCTACAAAGCTAATAGCATCGAAAACAAAGTCGAGGCCTTTGAAGAGGGAGAACCTGCACAAAGGTGAATGAAGGCTCACATTAGCATGTAAAGGGAGGCCCACACAATAAATGCATAGCTAGCCCGAGGGAGAGATAAGGCTGCCTGCGTGAACAACAAGGGACTTGCGCAAGTTAGGGGGTTGGCATTGCAACCAAATAGATGGAGGCTCATGTTATTTGGACTGTGAGCAGGCCAAAATAAATTGGTGCCTCATGCAAAACACAAGGAGAAGACCTTGCATAAGTTAATGGAGTACCAATTTGAAAAGAAGGCTAGCGTAAGTATAATAGGAATTGCGTGACTTTTTAAGTAAAGGGAAAAAGGCCAATGCAAACGAAAGAGCCTACGCAAGTATCAGAGGAGACTCTATTCATTCTAAAGGCCCTACACAAGTGAAGATGCAGCCCGACATGAATGCAAATAAAGAAGGCCTTGCGAAAGGAGGTAAGGAGGACTCCCCCAATGGGGCTAGTATTTGTTTTTGTTTTCTTTTTACACACTCGACAAATGGTAGATTTAAATGAAGGATGCAACAGAGTTGTGGAGGTACATTTTTGAAGGGAGCTGCCAGTTTGAAAGGAAATGCCCTGTGCAATGTCTAATGGAAGCCGACACACAAAAAATTACAAGCCATCGCAAGAGTTGAGGGGAATATTGCCACTGTAAGGAGGATTCACACACATGGCATGTGAAATGGTTAGCGCATGAAGCATCAAATACGAATAAGGGTGCTGCTAGTGTCACATGAGTATGTAGCTAGAAAATGCGTTACTGACATGAGTGCTACAAGGTGGGAGATCAAGCCTTATGCACTGCATAAAGGTTGCAAAAATGCATGAGAGGGCATTGAAGAGCCCAAGACAATGAACATAAAATGGAGGCTGCCAGTGCATTTGGCGGTATGAGCTAGCACCAAACATATGGAGAGCTAGTGCCAAATGCCAGAAAGGCCAGCGTAAGTGTGAGCAACCACTAAACATAAAAGTGAATGCCCATAAAGCCATTATGGATGGGAGGACCTACGTAAGGAAAGGGCAGACATGTTTGGAGAGAGCCAGGAGGCTCGCGCACAGGCAAGAAAAGGGAAACAAAAGCACTGAGGATATTATCCCACATTCACAAAGAGTATTTTTATGTGACATTTAAATACTCCAGTGGTCGCATTGCATTATAAGTAAGCAGCCAAGGGGCTCTTGGCAGGCCCCTTGGCTGGAGGATTTAGTGCAGCGGTGGGCCCCATTATTTTGAGGCAAAATACTAAGGAAGTTTAAAACTTCTCAAATCAATAGTCCCACATGCATCGCAAAATGGAAATTTGTGATGTTTATAACCAAAAAAACATAGTAGCAATGTAAAGAAGAAGTCCAGAGGCTATGCATGCACGTGAGCATAGGTGGTGCCTCAAAGTGCATACCAAGAAGATGAACATCATATTTTGGCAGGGTCAACAATAGTGCGATCACGAGGCATCTAGGTGGCAACAGTGACACATGGCGACCGGGCACGCAATTGCTAGAAGTTTGAGTAGATAGCATGAAATACCTGTGATTCAGCAACTAACATTCAACGAACTGCATGCTAGGTCTCCAAATTTGGGTGGTTAAGTCAAAAAATTCATGAGATGAAGTGACTGTGCAGTTGTCAAGTCACCAGATTTTGGTGGTTAAGTCTGGAAAATCACACAATTAGGAGATAGCCGCCAGTCGCATAGTTTCTTGTTAAACCTAGAGTTAGCCAAATTATTCAGTGACTTAGAGATACACTATGTAGGTTAACCCGAGGTCAGAGGTGAGTTAAAAAATGGAGTTAAGCCCACTCTGGAGAAACGAATCAGCAAGTGACACTTGGCACAGTCTGGTGGAATCTGGGCACAATATGCAGATATTTAAATATCATCTCAATTCAATAGTTTGACTATTGAAAATGCATTCAAATTTTCCAAATTATTCAAGAAATGTGCACGGGAAGGTAGAGTTTGTTCAATGATTTAGTGGGTATTTTTTATCCAAAATATGAAGTATCATATATCACTAGAAAGGTCTTGAAATGAGGATTCTGATTTTGTGAGCCTTTTGAGTGCAGATCAAACTAGATTTTTGGAGTTAGAGAAAGAAGGACTTGTAGATATTTTTGGGGACAGACAGGTGTGGGTGACTGAGATGGTTTTTCTCCATTCTCCTATATCTAGTTTTTTCTCCATTGTAATGATGAGGTTGGAATTTCTACTGCTAGGCAGATTTCTAGTTTGTTGTCTAGGTTTAGTGTTTATTGTCTGGATATTTTGAAGCAGTGTGGATTAATGAAATACAGTGCAATTCCTATTCTATATTATCTTGTCTCTTTTATATTTTTTTGGTGCTCTAGTGTGTTTTGTTTGTAAGGCATCTAAAACATACCAGCTATAAGATAGCTTGTCTAATTATTTATGAGTTTCTTTCAAGGAGAGAACTAAGTTTCATAAGTAATTTCAGAGAGCAAAACATTATTATAAGGATTTGATGCAGAAGTATGGAAATACGAAGATAGTTTGTAAGGCACTCTATCTGGATTGCATATAGTTTGCAAGGCATTCTATAGTATCTTCATTAGTTTATTTCTGCGGATTCATATTTTCATTGACTCTTTGCCCAAGGAATAGGCACTGGTCTAGGGTTTGATTAGTAGTCTTTTCTTCATCCAGTTAATCAATTATATCTCAATTACTTAGAACAAATGAGATGAAGTCATAAGGATTTGTATCAGCAGGATACTATCCAATTTGTTGATTCCTTGAAGAGCGAATCACTAGGTTGCCCCTCCTTAAAAGGGAAGAAGGATGCGAATCCTTGTCTCACTAGTTCTTTCTATTCTTACAATCATGGTTTATCTAGTTAAGCTCTATATTCAGTTGATTATGGTCATCTACAGAGTGTTTCATAAGTTGGTTCAATAAAAGGTAAATAGAAAATCAGTGTCCACTTTCATATATACTGTGTAATCAGTCATTATTCAGAGGTAAAACCTCCCTGAGCATGTGGAGCTCGAAAATGAAGGAGGATCTTTTCCAATCCTCAGCAATTAGGCATTTCTTTTGTCTAAATCAGTATTAGGAGGCATAGTGTTCAAGTAGTAATTCAAGCACTGTGATTCATGCAAGAAAAATCCATAACAAAATGGCGACTCCGTTGGGGAATGAGTATTAAATGCATAGTTAATAAGGTTTCAGCTGAGCTTGGCTCCTTGCCTTCTTGATTTTCAACCCAGTTAAGCCTGTCCAAATTTACATAGAGTTGAGAAGTTATATTTCATGTTATGGGGTTTGAAGGATATTGTTTTGTGTCTGAGATATTTTGTCCAGCAATTAATATATTGTGAAGAGTCAGTTTTATCTTGTGAAGGTGATTTGGCAAAGGGTTTGTCCTTGCAAATTGTCATAAAAATATTTCCCAATTTGTATTGGGTGGTGACTCTAGTTTTTGTAGTAGTGCTAAATGAAAAGTTTATTTCAAATAAATGCAAGATGAGAAAAGCAGTCACAAGATCTTGAGGTGAAGTAAGATCCCAATGAACAACAGGGTGAGCTTCTAAGTTTTCAAGGAATGGGCACCGATGAAAAATCAATGAACATGCAGTGCTCCCCCATCATGAAAATCAGAATGTTTAGATGCAAAGTGTGAGGAAAATTTGAGTTGGGATTACTATCTCAACGGTTTCAAGTTTTCTGTCCTCCAAAAGGAGGTGGCGACTCTGCAAAAGACTTAGTGGGAAGTGTGAAAGTAAATTCAGATTTAGCACTTTGCAACTACTACATTTGGTGCCAACCTTGTGTGTGTTTAAGTGTAACCATGTCTAATAAGATGTTGCAACAGTATAGCAGATAGAGCTTTAGCATTAAGTTGTATCTAGCTCTGAATTTTGAAGGTATCAATGGTTACCCAAATTCTTTTCCATTTGAAATCCAAATTTTTTTGCCAAGATTCAGTGGTGAGAAAGAGAAAAATGCTGATAAGCATTGTAGAAAATTCATGGACTTGATGGAGGATTTTGATATTGAGTATGAGGACTACGTTATGAGATTGTTTATCCAATCTTTGATGGAGGATGCAAGGTGTTGGTTCTCTTTCTTGGAGGAATGTTCTATATCTTCACGGGAAGAGTTAAGATTGTCTTTTATGGAGCGGTTTGGTGAAAAGGTTAATCCAGTTGTAGTGATAAATAATTTCATGGAGATACAAATAAAGAATGATGAGTTGGTTCCTCCTTTCAATTTCAGATTTGTAAAAGTATTGGGTCAAATCCCAATGGAATTAAGACCAAATGATGTTGTATGTTTGGTTGTTTATTTAGGGGCATTCGATAAAAAAGATGAGCTACTTGCTAAGGGATGAAAAGCCTGAAACCCTGCATCATGCTTTAATGACAGCAGTAGATATTGAAAATAATATAAAATATGGAATCATCCCAAGGGGTTTTCCATCAATTAGCAGTCATTTTTATGATGTGTCAAGTGTACTAGATAGGCGTGGATCAATAAATGAAGACAAATGCCAAGATGTCTTTATGCCTGCTGATTTTACTAACCATGTTTCAAATGGTGTTTCAACACAAAATGTGAGTGAAGAATATATTCAGAAAGTAGCAGTTGCTCCTCATATCAATGTGAGTATGGTTAGTAAAGAAATTTGTAATGTTCTTAAGGTAGAAATAGATTCATACACTAGTTACACACCTAAGAAATTGGAAACTAGTTTTTCTAGTTTTGGGGCTGCAGAGATAAATTGTTTGTAGTTGTATCGCCTTAAAATGGAAGCACTTCCATGTTAAGAGAGTTTAGCCCTACAAGTAAGTGTTTCGGGGTCATATTGGATGCCTTAAATTGATCTTTTCTTTGACCTGGCCTTCATCTTAGTAATCATAGGATTTTATTTCTATCACTGACATCTATCTTGTTCTGGCATCAGTTATAGGTTTTTGGGCATCCCTGGGACCTCTTGACTTGGTTCTGAGTCAACTTAGGATCAGGGTCAATGTCTTAGGTCAACCCTGACTAGGTCAAGGTCAAGCTAGACCCTGACTAGGTTAGGGTCAACCTCAACATTGACCCCTTTCTCAAAATTGTCAAGATCCTTAATTTCTGGGCTTCGGGCTTTTAGAAAATTTATTTTCCTGCCTCCGGGTTTGCCATTTCGGGTTTCGAGATGGTAAATCCTTTAATTACATTTAATCTATGTATATTTTCTAAAGGTGAGGACCTAATTGGGATTTAATTCTCCAAGGTGGCCCATCTAGAGGAGTGTGCCCTAGATCACTATAAAAGGAGGGCTTCCTCTCTTATTTTCACATCTACACTAAAGCAATTTCACGTGCAAGCTCTCAAGATCATCAAGCATTCCATTCAAGCGAGAATTCAAGTCTTCTTCTTCATCTAAGTTCTCCATTGAAGATCAAGGATTCAAGCATTCAAGCTATTGAAGGGATTTGGTTCAAGCATTCAAGATTCATCATTCAAACCCTAGATCTAGCCATTATGATGGTGTGATCTTCCTTCAAGATCCTTTGTTCATCTTCAAGATTCATTTCATCCTTCTCTCAAGGTGGATTCCAAGCATACAACCATGGAGTTTTGATTTACATTTATTGTTGTGTTCAAGCTTTCATATCAATATACTTGTTTACATTTTAAATACAATTGCATATCTATTGAATTGCATAGCTTCATTGTTAGATCCTTTTCTACTACTTGCTAGCATTCCAATTTCAATTTCAATATTAAGGTTGATTTGAAACTGGGGTTTGACCAAGGCAAACCCCTTAAACAAACAATAAAAATCCTCTTTTTCTTGCAGGTACAGGTGTGGAATTTTAAATCTGAGAGCGAATTTGGATACCCTTTTTGGAAAACTTCCAGGATCTGCGAATAGAATTCGAATCAAACTTCAAAGAAAGAATGTGGTATTTGACCTTTTATGAGGGTCAAACCCGAGCTGAGCCTTCTTGAGGAAAGATTTCTGGGTTTTCTCCATTTCGGCATTTCCAGTGTAGGACAGGTTTCAAATTTTTCTGAAAGTGCACATAGACATCAGAATTCAACATTTTCTAGATCTGCCCTAATTTGAGGTTAGTATTTGTATTTCAATTGTTTCAGATTTGAAGTACAATTCCTTTATAGGGAAATATTGGATTTTCTTTCTCTTTCTTCCATATTCTTTAGAAATTGATTCGATTGTGTATTAGCCTCTTGGTTGATCAAATTGGATCTCTTCTTTGAGAATTTGGGTTTGAAAGTAGATCTCATATTTCCCCATTTACATTTGAATAGAGGTGAATCCATTTTACATCTATTTAGTAGTCAAATGTGGGAACTAATGAGGGGGCAGGTGTTTTGTCAAGTGATGATTCTGAAGTCCCAAGTGAAGGAGTTCTTTCAAACTTTGTTGATGTTGAATCTGCTTATGAGAGTAATGCTGAATCTGATTATGCTATTGAATATGCTGACTGTTATGCTGATGATGAAATCGATGAATATCAAGACATTGAAGATGAATCTATAGTTGATGATGTTTCATCTCAGTCCATGGGTTTTTCTTCTTTTCAACACCATAATGCAGATTTCTTATCTCAGTTTGAAGAAGATTTTTGTGAACAAAAAAGCATTGACTATGATGGAGATGAAATTTGTTGTGAGCATTCCTTTGCACAAAAGGATATCAACCAAGAAATTTCAATCCTTGGTCCCAATGAAGAATTGGTTGAGGAAGAGGACTCATGGAGCTACAATGGCCTTGATTTTTGTGAAGATAAAGAAATGGTTTATATGCAGCCTTGTGAAAAGGAAGAAGACTCGTTATGTGTTGGATATGACTGTGAAGATGCTGATTTGTATAAAACAGAGATAAATTCTTTTGTTTCAGCTAACAATAATGATAACATGGATTTTTCAATTTGTATGCTTGCATCTTGTGACTTTTCATGTGAGGTTGTTGATCCTAAAAACCATGAAAATGAATGTGAAGTTGGTGCTGGTGGGTCAATGGCAGATTTGTATGAACTGACTTATGAGAGTTTTCAAGAAAGTACCTCCTATGATATAGAGACCAAGTCTAATTTTTCCCTTGAACCGGAAATGGATGTCATCTTATTTGACATGGACATCGATGTTTGATATTGTTAATGGCACAAAATCAATGTTTGGTCAAGAGGAAGTTGTTAATACTAATAATGTCTCTTATAACAGTGATCTACATAAAGAGGATGTGTGCCAAAATGAGAACATGTGCAATGAACCACATGCTGATTTACCAGAACCACATTTTGAAATGTTTTACATGGAGCTGAAAGAAGATTCAGATTTTACATCAGATCATTTGCTTCAGCCAGAGGTATGTTCATTTTTGCAAGCATGGGATGATGATGAAAATGTTGATGCATTGTCATTTAAGGATGTTGAAATGAATCAAAAAGGACATGTCAGCTATCAGACAGAAAGTGAGTTTTTTCTTTTTCCAATTCAACATGTTGATGTTTCTCGGGATGAACTAAATATGAAGCCACAAGTTGTAGTTTATGATGATTCGCTTGAATGTTTGTGTAGTATGCATGAAGTTGAGCTAGAATGTTTTACATTTTTGATGCAGTCAGTTGAGTTTTTATTTGAACATGTTGAGGAGATTGATAGTGAAGAATATCATATTGCATATGAATGTTCACTATGCTTTGAGTATGAAGAACATTTTTCAAATTATGGATCCTTTCAGAAAATGCATCAGTTTGTCATGCCACAAGCTGATAGATGTAATGACAGCAAAGAATATGATAGTGGCATGAAATATGCAAATTTATTTTAGAATGGTCAATTGCTTGGAAGAAAGTTCTACAAAATGATCATATTCCTGAATGATGAGAATCATAAATTTGACTGAGATAAATTATTATCCTAGTTTTATAATTGTGGGCCATTTGTAAATAGTTTTCACATTGTATAGTTGCTTTGTTTTCAGTTGTGTGTTTTTTTTTCAATAAAAGAGTTCCAAGTTTTGGGGAGAAGAGGAAAGTCAGATTTGATAACAACAAATACATTACAAATGCCAAGCTCACAATATCAATGAAATAAACAGTGTATAAAATAATATATGGTGTACAACAACAGCAAGCATGTAATGACGGAAATGACATTGCATGATGCCTGAGCTCAAATTCAAAATAGTAAGTGTATTAATGTATGATCTAATAGAAAAAATATAACAAATAGAGCACCGATCAAGGGCATGATGCCATCAGTGAAGACCGAGGATCATCAAGAAAGAACGTGGGCCATAAGATCAACAGTGAAAAAATGATGCCAGATTTCAAACACAGGCTCCATGAATCAATGTTAAGTATATGGGCATCAATAGTATAATTACATCTCTAGCAAATAACATCAAAGTTAAATAGAAAACTATTAAGATATTTAATAACTAAGTAGAAATTATGTAAAGTATATGGGGGTATATTCTTGAGTGTGGTATCTCTTCCTCATTTGATATAGGGAATTGAAAGGTGATAGGGTCTCATGGATTCTCTACCTCCTTGTTAAAAATTTTGATTATTTCTTTTGTATGCTTAGAGATATGTGAAGGTTGTTCTTGTCAAGGTTCCCTAAAAGGGTCTCCTTCTCCTATCGTTGTGTCTCTTCCTCTTGTTCTCTTATCTTACTTAATGGGTCCACTAAGTTAATATGTGTTTCTAGTATATATTTTCACTTAGAATAGGGAAGACATATTGCTAATGCATTTATCTCCCACTGCATTCCTTATGTATGTTGAGCTTATAATTATCTTCATCGACTTGTTCGTAGATTGTTTTAAACAAAGATAATACTAACTAAATTGTAGAATTGGAAAATATAACAATTATTCTATGAAAGAAAATAATAAGAAATCAAATCTATGCTAGATAAATCCTATGCCTTAACACCATCCCTAGCAATGATTGGCTTCCATTATGGATAATTAGTTGGTGCATAAAAATCTATGCATGCTCCTAACAAGGCAAGTATTCCTCAATTAAGTAACCTTTTATCTTAGGGGAAACTCATTTAATTATTTACTAGGGATGTATATACTTAGATGACACTACCGTTGTATGTGCAGTATATTATCTCTAGCTTCTACTTTAATGCATAAAATAGTAATAATATATAAAGGAAACAATAATGACAAACAAAATCTAACATTGGTTCTAGTCACATCATAGTGGTTGTGAGTGTGACTGCACAAGGATGGTTGCAATTGAATAAACCAGTGAAATAAGAATAAATTGACTTATGATAAAATTCTTTTTATATTGAGACTAACTAAATCTATGCTAAACTGTTTAACTTCTTATTATTAAGCAAGTAAAACTATCATCTAAAGTAACTGATAATCAATTAAACATATTACCACTATGAAGAAATGTAATAAATGAAACTACTAATTAATCTAATCTAACTAGAGGAATACTTCACATCAAGCAACACTTGCACAAGGATTCATAACCTTGAATCAATTCAGAAATTTAATCAATTGAAGATAATTGTACCCTTGCATTAATAGCACTGGACATTATAATAGCAATAGTATATATTAATTATTGTAATGTAAAAAAATATTTGAGAACATTTGAACCAAAACTGTTAAGACTTTCTTGGTTTTTATAGGAAATCTTAGAAGCGGTGATCATAAATGTCATTGAATCTCATTGCCCACATGCCATTCTTTAACAATATTTGACTTATTATAAAAATTAAACAACTACTTAACAGAGCTACAAACATGGAGTCCAAGTAATAAAATAGGGATATTAGTAATAAAATAATGCCAATCAATGATGCAAATAGCTCATAGGCATGGAAAAATCAGTGAGCATCAATATCATCATAAATCAAATGCATAAAAAATAAGCTCATAAAAAATACATGATGCCCTAGCTTGCATCCCGTGAGCCATAAACAATGCATGATGCCCTAGCTTGTAGCCATCGAGCCATAAACAATGTATGATGCCCTAGCTTGCAGCCCACGAGCCATCAAGACATTTCCTCATGAAAAAATCATAAATGGGGAGTACCACATAGTGAATATAAAAAACAAAACAAATAAAGAGAGATCAAACACTTCACACAATGCCTTGAAGGTAATAGCAACGATGCCCTAGCTCTGAAAGCTTGCGGGTCATTGAGCATTCCAAATGCAAACATGTAAACAATGCCATCAACAAGTGCAAAGATTAAATCAATAAATGCCATAAAAATAAAATTGAGTTAATGAGAATACAAAGCTCAAATGCCTACCTCAAGTCATGGCTGCCATATGCCAAGCTTCCAAATCGAGCTCGAGCTTCACAACAGAAGAGTAATGAAAAGTGGGAACTTTCCAATTTTACCACAGTTAGGGCCCTCTTCGTGCACGTAGCTCGATCTACAAAAATTAGAAATGAGCCTTTATTTTTCTTTAAAATAAAATAAAATTATAACCACACGAGTATTGAAATTACGATAGAACCATCGCTATTAAGACAACATCGAGGGAAATTGGAAAGAAAAAAACACAAAAATCACACACAAATGGTAGTGTCATCGTAAATTGGTGTCAAAATTTGACCCCAAATGTTGTAGTGAACGAGGAAAATAGTACTAAAATAAATCATACAAATTCTTGAATCTAACACACACACACACACACACACACACATATACATACATATACTAATACACACACACACACACACACAGAGAGAGAGAGAGAGAGAGAGAGAGAGAGAGAGAGAGAGAGAGAGAGAGAGAGAGAGAGATTGTATGATTAAATTAGTCCACAAAAAGGAAAAACACCAAAAGAAATCACTCAACATAAACAAGCAAGTCACTAAAGTTATTTCATGAAATAATAATTTCTTAATCTATTGAAATAAATGCTCAAAAGTTAGATTAATAAGATAATAATACTTACCTTGAAACATTATGAAATTTTTTTATGATTGATGTCACTAATTGATTCACCAATCTATAGATGCTTTAAAAATGATTAGACTAACACTTATGTTATTGATTTCTTTGTATGATGTTCTAGCTCAATGCAATGGCTACAAAATTGATCTTCAAGACTATAAATTTGAACCAAACTCACATATCTAATATTTATAAAAATAAAACTTGAAATTTACTAACCTCGACGTTAGTAAAGAGATATTGATAGACATCATTTAGGAGCTTACAAGTAAACTACATTATCCATTGACCCAAAACGTATTAGTAGTTCAACAATTTGATAAAAATGAGTAAAAACAAAGAGAAAACATGCAATGATGTGATGAAAGTAGATGGCGCAACATAATCAAACTCCCAAATGTTAACTTGATAGTTTATAATGAATTAAAATTTCTTCTTAAATAAAAATTACAACATAGTAGCTCTATTTTTAAAGGGCATAGTGGCTCTATTTTTAATGAATTATGGCATAGTAGCTCTATTTTTAAAGGGCACTGGCTAAGCTTCAACAAAATGCATCAAAGACACAAAAAAAATCATTTTTTAAAAAGATTTGGAATAACACGGATTTTTGTGTATTTTTTTGTGGTTTTCGACCGCAAAATGTACAGATCATGGAGAATAGATGCTGAAAATTTCGTGAAAATCTGTTGTATTTTCCATTTTATTGAAATTCAATCAACCATACATTCTATTTGAAACTTAACCACGTCCTTTTTAAAAACCTTTGTCACAACCCTAAGTTATAGGCTTCTCCTGGGCCTTGTTAACCCTTAAAAAAACTAGTGTAAACTAATCCACACTATTGTAGATGCACATGTTGAACCTGTCTGAAGTGTTGTTGGGCAGCAATGAGTGACAAGCTCCTTTTAAGAAGACGTTTGTTAGGGGCATTTAATCGCCTAACATTCCAAGAAATAATTTTCATGATGCCTTGGGAAGGAACTTCCCCTTCCCTGCATTGAGAATTGATGTAATTTTCACTTGACCAATCATAGATCCATCAATTTGCCTAAGTTCTGATAGAGATTTTCTACCTCTCTTTAAGGATTGTTTAGGATAATTCAGAGAGGATATGCCACAGATAGAGGCAGATAAACTAAGCTTCCCAATTTTAATTGTATCATGGTCAGCCTCCGATGAAATTACATTTGGATCCTCATCCTAGCTGATTGAGTCTATAAATTTTAACAGTAACATATCTTCATTATCCTCATTAAGACCTAAAAAATCATTGATGTCCTCAGCTTTTGTGTCATTTGTTTTGATAGGGTTCGATCTGTCAGTCCCATTCATATGCTTAGCATCATTTCTACAAGAGTCAAGAAGTAAGGGTTTCTGATTAATGACCTTATCTTCCATAGGCCAATTTTCATTATGTATCTCTAAATGAGTACTTGTTGTTTCTGGAAGTATTCTAATAGGGGTTATTGCTACTACCTTAGAAATATCTAAAAGTTTTAATGAAGTATCATTCCTCATTATTTCGTTGATTAATATGTTCTTTCTTTTGTTGGTTTCTTCTATGTCACTAGTCTCATCATCTGATGTTAGCGAGAAGTCAATAGAATCTCCCTTAGTAGTTAAAGGATGATTAAAATCTAGGTTAGTAGGATTAGGGATATTAACAAATATTGGAGTAGAAGTAGTAACTTGGGGTGAGATAAGGGTTGATTCTAAAAAAATTCCCTCTGAAGCTTTGTGCATATCTGAAAGTTATATGGGGTCCTTGGCTATTAAAGGTTTGGTAGCTAGATTGGGAATAGTTATGCTGGGTAGAATCACATTATCCATAACAAGATCACGATTACTATTCCACATTACCAAAACCTTATCTGGCTGAGGGGAAAAATCATTAAGACGAAGCCTCCTGAGTTATGATTAAAGGAAATATGAGGAGTGGGATCAGAAAAGGGTGGAACAATGGGTTGAACAAATAATTCCCCTTCCTCCAAAAATGAGGAGAGACAGTTTGTTCTAGGAGAATTTATTTTATGAGAATGAGTTTTAGATGAACCATCCTAGTTTAATCTCTCATTGTTATCTAGGTTCACCTCTGAGACCTGTTTGGAGTTTTTATTAAGGGCATTTGAGAAAGGAGGTGATAGACCTTCCTCTCGGCTTCTAAATACTATCTGTGAGTTTGCTAGACTTGAATGCTCTTCATCTGTGTCTTTTATTTCCATAAAATCACCATCTTTGATTTTAGGGTAAATACATACCGATCTCGTCTTACAGCTTATTTCCAGAGGAAAATTAAGAGATTTATTGATTTCCATTCGAACAATGATGATTCTTTCTGCACTATTTTTTTCTAGATCTACAAACCCTAAAAAATCTCCTAAGCCATTTCCTATTTGCCTAAGAGAATCAACATCTGAAAGTTCGAAGGGAAGATTACAAAGCTTAATTACTTTTTCAACCATGATATTCTTTAATTCAAGTGGATCAAAAAAGGGCACCCAATCCATGGTGAAGAAATCTATATTTCTAAATTTTGAAAGCCCTTCATTAAAGAGTTTTGCTTTTAGCTTTTTGCTAGAGCAGTCAATAGAAAGAAATTTATTTTGAAGGATAGTAACACATACCTCATTATGCAACTGTGCTATTATCTAGTTTGTGATCTTTTCAACCGAGGCTCCTGTTCCAGTTCACCTACATATGATGCCATACTCCGCACACAACTTTTGTGTTTTACTCACCTTATTATTATTAATAACTAATTTTTTCTAGTTGGGTATATTCAATAAAGGAATGTCATTTATACTAGGATTTCCTCCTAAATTATTTTCTATTCTTATGTGCGGAGGAAAGTATACCTTACCCCGAGAAGAGCCAATATGTAGATTGCCAGAATTGCACTAGTTGGAGTCTCTAGAAGGATATGTATGATCTGTCCGAATCTTTCATCGTATTCGATGTTGTTTATGAACCACATCTTGGCCTACTTGAGGCTTAGGGTTTAATTAAATTTCTTCGATGCGGTGGCGAGTAAATTTTAGACTGCATATTAGGGACACAATCCAAATTGTTAGTAGTCTTAAGCTTCCCCTACAGTGAAGCCCTAGAAGAAATCCTAGGGGAAGAAGTCAATAGTGCTGCAAATCGATTTGAAATATTTATAGGAATAGGGTTTGAATAAATCTTTTTAAAACATTGTTGATGTCCTGAGACTTCTGTCCATTCTTAGGGTCTTACTGCCCAGGATGCTATTTGGGTTCTCACAATAGAACCTTCTGAAAACTTCATGGATTTGGCATACTTAGTCTTTGCGAAGTTCTTGATCTGGCGATCCAAGGAAGTAGTCGCAAAAATTTTAGATTGAGCGCGATTAGCAGAGCGAAAAAGCAGAGTCATTGTTCCCTGTAACATAAAAAATTTAGTCACATGCAATTTTTAGTTAAGTCTTATACTTAAGATTAATAATCCTTATTTTACTATTAGGTGATTAAAACCAATTAGCATATGATTGTCATTTATCTTACTTACCATGTACAATTATTTGTAATAATGCTTACATAGTCATGCCTAGATTAGTAAGCGTGATTTGAATTTGATTAAAAAAAATTAATGCTCATTATAGATATATTTATAAATGAGTTAAAGCATCCTAAGTTGATTTTGAGGAATATTTATATGTTGAAGGACATTCAATAACTACCAAATAATTTAGTCATTATAATTAATTTAGTTCGAGGGCTTCATTGAGAAAATACCACATGATATTGATGTTGCTATACAATAATTATGGTATATTGGTTGGTTGACTACACATTCAATGAGATCTAGTTCAAAAGACATTGGGCATGTAGTCTAATGATGTGCTTAAAACCACGCTATATTTGGAAGACCTAGGGAATACTGATTTATAATTCTATTATATTTCCTAGAATAAAATATTTTACATAAAAGGAGCATAAAAATATGCATGTAAATATTAGAAGCCAACAATATTAATTCTATGCACTTTTACATAAGGACACCAATCCATAAGTGAAGGATAAAATTTAAAACAAAAACCATTGTAACTAATCATTGAGAAGGCTATGCTTCATATTAAAAAATAAAGAATAAAATATGATTAAGTAATCATTAATCCTTCCATTAGCTCCTTGTGCACACTCAAACAAATTTGAAACTATAAAATCAAGCTCATATTCACATAAGAATAGAAAAAAATTCTTGGAAAACTTAGAAGAATAATAAATTGACCTATAAGGTATAAAAAGAACCATTGTATATCATAGGTCTTTAATGTGTACATTTAAATGATTTGATCAATAACTTTTCTTAATACACAAAATCTAAGTAGGTAGCTAGCTCTAAAAGATTGCAAATGTGTATGTGGGTCATCCTTTTTGGTATACATTTCAAAGTATGGAACTGAAAAAATCTAATAGTAAAGGATAATTAATAATATGAAAGTAAGAAGGATATAATGTATCTCTACATAATCATTTGAATCTTACCTACTAGGTATGACATCAACATTATGCTCTACTAGATATCAAAATTTTACAATAGAACATCAATGGTGGTAGTATAGATAATCGTGGTGGAAACATAAAAAATATAAAAAATGATAAAATTGGTAAAAATATATAAGGAATGAGAGGTTAAGGTTTGGTATCAAAAGGAGAAATTTAATATGTGGTATGACTGATATAAGTGCAAGAGGAATGTGTGACACTAGAATATATGACATAAGAAGCATAAAATGTAGTTGTGGTATTAGCAGAATAAGATGAAGGTATTATAGTAATACACTAAGTGGAAGGGATGACAATAAAAGGGTGAATGTGGAAAGTAAGTGACCAAACACTAGTGGCATGAAATAATGATGTGACAATAGTAGAGTGAATGAAAGAAGTGTAATAATAGTAAACCAAACACTAGTGGCATGAAATAATGATATGACATTAGTAGAGTGAATGAAAGAAGTGTAATAATAGTAAGGTAAGAACTAATCATTGCATTAAAGGAAGGATCATAAAAATTAAGTGGCACTCTAGTAGGACTAACATGATAAACATCAAAGTCAGGAGGAGTGATAATGAACAAACATAGTTAGGTGGTAGGAGGGAAGATGAACCATATTAAGAACTTAAGAGTTATCCTTACCATTATCGCAATAGAGAACCTCTAAACCAAAAGTCTTATCAATCAATAAATTATAAAGAACATAGATCATTTCAGAGAAGCGACACTAGAGCTAAAGTGGTAGTCTCTTGATAAATTAACTATGTTGTCCTACCTATCAATTTATTCCAAATGCATCATGATCAAAATGTATTATTTATCATATTGCCAAATATGTCACGATGAAACAAAAATTTCAAAACTATTATAGGATTTAGGTGACTACCCCTTCTCAAAGAAGAAAAACAGCTTTTTAAGACTTTGGCATAAAATCAATACACAAATTTTAAAAAGATAAAAACTAGGAAAATAGTACTAAAATAAATCATAAAAATTCTTGAATCTAACACACACACACACACACACACACACATACACATACACATATATATACTAATATATACATATACATACACACACACACACACACACACACAAAGCCAATACCTAAAGATTGTACGATTAAATTAGTCCACAAAAAGGGAAAAACTCCAAAAGCAATCACTCAACGTAAACAAGCAAGTCACTCTAGTTATTTCATGAAATAATAATTGCTTAATCTATTGAAATAAATGCTCAAAAGTTAAATGGATAAGATAATAATACTTACCTTGAATTATTATGTAGACTTTTTATGATTGATGTCACTAATTGATTCACCAATCTATTAGATGCTTTAAAAATGATTAAACTAACACTTGTGTTATTGATTTCTTTGTATGATGTTGTAGTTCAATGCAATGCCTACAAAATTGATCTTCAAGTCTATAAATCTGAACCAAACTTACATATTAAAAATCTACATGTAAAAATGATCTTTATAAAAATAAAACTTGAAATTCACTCACCTTAACATCAATAAAGAGATTTTGATACACATCATTTAGAAATTACAAGTAAAATTCATTATCGATTGACCCAAACCATATTAATAGTTCAACAATTTGATAAAAATGATTAAAAACAAAGAGAAAACATGCAATGATGTGATGAAAGTAGTTGGCACAACATAATCACAACTCCCAAATGTTAACTTGATAGTTTATAATTAATTAAAATTTCTTCTTAAATAAAAATTACAACATACCCACCATATATTTGAACTGGAATTACAGCATAGTAGCTCTATTTTTAAAGGGTGCTGGCTAAGCTCCAGACAAAATGCACTAAAGATAAAAAAATCTATTTTTTTTTTCAGATTTGGAAAAATACAGATTTTTTTGCAATTTTTTTTGTGGTTTTGGACCACAAAATGTACAGATCATGAGAATCATAAAAAACAGATGCTGAAAATTTTGTGAAAATCTGTTATATTTTCCATTTTTTGAAATTCAATCAACTTTACGTTATGTCTGAAACTTAATAGCATCCTTTGTAAAGACCTTTGTCACAGCCCTAAGTTGCATATAGGCTTGTCCTGGGCCTGGTTTACCCTTAAACAAACCAGTGAAAACTAATCTAAACTACTGCAGACGCACATGTTGAACCTGTCTGAAGTGTTGCTGGGCAGCAATGAGTGACGATACTTCTGGTGAGCGTTGAATCTTATTTTTCTCTTTCTCACCATTTTCACCCAGAAGACAGCCAAACAGAAATCTTACAATTGAATTGTTATAAAATACACAACTTTGGCCTTCTTCATCACAGCTTTTGTCTGAATCGTCCATGTCTTGATTGTGGGTACTCATCTTCTGCAAAAGTATTTGAGATAAATCAGAACGCTTAAACTTTTCAACTGAATTGGGGTTATCTTTATTCATGATTTGGGATGGTTTTGTAATCACAGATTACTTGGCGTGCAAGAGAAGGTCGAGGCGTTGAAATATTCTTGAACATGAATCGACCAAACCCACTTTGAAATATTCTTGAGAATGAATTGACCAAACCCACTTTCTGAACAGTGATTTTGGTTTGACTAAGATTGAATAAGTGCATTCATTTACGCGTTTCGCAGAAGTTGCTTTGTTAAATCTCACAAGTTGACTGAAAATGGGTGCGCAGTTTCAACTCGAACCATTCTTTTCATAAATATGTTTATGCTAATGTTTACTGAGTTTGGAGTTTATTTTAATATAATTATTAAAAAATATGTGATACATTTTATTATTATTATCAAATTTAGTTTTCTTTTTTTCCCTGATTTTTAGTTTTCATTTCTTCTCACTTATATTCATTTTTATATATCTGTTTTTATTTCAATTTTATTCACATTCATTCTAACACTTTCGTATAATTTATTATTTATGATTTATGTTCATTCATTCAAAAGTTCTAGATTTTACAAATTTTTATTATTATATATCACGTTTTCACATAAGATATATTTGAACTGATAATCAAATTATAGAATTCATATGACTAATTCTCGCCTTTTTCATATAGTCATTGAAGTAGACTTAGTATACATTTGTATGATAAATTGTTATTTATACACATTCATTTGTGTATTCCAACATTAAGCAAACATTTGAAATGCTCTAGAACACTAGGGGACATTGATAGAAACACTTTAGTTTAGAGCAATAAAAGAATAATACTTTGCATCAAAATCAACAGATCTAAATCACACATGCTTGCTTGTTCTCTATTGATCTTTACCATAATTAGAAATTTGATCTAACCAAGGGTTCAACCCAGGAAAATCTTTTTGTTGCAATCTACTGATCTTCCAAAGGTATTTTAAATACCTCCAATCATTAGTCACTCTAGAGGGCATGCATTTCAACAACAAAGATCTAGTAGAAATGCATAGTGCACTAGAGCATGATCACACATTAGAGATCAAGTTCACGTAGCATAAGATTGTTTAAAACGCATGGAAGTAACCCAAAGAGAAGTGTATAGTTTTGAAATTTATGAATGAAAGCCAAGGTGCATAAACTCTTCCTACAATAATCTAAGAGGAGATATGAAGTGAAAATACAATCTTAAATAATCTACAAGAAAGAAACAAACTAGTAAAACCATTCACCATAAGACAATGATATATCTTGCAAAATCACTTTTAGGAAAAACCCAACCTCAAAATTCTAAACCATTAGATTAAAATAAGTAATAATATCAATTAGTATAATCTAGGTAAGGATCCCTTACAATAGACAACACCAACAGTCAAATCTAGATTATTTTGACAACATAGTTCAATTTACCTATGAAATACACTAAATAAAGCTCATTCTAAACACCCATCAAATATTGAAAAAAAACTACATGAAACTACTAAAAGAGAATCAAAAGATAATGATCTAATACTACCAAATGTAGCATCCAAATCACCTAGTAAAATCCCAATATCTAAGTTCAAAGAAAAGTCTAATTAGAATCTATTATAACACATCCCATTCATTGTCTAACTTGGACACTCTAGTGTTTCCTATTCACACCTTCCAAATATGCTTTATGTCATTTGTGATTAGATTTGAGAGGTTGTGAATGCTCGTAATCAACATGCATAATTATCTCTTACAATTATTTTTTGCGTCATATATTCTCTTAAATTTTTATGCATAGTTGATTAATTTTTGAAAATCAATTAAAAATATTAGAGAGTTTTATGTTATTGTAACTATTTTTAGTTGGTGAAATACTATTTTGATATTTTGTGGGGGCCAAAAATAATATTTGTAGGCCATATATTTCAATTACACATTATGGTGCAAGGTTAAAACACCTTTCCTAAAAAATTTCCACTCGTCAATTTAATCTTGCAAGAGTAAAGGGAATACTAATATTATCAACTATTTACTAGGATATGAGAGGCTTGTATACTTTCTACACCACCTAAGCTTCTCTAAGTTAATTGGTTTTATTAAAGCATCTTCTTTCTTTGGCACCTTCCCATCTTCCAACATGTAATGAACACAATGATGTTGTACATCAGTGTGTTTCATCTATGTTTGAAAGGTTAAGTTCTTTGCCATGTTGGTGACACTTTAACTATCACTATAAAACCTAACTAAGTTACGTTGCAACCCAAAATCTAAGTTCATGGTTTGAAAATTCAAATGTAATCCTTATAGGCTTGAAAAACTACCATGTAATCTATATTTTTCATGAATTAAATGATCATTTCTTATCTCTCACTCATCTAACCCATTGTACATCATTGAGTAAGTAAACCATCTAGCCACTAATAGAGCTCTGAATTTTTGCATCCCTTGTAAAGGTTTTTTGAAGTCGTAATCTTTGTTGAATTGGTTAGTTGCTATACGAAGTTACTTAGTAGTATTTATGTGCCAAATTTATAGACATTGAGATATTTATTCTTCATTGATAAATTAATAATATTATCATATGAGTTCCAAGAGACTTCCATAATCTATAAAATGAAGTGAATTTTGTTTCTAGATTCGATTTGCATCGATATTTTGGATCACACTCCATGCATCCTTATGATGGATCACTGAGTGTCATTCAAAATGTCGATGCTAAATCTCACACACCATCGAATCTAGAAATAAAATTCACTTAATTATCATAGAATCAAGGGAAGATATTGGATATCTCCTCCAATATCTAAAAGGATGTGAACCTTCCTCACCAATATTCATATGTTAAACATCTTCAATATCTCCAATATCTACAAGAAAGACAAAATAAGACAATTTTATATTTCAATATAAACATCTTCAATATCTGTGAAATCTGCTTGCGTGACAAAATAAGATAATTGTATATTTCAATATTTAGAAGTTTATATTAATAAAAAATATTATACTTAGTTTATAAGAACATTAATTATAATGAAATTATAACTTGTACAAGAGAAGAATGAAACATCAAATACTTTGAAATATAATGGGAAACACTTGTAAATTATACTTGATCAATATAAAATTTGTGGAAATGGTGGCACTGGATCAATATTTCTAATTGGTTTAGGTTTCGTTGATTGATTTAGCTACACAGGAGAGTCATTTAAGGTTTTATTTTCTCTTTCTTCTACATGAATCTTTGTAATGATAGGAAAGGAAGGTGTTAACAAGGTTGTTCCTGAACGTAGGTGTATGCCACTTATGCCTACAACATATGCAAGGTATTGAATAGGATTTATGAAATATACCTATTATAGTTGTGGCTTACTATTTGTGTTAGGTGTAGGTTGAGCTATTAATTGAGTGGATCTAAGTCCATTATCATTTGTATTTGGAAGAGGCATAATGGATAGCTGATTAGGTTACATGTTAGTGACTGCAAGTAACCAATTGACTGGTTTCACCATTGTTATCCTCCTCTCTATTGGGGAAATTTTTCCCAATTCCCTGAAGGTTCTTCCCAGTTTCCTTGAGGTGGTTTCCATTGAGGTGAAGGACTAGGATTTTGGTAACCAGGCCGATAATTTGTGGGTTGTTCCAAGGTTGTGGTGCATAATTTCCAAAGTTTGGAGGATATGGGGGCTGCCATTGATTATTACGTGCATAATAATTTTCATAAAACCCATTAAAAGATAGAGAAACTAGAGGCATACCTTGTATTGGAGGCCATGATTATGATCTTTTTGCAATGTAAAAGACTTGCCCCCCATAATCTTGAATTTGTTTGAAATTTGACCACATTTTCTTACTATCTATAATGGCTACCTTTTTTGCATTTGCAATCTCTTTTCTTTTTTTTGAAATGGGGAGAAGATTCTTCCAACATTTCTTTTGCCTCATTAGTTTTCTATTTTCTCTAAAGTGTATCCAATTGTGTAGCCATTTTATTGATGATGTCTCGCTTAGAGCCCTTCAGAAAATTTATTATCTCCATCCTTGAAACTCCAAAGGCTATCTTATGTATGTAAGGTTTGTGAGTTGTAACCTTCTTCATGGCATCCTTAGAATAGTTTTGACATATCTTCCTTATATAATCCTAGTTAGATTGAGTGATGTATCCTACTCCCATGAGGTCCAAAAATTTAATACATTCATCATGAATCCCTCTTATAAAGATTAACTTATGAGATTATTCATGTGATGCATTATGCTTCTAGATTTCTTAAAATTTAATAAGAACCTCTCAACATATTCTTCTAAGATCTCATCTTCCTTTTGTGTCATCCTAAAAATTTCATCCCCATGCATATTATTCCCTCCATAATAGTCATTGTATTTTTCAACGAACTTCTCCTTCATATCATCCAAACTCTCAATAGTGTCGGCACCTAGACCTATAAACCATCTCAAAGAAGATTCTTTTAGTGTGGTAGAAAATAATTTGTGTCTATGAGCATAAGTTGTATAGTCATATGTAACTCCTATGTAAGATATCAAACTCAAACAAGAAGGTGTCTGGGTCTTTTGTTACCAACCCATAGAATTAGGGAAGGAGTGAGGCTGAAACATTCTTAAGATTATCAAGTTCATGTTGGTCAGTGAGGAGAAATGGGAAATTTGAATTTTTAGGTGGAGGAGGATTTTGGGAAGCCATATTTCCTTGATGAAATATGAGACAAGAATAATTCTCAAAGGGTGTCTCAATAAAAGGATTCTCAGGGTTTGTAAATCAGAATCTCTCTATTCTACAAATATATCAGCAAAATGGTTTACCTCATCCTCATTTGCACGATCAATTTTTTGTTTAGTTGGATGGTTTTAAAGATTCGATTCATTAGGAAGGAATATCCCATAAGCATATCTTATTCTGCATCTGCGTATGCTATTTTTAACTCAATTCTAGAATACCTGCACAAAATTTAGTGAGGTAGCACTGATGATTCATGCCCAAGAATAACTAATTCTTTTTAAAAATAAAGATTCTCTAAGCTATTGAATACTATAAAATCTTATAACTCCCAATAACTCTTAGTTTGACATCATCCCTAACAATGACACCAAAAATGTTGGTCTCTAACAATGGGCAGATAACTAGGCATAACACCTCAACTTAGAGACATAATGTCTTTTCTCAATAGCCATCAAATTCCATCATTGAATCTCATTTATCTTATCAACCCAAGGAAGTATGACTTGAAATGGGACAACATTGTTTGTACACTAAGAGCTTTGAGAACTATTCTATCCTGACCTTAAACAAATGAACTGTTGAAATGGATAACACAAAGGAAATACACCTAATATACTCCAACTACATTCTTCTAAAGAGAAAATTAACTAAAAATCATTCTGAAATAACAAATCTCCTAGATAGTAAGGATCAAGGGAGAGAAAAATGGAGGGAGTGAAAGTAGGAGTAGGGGTGAGAGATTTTTTGAATTCACGAGTAGATCGAAAACTAGATTTGCAAGCGCTTGGTGATTCTATAGATGCCCGTATTGATGGCCTTTAGGTAGATCAGGACACAAAAGACTTAGCAAACAAGGATGGGGTCCCACATGACAAACAAAAAGATCCAGGTAAAGGGGACACAAGGGCGGTGGGGCTATCTGAAGTTCTTCCCCATCCAGACTCATGCACGGGGGCTCCGTCACATGATCAAGAAGGGAATGCCTTGAACTTTTGTTGGTCAACATTATTTGGGGTTAAGCCTACACACAAGTCCTCTTTCCCAATAATAAAGGACCTATTTGATAAGGAAAGGGGTAAATATGCTATTGAGATACCTGATGAACTCGTTGACCACAATATTGCTACCATGGCTCTCACTTTGGTTGGCACATTTGTTGGGTTGAGGCCAAATATTGACACAGTAAGGGATTTTTCTAAGAATTAGTGGGACCTAAAGGGTCAAGTTCAAATAACCTCTATGGCGAAGGGCTTTCTATCTTTTGAGTTCTCCTGCCAAGAGGATTATGCTAAGTTCTTATGTGCTGGCACATGGACTATTGGGAAATCCTCTTTGGCACTACAAAAAGGGTCTCCTAACTTGGATCTTAATGATTCATTCTTTTTCTAAGACCCTGTATGTGTAAGATTACCAAAACTTCCTATGGAATTTTGGTATGAAGACATTTTTGATGGAATAGCCAAATATTTTGGAGAACTACTATCGATAGACTCGATGATAGTGGCTAGACGACGTCTTACTTATGCTAGGATTTTCATAGAGGTGGAAGAGGGTAAAGATATGCCAGAGATCATAGAGATTCATTCAAAACTGGGCAAAATATTGCAAAAACTTGATTATGAAAGTGTGCCATTTTCTTGTTTCCACTGCAAGAAATTTGGACACTATGCCAAAATGTGCAGTATGCTCTTGGCATTGGATAAAGATAGGAAATCTAGGGAGGCCCAAAGGAAAGTTGGAAAGACCAAGGACTAGGATATGTGAGGCTCAATAATGGAAAAAACTAGAAGCCCTAGGAGGGAATAGAGGCAAACATCAACAAAGTTTGGAAGAAAAAGGACTCCAATGTAGTGATCCTAAAAATGAATAAGAACCAAGAGGGAATGGTAGAGAAAAAAAATAATAGTTATGGGGAGAACTTCCTACATCAGAATGAAATTTTTGTGGAGAGGGATGAGTTTCTTCCCTGCGATGGGCCTAATAAGTTTCTGGAAGTTAATATCTTGCAAGACATCTTAGGGGAGGACAATGCTATGGAAGAGATGAGATTAGCTAAAGGAGGAGACTCCTATTGAGGGATGGCCCACCCCTCCTTTGTTACAGATTCCCTAGAATGTTCTTTGGAGAATGGAATTTATTCAATCCTAAGAAGTACATGTAGATGGGTGTTTCCTCTCAAGAATCAAACCCTAATCATAACACAAAGCATGTTCCTTCTGGGTAGGTTTTCGAGATGGAAGAATTGATAAAATTAGTATCCCCAGGGAAACTTACAAGAATAGAAGAACTATTCATGAAATACAAAGAAGGGGTGGAGGGAGAGTGGACTAAGGTTCATAAGAAGAATAAATCAAATAGCAAGGATCCCTCCCCAGTTTCTCCAGAAGCATCTGGGAGCAGGAATAAAGATGATGTGGGGGCTAAATCAAAAAATACAGGGAGAAAAAAATCTAGCCAGGTCCACCAAGAAGAAGCCAGCAAGAACATAGCGGATGGAACCCAAAAGACCATCCTGGAAGCTTTCACATCCAAAAATAAATGAAACTAATCTCTTTGAATATTCATGGGATTAATGGCTCACACAAGAAAGATGTTATAAGGAATATGATAAGGGATCATAGACTAGATATTATGTTAGTCCAGGAAACTAAGATGAAGAAGGTTAAGCTAGAGGGCATTAGATTATGTAAATCTATGGATATGATTACTTCTATCTCTGATGGTGCTTTCAGGGGTTTGATGACTATGTGGAACTCCTCTCACCTGAAGGCTGAAATCATCCATGAAGAAGGTAACTTGCTTCTTATGAATTTTACTAGCATTAAGGATAATGAAAGCTAGTATATCATGAATATTTATATCCCTAATTCTAAAAAGGGTAGAAGATCTTATTGGCAAAAAATTAGAGGCATAGCTTCTATATGTGATCTCTCTAAGGGGATTATCATGGGGGACTTTAATACTCCCCTTAAAGAAAGGGAAAAATAGGGAGGTATCTCTTCTGACTTGGAAGGCAGGAAATATCTTATGGAATTCATCAATGATCAAGCCCTCTTAGATCTGGACCTACATGGTGCAAGATTTACTTGGTCCAACAGGAGAATTGGGTGGGAGTGCATCCAAATCTGGTTGGACCATGCTTTGATAACTGTTGATTCGCTAAATTCCTACAACTACAAATTATCTTCTTAAGTGAGGATCAGTTTGGATCACTCACCCCTATCTCTCTCTCTGGACTTGCTTGTAAAGAAAAGGAACTTCCCCTTCAGATTCGAGAAGATGTGGACCACCCATCCAAATCTAAAAAAGAAAATTAAGGAATGGTGGAATATTGATGTTAAGGGCTTGGATACATTCAGGGTGGCTAAAAAACTTAGAAATATTAAGGTTAATATCAAACAATGGAACAAGAAATAATTTGGTAATATCTTTTCTTCTAAAGAAAGGCTATCTCAGATCTTAATCTAGTCCAAGAGGAAATCCAGAGAAAGGGGTATGATGAGGATAGGCTACATAAAGAGAAATCTATTCTTTTAGAGTACCACAATGTCATAGGGAAGGAGGAAATTTTGTGGAAGTAGAGATCTAGATCCATTTGGTTAAGGTAGGGAGACCAAAACACTAGGTTCTTCCACTTGTCTACAATGAAACATAGAGATGCTAACATAATCATTAGAATAAAGAGGGGGGACTCGCTATTGCAGGAGGATAAGGATATTACTAATGAAGCCACTATTTTGTTCTCCTCCCTTCTTTCCAAAGACCATGAGCTCTCGAAGGAGGACCAGGATACCCTCCTGGGCAATATTCCCAAAATTTTCTCTAAAGATCAAAACAAAGTTTTATGTGCTATTCTAAATATGGAAGAAGGTAAAAATTCCTTGTAGTCTCTCCCTAGCAATAAAGCCTCAGGACCGGACAATTTCCTGATGTTCTTCTTCAAATTGTTATGGGAAGTGGTTAAATTTGATGTGGTCAAAGCGGTGCAGGAATTCTTTGATCAAAAACCTTCTCAAAGAACTTAATGCTACTTTCTTGGTTCTCATTGCCAAAGTTCCAAGGGCAGACTCTATGGAGCTATTCAGACCCATTATCTTATGAAAATCTTTCTACAAGATAATCTCTAAAGTTTTCACTGTCAAAATTCTCAAGGTGCTCCCATCTATCAATTCTCACCAACAGTCTGGATTCATGGTGGGCAGACAAATTCTTGATTCCATTATGGAGGTGCACAAAGTGATCCACACCTTAGATGCTGGTAAGAGAGAAGGTTTCCTTCTCAATCTTGACTTTTCTAAGGCTTATGATCGTGTTGACTGGCCTTTCCTGCTAAGGGTTCTTGGAGCTTTTGGTTTCAACTCAAACACTTGCAAGATCATCCATCAATTCATATCTTCTCCTTTACTGGCGGTCCTAGTCAATGGCTCCCCATTGACTTTTTTCAAATCTTTCAGTTAATTGAGACAAGGAGACTCCCTATCTCCCATTCTTTTCATAATTCCGGTTGAATGCCTTGGGAGACTAATTTCAGCCAATATGAGGAATGGGGATTTGAAAGGTATTAGGCCATCTTCTGGAAACACTATCTTTTCTTACCTGCAATTTGTTGATGATACCATTTTAGGTGGGGAGGATTCAGTGAGTGAATCCAGAGTGGAAAAGAACTTTCTTAATTCTTACACTAGGGCTACTAGTCAATCCATTAATTAGACTAAAAGCTTCATTTTCTTCATCAATACTCTAGAGGAGAGATAGGGGAGAATTACAGATATCTTGGGTTGCTGCATTGATACTCTTCCTTCAAATTATTTGGTTCTTCCTTTAGGCGTCAAGCCCCTTGATTCTTTCTGGAATAAAATCATTGATAGATTCAATAGGAAATTGGTAGGTTGAAAGGGGATCACTCTCAGTCAAGAGGGAAAAATCTAGCTGTTTAAATCTACCTTGCAATATCTTCCTACCTATTCTTTAAGTCTCTTCTCTATACCCGCTAAAACTACAAAGGTGATGGAAAAAATTTAGAAAAATTTCTTTGGTCAGGGACTGATGAGCATAAGAGACTCCCTCTTATTGCTTGGGACAAAGTTTGTCTTCCTAAAAGAGATGGAGGATTAGGGATAAGGAGAATTAGACCTTTCAACAAAGATTTCCAAGAGAAACAGATATGGTGTATTTTCAACAGTAAGGGGGAATGGTGAGACACTTTTGAAGATAAGTATCTTTCTAATAACTCCATAAATCATTTTTTTTGTTGTAATGATATTCCAAAATAATCTTATATTTTGAATGGTTTCCTCAATGCTAAGGATATCACCAACTCTAAAGAAAAATGAAAGATTGGTAATGGTCAAATTATTAACTTCTGGAATGATAATTAGCTCTAGTTGGGACCCCTGCGAGACTGTGAGCCTTTCAATATGTGGATGGATGAGTGTATCCAAAAAATACGATTCTCAGGTTTGTAATTATAGAGTGGGTAATGCCTAGGTGAACCTATCCTCTCTATCTCTAGACCTAAATCCTCTTATGATAGTTCTAAATGTGGTTTCCCTTTCCCCCTCTCAAGATGTTTTGATATGGGATGGTTCCCCCGATGGGGCCTTTTCATTTTCATTTTCCTATTCTTTCCAAATGCATCAGGAAGCCAAGCCTATTTGGGCCAAAGCCTAGTTCCCTGGCCTTATTCCCAAAATTAATGTCTTCTTTTGGATTTTACTTCAGAATCACATCCTCACTGTTGATAATCTTTTGAAGAGAGGTTTTCCAATTCCCAATAGGTTTGTGCTTTGTAAATGCCAAGTGGAGTTTGTGGACCACTTGTTCATTCATTTCCCTTATGTTAGTAAGGTTTGGTAGTATCTCCTTTCCTCTTTTGTGTTGCATTGGTGTTTTCCCTCCTCTATTAAAGATCTTTTTTCCCAATGGTCCCTATCTTTCAAGAACAATGATCTTCACAAATTATGCTCCTGGCCTCTCCCGCATCTTTTTTGGGGAGTGTGGAAAGAGTGTAACAATTATATCTTTCAGGATTGTTGTGCTCATCCAAAAATCATTTTTGAAAAGATCCACCATGCTTTAAAAGAAAACTTTATTACCTGTGGTGGTACTAACCCTTTTGCAGGAAAAGACCAAAATGTTGACCCAAAGAAGAACAACAATAAAAGACACACTTGCACTTGGAGCTATCCCCTAGAAGGCTGGTCTAAGGAAAACTTTGATGGTGCGGCCAAGGGCAATCTGAGAAAGGTGGGTAGTGGTGGTGTGATAAGAAATTGCTATAGAAAGGGCATTCTTGTTGTTATACTCCCTCTTGGCACCCAATCTAACCACTTTGCAAAAGCTAATGCAGCCCTTCAAGTCACCAAATTAGCCTATGATATTGGTGTTAAAAATATCTTGCTTGAAGGTAGCTCTAAAAATATCATAAATTGTTTAAACTCCCTTCACTCCCTATCATGGACTATATCCAACATGATTGAAGGAACGTGCTCTCTTTTGAACTTCTTTG
Organism: Chamaecyparis obtusa; assembly: GCA_027943335.1. Taxonomy (NCBI): domain Eukaryota; kingdom Viridiplantae; phylum Streptophyta; class Pinopsida; order Cupressales; family Cupressaceae; genus Chamaecyparis; species Chamaecyparis obtusa. The sequence continues at coordinate 474,801 of BSBK01007296.1, read as the reverse complement.
AAAAGGTACACATATCCCACATGTACAAGGAAACCAACCAAGTTGTTGACTGGTTTGCCAACTTGGTAGCTAAAAGTGACACTATGATCAGATGGCTACACAGTGGAGATCTCCCATGTGAGGTGAAGGATTTAGTCAAAATGGAAATAATTCAAGGAAAGGAGGGAATCATAATTAGAAATTATGAAAGTTAATGTTACTTATTGGAAGTGATTTCCCATAAATGGGAAGTACTAGAATGGTAGGAAGGGTAATTACTCCATGTCCCATTTGTACACTTTCTGAGTGCCCATTCCCAAAGTTAAAACCTATCTTTTATGGCATAATAGCATAAAGATCTAGAATACCTTGGCGAGAAAGTATCCGAACAACTGCAATTTGTTATACTAGAGAGCTTGTTTGAACCATATTTTTTCTATGGGAGGAGAAAGACATAGAAGGGAGCCCTCAGATGATAGTGAGAAATGGAGGAGACAAACTAAGGTCTGGAATTCCCTACAGAAAGGGGGAATTTCAATTTTTATTGAAAGGCTCCATGGTGGCAAGTTGGTGGTGACCAAAATGTTTGTGAAAAGATGGAATGAGGGCAGTGTGCTGATTGATGGGAGGAATTTCATGGTCACTAAGGTCATTTCTAATGTCACTGGTATCCCTATTGTGGGCAAGAAATTTTACAAAGACCAAAAAATTTCAGACTCCGCGGTCAATGATTTTGTGAGGGATGAGGACAAGAAGAATGCCCTCACCAAAGTTGGTTCTTACTATCAACCTAAAGGGATTATAATGATGTGGAGGTTTGTCCTGAGGGCCCTCATATCTTATGTTATGTTGGAAAACAGGTTCAATAGGATTAGAACCTACCATTTCATCTTTATGAACCACTTTAGACATGGTATGCAGGTTTCTATCCCTTTCTACATATATGCTTCTATCAGTGGTAATATAAATGTCCATAGGGATAAGGATATTTCTAATCCTACCCTTCATGAGGGGCTATTACTCTTGATTTATGAATACTTTAAATCCTAAATCTTAGGGAAGGAAATTATTGTAAAAGAGGACAAAGTGGATATTCTAGCTCTGACTATGTCTGCTCAGACATTGAAGACAGTGTGGGTCTACATTCAAAGGATCGAGAGTATTGTGAAACAAAAAAGTAGATTCAGGGTTCCTCCTCCAAGAAGAGAACAACCATTATTGTCAAAAATAGAAAGTGGTGACACTTTCCAAAAAATAGGCTAGAACTATTATCTCTTCTGAGGAGGAATATAACGACAATGAGGAAGGGATGGATACGAATGATGATGAGGAGGTTTCTAGAGGAAAATGTAAGAAGAAAAGGGAGCCTTCTACAAAGAGGATTTGTAACAAAAAATCAAGAACATGGGCGAATGCTCTAGTCAGTTGTCTCCTGAGGATAGGGCCTGCATGATTTATAGGAACACCCCCCTACTGGACCTCATGTTAAGGCTCTGGACATTTACCTGGATGAGCCTCAAGGTAATTACCAGAATGACCCCTCTCCCCAATCTTTCCACCCCTACAACTCTGTGGATGATAAGGACCATAACAATGAGGAGTTTTGCAACAAATATATCGGTCAAGGGGAGGAGAGTGTGGCAAAATTTTAATGTTAACACTACTAAGATGAGGATTATCTAGGAAGCTGTTAATCCCAAAGTTCTTGAGGGTGAGGATTGCAGGATTCAACAGGAGGAGTTGATTGACCTGACTCTTGTGGTCGTTAGTGATAACTCAAGGGAAATGGAACTTAACCTTCTCAACAACGCCAAAAACAACATGCTAGATAATTTTAAGTCTATCAAATGGATTTACCATGAAGTGGGGGATCTCAAGAACAATGTGAATGAGACAGACAACAATAATGGAGGTAGAGTGACTAAGGATTATAAGAGGCTAGAAACCAGGATAATTAAGATGGAGGAAAAAATGTTGAGCCTTGAGGACACTCTCAAAGGCATTGTGAAGAATATTTTCAATATCTTGAGAGCCTCTAATGAGCATATCAAGATGCTCATTGAGAAAATGGAAGAAAAGCCAGGAGGGAAAGACGTGTTGATCATGATAGCTTGTGGTGACTAATCAAGAAAGTACTGTACACTTTCAACTCCTTAAAGAGAATTTTTTGGGGGGCCAACATATTTTTGGCTATTTTTTGGGCCAACATGTTGTAACTCATTCTAACCCTAAAGCGGTAAAATATTGTATAATATGGTTTAGGGTTAGGGATTTCATTATGTATGGTTTTAGTACTTACAGTGGAATTGAGCTATAAGGGATTATGGATTGTAATAAAATTGTAATCATTGGATAATAATAATATTGGACTCGTTGTTGGTGGACGTAGCCCAGGGATTGGGTGAACCACGTTAAATCTTTTTGTCTTCTGTTCTCTTCTGTGTGGTTTATATTTTTCTGATAATTGGTTATATTTGCATGTAATTGTTATTTATGTCTTGTTACTCCTAACAGATCATAAAAGAGGACAAAGTGTAGAAGCTAGATCAAGGACCTGGTAAGAGGACTAGGGCCAGATCCAACAAGAATATGGAGCATAAAGATTCCATGGATATCCACAAGATTAAGGAGGCTACTGATAAAATGGAGATCCTCAAGTCCAAAGAGGCTACCCTGCTCAAGAACATCTACTGACTATTTTCCCTGGTTTTTTTCTGACTGCCCCTATGTGCTATTAACTTTTTTGTTAGCTCTATCTCTTTTTTGCTTTACTTATGGCCCTAGTAGTGGCCTGTTCACTCTTAGTTCCTGTAGATTTTTGTTTGGACTTATGTTTCTATCTTTCGCATTGTATTGGGTTTTAGGCACCCTATAAGACCTATTTTACTTAATAAAAAAAAAATCTCCTAGTTAACATAGATAAATATTATGCTCTACCTTGGTTGTAGGAATAGTCACAAAGTTGTAACTTCTACTTTAGAAATAGTCACCTGCTAAAAATACTAAAAACATGATGAAAATAATTATAAGGAAAATATATGGAATCCTCACCAAGTGGGACACCTTGTGTGAGTCTCCCTAATGATTAAATTTAACCTCAGATACTACACATTCATACTATCATCATCCATTCATGTTGATAATAGAGATAGCATAATTTAACTTGTACTTCAAATACTTGATTGTAGTAAAATAGAAAGGACATGATATCCTCATCAAAATTTTTTTGAGAAAATTATGGGAGAATTTATATAAAATAGGAGGTACAACTAACTAACCAATACAATCACTCTACTCCTAACAACTAGAGGAAGGATTTTATTGAAATCATGGAAACTAGGAACCGAAAGGTTAAGAAATAGTAGGACTGTTCTCCATCATTTAATTCATATTGAAACTTTCTCCTATATCCATTCTACCACTAGAAATGGCGAGTAACTAAGAGGATAACTATTCTTTAACTGATTCAAGGAGTCCTTAAGTGGTTGTAATAGTTGGCTAGCCATTTGTAACTATGTTGACTCCTTTCTACTTCTCTTTCCTTGACCCCTCCAAAGCTCTACCATATCTTGATGGCTTCTTCTGAATAATCTTGGACTTCTTCATATCAACTACATGCACTGAGGTTAACATGAAAAGACCCTAAAATATTCATAATTACTCAAAATACAACTTTTATCATCATTTATATATGAAAACATATTCATATTGGATTCACAGTATTATAAAAAAGGGTCAAGACATAGAAATTTTGTTCAACATTATAGCTTTGAAAAAGGTACTAGTCACAAGGTCCATGTCCCTAAAACATAAAATAGAGTCTTAAAAGAACATAAAAGTCTTAAAGAAAAGGTCATAAAGTGAGGCTCATTAGTTGTCATAACTCAATTGTTGCAAAATGTGTCATCATTACAATAAAAATAAGTCAATGCAAACCAAACTCAATCTCAATAAACTCTACCATCATTGCAAGAGTAGTCCACTCTTCATTCTTAAGAGTCGCATTCTGTAACACATGGAGATACCATGTTTTGAGAAATAAATGGAAAAGGAGATCCCAATAGTCATGAGTAGGTATTTACTACTTTATACAGCAATTGAACATTTTTTAGGATTCGCTTCTTGCAAAACTTTTCCTTATATCCTTGAAATAATTTTTTTTCTATTTACCTAATAACTCAATTAAATATTATTGCAATTGAGTAATCAATTTTTATAACATTTTTAAAATAATATTGGGATACAAGTTACATTAATTGATTTAGTGCATTGTAAACAAGATATGAAAAATAATATGATTTGTTTAATTTGTGAATTGAAAACATTGTATTCAAAAATATCTTATTCTCTTCATGGTATTCTTCAAAGAGTTATCAATCGTAATTTACAACTTCTTATTAGAGATAATATTTTATTCATAAAATATGCATCATTCATACTCTTGTGCACAATACTTCATGATTATCAACTTTTAGTTACTTAATATGAAGGCTCTTCATCTATGACTCTAGTTGAAAAACCCAAAGAACTCCTTGAACATATCAAATCTTTAAGAAATAAAACAAGAAGTTTATTTAGATAAACACCCATTCTTCTAATAACATTAAAACTCTTGAGTAACAACTATAACACTTCAAAGAATGGGATAAGCTTAGGAAGGGAGGGCTCACCATGTACATGGAACACGTTCATGGGTTCAAAGAAGATGTCACAATGGCTTTTGTTGAGAGATGGAAGGAAGACATTGTGACTATTGGGGGAATGGCTATGAAAATCACTGAGGAACTTATCGCGGAGGTGTCTGGGTTGAACACCAAGGGCATGAAGTTCTATAGAGACAAGAAGATCTCCCAAAAATCCATTCAGTATTTCCCTAAAGACAAGGTAGAGGCCAAGTGCTTGGTGAAGGACTCTAGTGGCTTTTATGATGTGGACACTTTCAAGGAGATTTGGGCAAAGGTTATGACTACTATCATGGATTATATCACTCTAGATATCCCTTCGCCATAGCATAATTGATCATAGGAAGAAAGGGAGCAAGCCCATTCTTCATGAGGGCCTTATTCTTTTAATTATGGGTCATATTAAGCAAATTGATGTTAGTATCCCTATTATCCCCTCGCCTAGGGTCGCTGGTTATGCCAAGGCTTTGGGTAAATGGATTAGGGAGGGTGAGAGAAAAGAGGAGATGTCAGCTCATAAAAAATTAAAGTTTGATAAGAAGGTTGGCATGGAAATGGATTTTGGAGGTGTAAGTGTTGAGGGTTATGCGGTTTTTGATAATTCTCCCCTTACCCAGTCTAGTGAGGAAAGCAAAGAGTCATTGTCGGCTTCGGTTAGTGATTTTGGTGAGGAAGAGGACAAGGAAGAGTATGCCTCTGCTACCAAGGAAAAATTTGATGATCCTGTTGCTATGGACAAATATGTGGATGTGGGTGGTCAAAAGGTTCCCATTCTAATCAATTATGCTAGCTTTGAGGAACATGATGTTCCTATCTCCCCGAAGTTGGAAGTGGTTAAGGAGGTGCAGTTGGATAGGAAGGAGGATAATGAAATTCTTGTTTTGGAGTTTGATGAGAAGAGTAATAACCCTTCTATCTCTAGGAACATTCCCTTTATGAAAACGGTTGACATGCAGGAAAGGAATGTTCAACTCCTTAAAGAGGATATGGATGACAAGATTGACCCCCCTTTTGGTGTCCTCTAAATGGAGAACGCGATGTCGATGTATTCATTCTGCCTTATGAAATGGGTCTTCCAAGAAAGTAAAAGCCTCAACCTTAAATTCTGCTCCCTCTCTACCAAAGTTGATCTTCTTCAAGAGAATCTGGATACTGGGTTGGAGGGGATGGATGTCTGAAAGGTCAAAGAGGATGAGAAAAACATGAAGGATATGTGGGAAATAATGTAAAACCTGGAGACAACTCTTAAGAAGCATATGCTGGTTAATAACCTTTTTACATGGGTTCTGCGATGGAGTGCTTCAAGACTATCAAGTCAGAGCTAGATGCTGGGTCTCCGAGTATGAAGCTCAAAGATGACAAAGAGGATGCAGGTGATGCTAGTCCAGACAAGCGCACACGGTCTACAAAAAAGAAGAAGATCCATGAAAGGATCCTGGAGCTCTCAGATTTTAACACAGCCATTAAGAAGTTGTCTAAGGCTAAGAAAGAGGTGGAGGGAACTCGTCTAGAGTTTTCCTAGGTCTTCTTGTTCCCATGTTCTTGTGCTGGTTTAGTTTTAGGTTTTTTGTTGTTGGGTGTTGTTTCTGATTTTTGGTTTTTTGGTCTTTTTTTGTGTTGGTTCTGGGTTTAGCGGGCTGGTTTCCAATCCTATTTCAGTTCAGTGGGCTTAATGTTTAATCCTATTTTGTAAGAATTGTAAGGGGTTTCGGGTCCCCATAAAACCTATTTTTACTAGCAATAAAAAACTATAACAGTTCCTATTACATATCTCACTATTCTTCTAGACCAAATAATCACAACTTTACACAACTTTTTGAGTCCTTGTAATTCATTATGCTTTAGTTATTAAATAACAACTTGATTAGTCTCCCCTATCAATCCCATATATGCCTCAAAACCTTTACTCCCTTCATTTAACCCAAAGGCCTTTTGTCCATATCATTGTACTCTCGGACATGATATTGAGCGATGTATGCATTTTAGACATGAAGTCCAAAACCTCATTGTTGATCTCACACTAATGAGTTACAAACTCGGGGACATCCTTTTTTATGTTGAAATCACACATTTCTTATAATATATAATGATTTAAGCCTTGAGAGATTCCATTTGAAGGAATTAATTGAAGAGGGCTAGATCAAACCCTCTTAGATAGAACCCTCTAGTCTTAAGTCATACATGCAACAACATCTCCTCTACACTTATCAAAATGCTAACAAAAGACCACTTTTAATTTGCCTTTTGGGGGGTCAAATGAACTCATTTAGAAATTATGTTTTGTAAGCATGTAATCCTTAATATAAGTTTTTTTTTCTATTGAAGTAGTGTACAAAAACATATAACATTAGAAGAAACATCAGCTCCGGTTTCACTTGAGGATAAGATTCAAAAAGAATAACAGTTTGTATCTCCCACTTGCATATACAATTTTACAAAAAGATTAATAGCTGAATTGCCCACGTCACTATAGATTTACAAAAAGATAATAGAAATCTACTTAGTCCAAGAACCAACAATATTACTACTACATTCAACTTGATCATATTCAAAAAGTGCCAAGTGAAGGCACTATCAGATTAGGAATAGCCTAGACTACTTCAAACTTAAAAAAGACTTCAAATTTACTCTTTGATGTCTACAATGTAGTGTTGGTAGAAACCATTTAAGAACTTGCTAGGGTAAGGCCATTCTCTTTACCAAACCCCTACTACTATTTCAAAAATTTGATAAAAATGATTGAAGACAAGTTAAAAGCATGTAGTGATGCCTCCATATTGGTACACATAGATGATGTCAAATAAATAACAATTGCCCAAATATTAACTTGATAATTTAAAATAAGTTCTAATTTACCTTAAATAAAATTTACAACATACATACCAAATGTTTGAACTGTAATTATGTCACAGTAGCCCTATTTTTAAAGGCCTTTGTCATGGCCATAAGTTATAGGCTATCACCGGGCCTGGTTAATGCTTAAATAAACCAGCTCAACTTACAAATATGGTGGGATAAAACACACAAATCTACCCTACTATAGACGTACATGTTGCACCTGTCTGAAGTGTTCCTGAGCAACAATGAGTGGTTGTGGATCGTTGCTTTTCTCATTCGCACGATTTTCACCCAGCAGACATCCAAAAAGAAATCTTACAATTGGATTGTTAAATACACAACTTTGGTCTTCTTCATCACAGCTTTTGTCTGAATCGTCGACAATTTGAGTGTGGGAACTCATACTCATCTCCTGCAAAAGTATTTGAAATAAATCAGAACGCTCAAATTTTCAACTGAGTTGGGGTTATCTTCATTGAAGAGGATGGTTTTGTAAGCTCGGATTGCTTGGCGTGGAAGACAACTTGGATGCGTCAAAATATTCTTGAGCATGAATTGACCAAACCCACTTTCTGAGCAATGGTTTTGATTTGACTGAGATTGAATAAGTGCATGCATTTATGCATTTCCCAGAAGTTGCTTTGTTACAACTCAGAACGTCAGAGAAGATTCTCCACGGCATGAATTGACCGAATCCACTTCCTGAACAGTGGTTTTGATTTGACTGAGATTGAAGAAGTGCATGCATTTACACATTTCGCAGAAGTTGCTTCGTTAAATCTTAGAAGTTCGGTGAAAATGGGTGCGCAGTTTCAACTCGGACCATTCTTTTCATATATACGTTTATTCTAATGTTTATTTAGTTTGTGGGGTTTATTTTAATATGTGACTTATATTATATAAAATTTGATTGTTTTTCAGATTTTTATTCTCCTTCATTAATTTCCACTTACATTCATTCTTATATATTCTACATTTATTTTAACACATTCACATTATTTATTACGTCTGTTTTTTATTTATTTATTCTTTAATTTTAGATTTTTTTTGTTTTGTATCATTTTTTTACATGACATGTATTTGCCAAAAAATTACATTATTAAAATCTATATCACTGACTTTCAATTTATGTGCACGCGCGTGCACACACATATGTATATGTATATATAGATATAGATATACACATCTATGTTGGCTTCATCAAACAACTATTCCACATCAATAGGTCTCCATAAAGTAGTGATTTAAAAGTGGTATCGTAAATTCTAATTTGTATCATCATCATTTTGTTTGAGCTTGATTATAAAATAAGATTCTCAAATAAGTTGTCAATGAATATATAGTTGTCACTACTAAGTTTGATGAGAACTCTTCATTTGGATGGAGGGATGGAGGCCCTGCCTATTTAATAAATTTATAGAACTGGGCTAATAGTCTTGCTTGGATTGTAATTCTCCATTCAAATTTTGGTTGTCTTACAAAATGAGTCTTAGGTATGATAGATTTGTATTAATTTATACTATGAGAAATAAGTTTAAGCATATTATAAGATGTAAAATGTGAAGAAGCATAGACTATATGACATATAAGAGTAATATCACAAGTAATTATTATTAACATATGAGAGATAGACTCAAACGTGATATCATTAGAAGTATGCATAACATTATCACTCTCCAAATTTAAAAATCATGTGAGATAAAACATTGATAGAAGAATGATGCAATGGTGCTCAATATAGAGGGAAATGTGATAAGAAAAACTCTAAATGAAGGAAAATAATGTTTATTCATAATTCTTCCATTTAAACAAGATTATCTCATTCTTATGACAAAATATCATGAGGGAGACAAGGACAATGAGATCACATTAGAAAAGTGTCAAAACATGCCAATAGAATTATGAATTGGGGAGCAAGGATAAAATACCATGGCAATGCATAATGAAAGTACTTGTATATTCAAGGGTCTAGTGTTTACAAGGATAAATAACAAAAGTGCAACAACCTTATGTAAATGGTTCAAGAAACATAGAAAGGAATGTAAATTTTGTTATATTTATAAAGATCAATTGAAAATCAGGTCTAAAATGCATGAGAAGAGTTTTTGCGAAGGCAAATATAAGATGGGTATGTTATGCAAAAGATAGGGTTTGGAGAAGAAACTCCAAAATAGAATATCTACTAGACTAAAGTATAAAGGAAAAAAGATAAAATTGAAAATAGAATCTAATCAACAATAATTGATGATTTGAAAAAATTTAAAATTATAAAAGTAAATTAGGTTGTGTAGCCTTAATTGAGTTCATCCAATGAAAAGGGTAAAACACAATGCTTAGAGTTAGTTAAGGTTAATCAACAAAATGTATATATACAAGCCAAATTAATTGGAATGGATCAAATAACATTTGTGGAGATCAATTCTACAATAACAAATAACAAATATGATCTAGATCAAAGAAATAATCATTTTTTGTATTTTGACATCTTTATCACTTAATGTCCTAAAATGATGAGAAAAAGATATATCAAATATCTATCACATTATTTTTTCATCGTCAATCATCAAGCTAAATCTCGAATTCAATTATTTTAATATCTTCACTTATTTTAAATAAATTGTATAATCAATCCTAATTGATTTATCTAAATTGACTTATACTTTATATAATACATTCGTTTAATTAATCTAAATAAATTAATTAAACTATAACTATTTCTTTACAATAATTATTACTTAAAAATTATTACATATATAAATATTTATATAAAAATTATTATTAATTATTGAAAACATTATTTTGAACTTCTTTTTAATCTCTCTCAATTAAAAATATTACTTTCAAAAGTAATTTAAAAATTACATAAACACCCTCATGTGTATTTCTAAACACTAAAACATATCTACACTTACCAAATAATTGAATTCCTTAATGAACTCTAAATTTAGAGAGTGGATTTTTTTTTTAAAAATTGTTTCCTTGTTAATAAATATAATTTCATTTACTATTAAGAAACAAAATCAATTCCTCATTACAGATGTGAGAAAAAAAACCCTTCATATTAGAATTTATGAATCACATTAATCCTATACATAGAAAATCATCTCAAAAATTTCATTCATGAATAATGTAGCTTAAGAAATTCCATTTATGAATGATGTAGTCTATGATCAACAATTTTATGCAAAATCTGCATACTTTTCCACTCTTCATCTTCTCTACCAGCTTTGCAAGATCATTTATTCCTGACACACTTTCCAATTAACTACACTTTTCAATTGATATTTTTTCAGATTACCCCATGTCTCCATGCGGCTTCTTAAGTCTATTTTCCACTTAAAAATAAGCTAAGTGTCCCCATGTAATATTTTAATTACCAACAAAGGAAAATTTGGAATCTTCTCCTATTTTCATGGAGCAGTTGATGCTTATAAAAAAAAAAAGCTGTCAAAAAAAAGGAGGGGCTCAAAATAAGCAGCAGTTGCATATTAAAAAAAATGACAGTTGGCTGCATAGAAAATTTTCCCTCCTCTTTTTTCATTTACTTTCATTATTTTCCCTCTATTTTACATTTACCTCCATAATGTATGTTAAAATGTATAATAATTAATTAGAAATTAATTTTAAGCTGCTTAAATATAAGGAGAAAAAATAGTATTCATGGGACCACCCACTCCACAAAATGCTCCTTAAAATATTGAGCAGTGGCTGCTAGCCAAAATAAGCTAAGCAATGGCATGGGAACCTGCCCTTAGATGTTCAAGCCTTAGTTCCTCAAGCTCTAGGAACTCACTAATATTTAATTGGGCCAGCATCCTAAAACCATCATCTGACACACTACTCAAAAAGTCATGTGTGACCAACTCCTTGGAATAATTTACATTCAATTCAACAAGATTCCTGATATCTGGACTTCCTCACACCCTTTTCAAATGTACAATTGTAATCCTTTCCAGACAACTCACAAGGTGAGGATTTAGCTCCTCAAGCTCTGGGCAATGACTAATGTTCAACAACACAAGATCTTCAAGATTCGATATTACAGAGACACTTTTCAAATGATTACAATTTCCAATTGTAGTTTTTCCCAAGCAACTTAGATGCGCAAGCCTCAACTCTTCAAGCTCAAGACATTCACTAATATTCAGTACGCTGGACACACTACTGAGAAAATCATATTCCCCCCACTCTATAAAATAGTTAATATTCAATTCGACAAGATTCCCGAGATCTGGACTTCTTGACACACTTTCCAAATGTTTATAATCGGTAATATCAAGACAGTTTAATTTCTTTATACTAATTAAATTCATTTCTGTAAGATTTCCCATGCAATGAAGTTTGATAGACTCGAGTCTTGGATAGTGAATTCCACTAATTAAGATCTTGCATACTAGTTAACTAATCTCTAGCTTTTCAAGGCCACCCATTGGAGCTCTAACACTACTAGACCTTCCTCCATTGTTCCAAGCCACTTCCCCACTAAATTTGAAATTCAAAATAACAAAAGATTCACAGACAGTCCTCTCTTCTATTTTATTCGAAGCCTATTCCCCTTTTAATGTGGAAGACCTGACACACAAACTACAAAGGTTCACACTGAGAGATTCTAGTAAAGGTAAACCTTGAATTTTCCATCCTCGGGCATCTAAGAACACCTTTTCTAAACTGTCTCATATCCCAGAGGTTCAAATGTTAAGGAGTTTGTGTTTTTTTTTTTTCCTTTGTAATAAATGGTAAGGAGATTTATGAAATATAGAGAAAGTAAAAAGATTTCTAGGTGTGTTGGATTGAAGACCATGAAATGGTGCGTATTTTTTGTGTAGAAACACAACAGATATATGTAAAGTTGGAGAAATTGGCTTGGGATATGAGGGTAGCTGGGTGTTTTTTGAAGGAGATTTGAATCACTTTTTAGTACTTTGCAAGTGGGTATGCTACATATCTTCCTTTTAATGTTTTTGAGTTCTTTAGCAGTGTTCAATTTTGTTATTACAATAGCAATAGGGTGTTATTAGACCTACAAATGATCTGAAAATTGTTATCAGTCTGATATAATCATCTTCCAGTGCATTGAGTTGAAGTTTGGATGTGCTATAAGGTGTTGAATTAGTGTATGATTGATTCGTGACATGTTGGGCACGAGGTCGAGATGTTTTCTGAGTGATTTTGTCTAGTCAGGCCTATTATAGCAGGAGAGTAGGAATGGAGAGATTGATTTGTCCAAGATGCACATGGCTTTACATGAAATGTTCAACACATTTTTGGCAAAGTTCGCTCAACCTCTCATGCCAAGTGCTATTTTTTTGTTGCAATTTATTGCTTTTTCATTTGGGTTTGATATCAATTGCTTCAGCTTGCCTTTCTGAATTTACCTGAAAATCTTGAAAATTGGAATTTTTTTTAAAAAAAAGAGAAAAACTTCAATTCACTATGGTCAAATATGTAACACATAGTTTTAATGTTACAAACAAGATTGTTTGTAGATTCTTCTAATATTTTTCTTCAAAAATACTCTATTTTGTGGGCAAATCACATATCGATATAATCATTTGTGTTTTTTTTCTCTTATGCATTACTTTTACATTTAGTTATGAATTTTTTCAAAATTGTCATATATTTTTATAGGATCCTCAATCACATAATATTATAAACACAATAAACAAAATACAACCATCTTATAAAAGCTTATAAATATTTTTCTATTAGAACAACTTTAGGTTCCATGAATACATGAGAAGTATGATTACTCTTATCGTAGGGTTGGAAACATGAAGCATGGGCTATATGACATTAAGAGTACTATCACAAATAGTCATAGCTGATCATCTATAGATAGATCACATGAGAGAGATGTGCTCAAAAGTAATACCTTGTTAAAAGCATGCACACCACTATCAAAGTCCAAAGGAGAAGTATGCAACTTGTGACAGTTAAAGAAGAATTATGCAAGGATTCAGGCAATAAAAAGATAAATATAATAAGAATATTCTTGAATGAAAAGAATATAATAGATATAATCATATAAATATTTTATAAATAATATTCCCTTTATTAATTCAATTTATAAATGATATAACCTATCAACAATTGTGTTTAACATGTGCCCACTTTCCCACTCATTCTCTTTCTTCACCCCTACCCAAAACCCCTTCTTCATTATTCCATAACTCGTTAAAACATCTGAAATCATCATTATTTCATAACTCGTTAAAACATCTGAAGTTTCCCCCACAGAATCTTGTCCTAGCACTGTAATTATCCATTCTCCTTGACGCACTTTGATGTCAGGGCTGTACGGTAGAAGTGATTCATTAACATCCTCTACCGAGATAGAAATATCAACCACAACCAGGCAGCATAAAATAGTTACACAACCAGATATGTCAATTTCGGTGACTGCATCGGCGTCGGAAAACAAATATTCATTTAAAGTTGACTCCGCTCCATCTGCTGCTCTTTCAATCACAACACACTCTGAAATAAAAGACAAAATACTGTCAGTTCAAACATAATCTGTTTGTAAAGATCACTTGAAACATCTCTTCTTAAAATACAGAACCATCTTGTAAGAAGAAATGACAAAACAAAGCTGATGGTTAATAATGGAATTTTAACCGTTCTGAAAATACAGATCCTCTTCTAAGAAGAAATGACAAAACAAAGTTGATGGTCAATAATGCAGTTTTAGAAACTCATTTCAAAATTAGATTTATGATTACCCTTTAAAAAGGAGTATCGATATCATTACCTTCAACTTACGAATGCAATTCCGTATCTCTGCATTGCTGCAATAACAAAGATTCATAATTCTTGATACATGCAATTCTTCGATACCTGCTGCCATGTTCTGCAACTTCTCAGAAGAGTCGATCTTAATTCCCTCCATGCAACTCAGGCTGGAAAAGCTTGGCAACTCCTCAAGCTCAGGACACTCATATATGCATAAAAATTTAAGCTCTACAAGATCACCCATGACTGCTACTCGTAAATCTTTGCAAAATTGTACAGACAACTTGACGAGTCTTGCTGGCAGCATAATGTTCTGTAACTTTCTACAAATTGCGATGTCAATTTTCTGAATGCAACTCAGGCTAGAAAAACTTGGCAACTCCTCAAGCTCATGACACGCACATATGTATAAAAATTTGATTTCTAGAAGATCATGAGTTCCTTTTACTCTTTGCAAAACTTCGCAACTTTCTAGAGACAACTTGATGAGTCTTGCTGGCACCATAATGTTCTGTAACTTTCCACAAGATGTAATATTAATTTCCTCTATGCAACTCAGGCTGGAAAAGTTTGGCAACTCCTCAAGCTTAGGACACTTATAGAAATTTTATCTCTAGAAGATCACCAGTTCCTATTACTCTTTGGAAATCTCTGCAGCTTTCTAAAGTCAACTTGACGAGTCTTGTTGACAGCATAATGTTCTGTAACTTTCTACAAGCTGTAATATGAATTTCCTCCATACAGTTCAGGCTGGAAAATCTTGGCAACTCAAGCTCAGGACACTTATATATGCATAAAAATTTAATCTCTAGAAGATCACCAGTTTCTATTCCTATTACTCTTTGCAAATCTCTGCAATTTTTTAGAGACAACTTGACGAGTCTTGTTGGCAGCATAAAGTTCTGTAACTTTCCACAAGATTCAACATGAATTTCCTCCATGCAGTTCAGGCTGGAAAAGCTTGGCAACTCTTCAAGCTCAGGACACGCATAAATGCGCAACTTCACATTCTCCAAGTTTGCTGACACGCTTTTCAGGCTTTGACAATCTTTCACTACAAGACCTTTGAACTGCCCACGTCCATCGATTCTAATCCTCTCTAGGCAAATAAGACCTTCAAAAACTAGCAACTTCTCAAGCTCCCGGCGAGAAAAGCCTAATCTTGTAGGCTTTTCACACCCGTACTTTATTGTTTTTAGAATTTGACAACCATCCAACTCAAAATATTTCATCTCCACATTTCTATCAAATATTATGCTCTCCAAACACCTCATACTACTGAGACACAAGCCCTCAAACTCTAGCTTTCCACAATTAGAAATTACCAATTTTACAAGCTTAAAAAAATTATTTATTCCTGACACAGTTTTCAAATGATTACACTTTCTAATTGCAATTTTTTCCATGCAGCCCATATGTGGAAGCCTTAGCTCCTCAAGCTCTGACATCCACTAATATTTAATTGTGCCAACTTTGTAAGATAATTTATTCCTAACACACTTGTCAAACGATAACAGTTTTCAATTGCAATTTCTTTGAGGCAACTTAGATGTGCAAGACTTAGCTCCTCAAGCTCTAGGCAAAAGCCAATCTGAAGTTCTTTCAACGGGGAGGGTGCCTGCAGTTCAAGATAAATTTGTTTAAAGTTCTCAATGATTTTTAAAAATGACCGGAAACGACCATAAAGAAATGAATTTCACCATAACGATTAAGGAGCTTTAGTTATAGAATGAAAATTTCAGAATACCTGTATGTGATTCTCAAATACTGCACATGTTGTAGAGAAACTGTTGCGATATTGGATTGTTTCTTTTCTAAACTGCTGTTTTCTGATTCTTTCCTAAATTGTTTATTTACAGATACTTTCATTTCCTGTAGATAATGTAGCTGTATGCATAAGGCACACAGCATGATTGTAGGATCTAGAAGCTGTCTATGTACTTGTACAGATTCATTGTAAAAACAAGAATGAAATAAAATATTCTTCTCAATTTCTGTTTTTAAGTTGGTATTAGAGCTTCGAAATTTGAATCATTTGTCCCCCGTCATTGAACCATGGGTGATTTAGATTCGGAAGTATTTCAGACCAAATCTGCTCCCATTATTATTCAATCCGAAGGTTCATCTTTCAATGCAGGGATTATACTCGATAAAACAAACTATGATTTGTGGTCTCAAATCATGGAGATGCATGTTGCTGAGAAGGAGAAACTCTCTTTCATTCGTGGTAATTCACAGCCACCTACCGAGAAGGATGATGGATATGAGAAGTGGTATGCAGACAATCAAAAGGTCAAGAGATGGCTGTTGATGTCTATGTCCCTAGAAATTATGAAGCGATACATTCGCTTACCCACCGCTTGAGATATTTGGAAAGCTCTTTCTAAGGCTTTTTATGATGGAGTAGATGAATTGCAGGTATTTGTCTTGAATCAGAGGGCTTTCTCTACCAAACAGAATGGCAGAACACTCTCTGTGTATTATGGAGAATTAACCGAGATTTTTGGTGAGTTGGATCATCGTGATAAGGTGATCATGGAAAGTGAGAACAATGTTGAATCTTACCGAAAATCAGTTCAGCGACAAAGGGTGCATATTTTTCTTGCTGGATTAGATGGTGACTTCGAACAAGTCCGTGGTGAAATTTTGAGAAAGGATCCTATTCCCGAATTAGAAGCATGTTATGCATTGGTCCACCGTGAATCTGTTCGACGCACAACGATGATTGGAGAACCAGAAAAGACTGAAGCTTTAGCCATGGTGACTCAAAACTGATCTAATCAGAACTGGCCTTCTCAAAGCACGCCTAAGATCACTAATGGTGCCGATAAATCCACCTACAAATGCACCCATTACAATCAAACTGGTCATACCAAAAGTCATTGCTTTGAACTTGTGGGGTATCCAGAATGGTGGGATCATAGCCGCGATTCACGAAAGAAGAATTCCAAGAAGACCTCCAGTGCTGCGTTTGTTGAAACAAAGACAGAGGATGATGTTGCTGGACAAATCTCGGCATTAGCAACAGCGGCAGGTAATGGTGGTAAGTTTTTAAATATGTCTAAACTTGTTTCTAATAGTGCATGGATAATTGATTCTAGTGCTACAGATCATATGATGTTTGATTCTAGACAGGTCTCACCTCTTAAACCATCCTCACAAAAATTTGTTTCCATTGCCAATGGCTCTTCAGCCCCAGTTATTGAAGAAGGATCCTTATCTCTCATTGATACTTTGAATCTAGATTCTGTTTTAGTTGTTCCATCTTTGGATTACAATTTGTTGTCAGTTTCCCAAATCACTGCTGCTTTACTTTGTATTGTAATTTTTTGGCCTAATTTTTGTGTGTTTAAGGACATCTGAATGAGGCAAACAATTGGTTGTGGTGTTAGGCGAGGGAAGCTGTACTACTTGGACTTGGTGTCAAAGAGTTCGGACAAGCTGCGTCAAGCTCTAACGATGGATGGCTCTGAGGGGGAGAAGCAGAAATCTAAAATCTGGTTATGGCATCGACATCTGGGGCATGCTTCCTTTGGTTACCTGAAGAAATTATTTCCTAGTTTATTTGCAAAATTTGATGTTTCTAACTTCCAGTGTGAAGTTTGTGAACTTGCAAAAAGCCATCGTGCTTCTTTTCCATTAACTTTGAATAAAAGTCTAGTTCCTTTTATGGTCATACATTCTGATGTTTGGGGTCCATCCAAAGTCACTACCTTGGGTGGATCACATTGGTTTGTTACTTTTATTGATGATTGTTCTAGGATGACTTGGGTGTGCTTAATGAAGACTAAAAGTGAAGTGAATTTGTTATTTCAAAAAATTTATAACATGGTTCGTACTTAGTACAATGCAGAAGTTCAGGTTCTCCATAGTGACAATGGAGGTGAATATTTGAGTTCTGAACTTCAACAATATCTGGAAGCACACGGAACTATTCATCAAACTACTTGTTCCAATACACCTCAGCAGAACAGGGTGGCTGAGAGGAAAAATCGTCACTTGTTGGAGGTTGTCTGTGCTTCATTGAGAGAAGCCCATATGCCATTGTCCTATTGGGGTGAAGCACTTACCTCTGCAGCATATTTGATCAACCAGGTACCCTCCAGCACTATTGATTTCCAAACACCATCCAGGTTGTCGCTGAGGCGGTTGTTGCTCTAGCTGTCCCAAATTTACCTCCTCACGTCTTTGGTTGTGTAGCATTCGTACACCTCCATAAGCATCAACACAACAAGTTATCTCCTCAAGTGTTGTGATGTGTCTTTCTAGGATATGCTGCTTATCAAAAGGGGTACCGATGCTATCATCCCCCAACCCAACGAATGTTTATTACATTGGATGTAGTTTTTCATGAAGACTTGATGTATTTTTCCTCTGAGCCTGAACTTCAGGGGGAGTACCAGAAGGAAATTCAGATTCTACACTATGATGATCACATCTTTGAAGATGTGGATGTTCACATCTCTAAAGATGTGGGTAACTTGGACATCTCTGAAGAAGGGGAACTCTCTGAACCTGTTAATCAAGAAGTGGGTGAATTGGAGGTGTACGATATAACTTTGGATCTAAGTAGTGATGAACACCCAAAAACAAAAATTATGGCTCCACCTCCGTTCGAGTCCCTCACCCCACAGGCAGCCGATACACCACACCAATCGCTTACTGAGGATGTTCTTGAACCATCTAGAAAATAGCTACCATAGCGTCTCACCAGAGGTATCCCTAAACCTACATATAAACCTGAACTTTCTAGTAAAATTAAATATCCCATGAGTCATTATGTGTCTAACCATCATTTGTCAGAATCAAATCAGTCATTTGTAAATCAGTTATCTACTGTATCTATTCCTAACAATGTGCAGGAAGCCTTAGCTGACCCAAGGTGGAAAGCCGCTATGAATGAGGAGATGAAATCATTGTAGGAAAATAAAACCTGGGAACTTGTTGACCATCCACCAAGAAAGAAACCAGTTGGATGTCGTTGGGTTTATACTGTGAAGTACAAAGCAGATGGTACAATTGAATGCTTTAAGGTGAGACTGGTGGCAAAAGGGTACACCCAAACCTATGGGATCGATTATACAGAGACATTTGCACCTGTAGCTAAAATCAATACAGTACGTGTCTTGTTGTCTCTAGCTGTGAACTTGGGTTGGCCATTACAACAGTTTGGTGAAGAATGCCTTTCTACATGGAGAGTTGTCCAAAGAAGTCTACATGGAACTCCCACCTGGATGCATGATACCATAAATACATAGTCGGAAGGTGTGTAGATTACAAAAGTCACTATATGGGTTGAAACAATCTCTGAGGGCATGGTTCGGAAGATTCACAAAGTCTATGAGAGCCTTTGGTTACCATCAGAGCAATTCAAACCACACTTTATTCCTAAAGAAACAATAGGGTAAGATCACTGCACTTATTGTGTATGTGGATGACATGGTGGTTACAGGAAATGATCCTGAAGAAAGGAGGGCTCTACAGGGTTACTTGTCTAGAGAATTCAAAATGAAAGATCTCGGTCCCTTGAAATATTTCCTTGGGATCGAAGTGTCTCGATCTGATAAAGGGATCTTTCTATCTCAAAGAAAGTATGCCTTAGACTTGTTACGGGAAATTGGTATGTCAGCATGTCAACTAGCTAATACACCAGTGGAAGAAGGAATGAAGTTATGTATTGAGTCTAATCAGGTACCAATTGATAAAGGGAGATACCAGAGACTCGTAGGAAGATTGATGTACTTAGCACACACAAGGCCGGACCTTGCCTATGCATTGAGTATTGTTAGCCAGTTTATGCATAATCCTGGAGAGCAACATATGAATGCAGTTATGTGCATTTTGAGGTATTTGAAGTCTGCTCCTGGAAAAGGAATTTTATTCACTAAAAGAGAGGATTATCAAAGTGTGGATGCATATATTGATGCTGACTGGGCTGGAGTAGTAGATGATAGGCATTCTACTTCAGGTTATTTCACCTTTGTAGGAGGTAATCTCGTTACATGGAGAAGCAAAAAATAGAATGTTGTTGCACGATCAAGTGCAGAGGCAGAATTTAGAGGTATGGCACTTGGAGTATGTGAAGTGTTGTGGTTAAGACTTCTCCTAATAGATTTGGGCTGTTCACCTAGGCGGCCAATTCAACTATATTGTGACAATAAAGCAGCTTGGGATATTGCTCATAATCCGGTTCAACACGATCGTACAAAGCATGTGGAGGTAGACAGATTCTTCATTAAGGAAAAGTTGAATGAGAAGATTGTGGAGCTGCCTATGATTCGATCAGAGGATCAGTTGGCTGATATTCTCACCAAAGCAGTTTCAAGTCGAGTGTTCTCGACATTTTTGGGCAAGGTGGGCATGTGTGACATCTATGCACCAACTTGAGGGGGAGTGTTGTGATATTGCATTGTTTCTTTCCTAAACTGCTATTTTCTGATTCTTTCCTAAACTGTTTACGAATACTTTCCTTTCCTGTAGATAATTTAGTTGTATGCATAATGCACACAACATGATTGTAGGATCTAGAAGCTGTATATGTACCTATACAAATTCATTGTAAAAACAAGAATGAAATAAAATATTCTTCTCAATTTCTATTTTTAAGTGAAACCCATGAAGGAATGCACTAAAACTTGACCAATGGTAGGCCCTGAAGCTCAAGCCATAGTACAGACGCAGACCTCTCAGTACAAATATCTGGTTGACCTAAAAATAATGTAACTTGACAACTCATAGATTCATCGAACATGGAATACAAACACCTGAGATCATTTTTGGCTAGGATATTTTTCAAACCCGTTGATTCCTACATACACGGAAGCAGTTCAATTTTCTATTAATATAGTAACATGTTAAGATTTGCAATATCACAATACTACGAGAAATCTAGAGGGGTTACAAGTATACCAAATATTGTAGATCTTGACGACACCACAAGCGAAGAGGAGGGCTGAGCTTCGATGCCATTTCTCTTCTAAGTCCCTTAGGTGGTCATGCATTCTCAATGCAGGCTTCTTATGTCGAGCAGTTCCATATACCCAAATCTCTGTTTCCTCTACAAGGCACTTATCTTTGAGCATTTCCAATGAATGTTGAGTGTTCCAACCTGAACCCTCCCATACTCTTTCAGCTATACCCTTTGGCTTGCCAATAAAAAAATAGGCAATATCCAATAAAAAAATAGGCAATATCCATAAAAATCTATTTTTCTTGCGCTTCCAGTGACTCAAAACTTATTTTTAGCCTGTGCTTAACATCTTTATGTAGTGTCTTACACGCTTGAATTAATGCTGACCTCCAAAAACTATCAGGTTTACCATGAACGTGTCGGCCCAAAACTTGGAGAGACAACGGTAACCCTCCACACACGTCTACAAAGGCATCAACCAGCGTCTCATACTCGTTAGATGAATGGGGTTGGTTGAAGGCATGCCAACAAAAGAGTTCTCTCCCATTATTTATGTCCATTCCTTTTAGATTATAACCATCACTAATCCCTTCCCTTACAAGAACCCCAACATCACGAGTTGTAATAATAATCAGAGTATTGCAAAATTTATTTAAGATGTCCATGATCATTAGAGCATTTAATTGCTCCATATGATCAATGTCATCTACAACAATGAGAAAGCTTACATGGGGGCTTCTTTGCAAATGATCTTTGAGATAGCTCATTCCTTCCTCTGTACTTGTAAGATTGAGAGAATAATTGACCTGGTGGAAGAGATCTTTGAGAAGCTTACCTTGCCAAGAAGGTAATCGGCCTGTCACGGATGCTTCCCGCACATCAAACAAAAAGCTTGCACTATAATAATTTGAGCTCTTTCTATTGAACAACTCTTTGGAAAGAGTTGTCTTTCCCACACCGCCCATGCCAAAAATGCCAGCCACCTTAGCTGTATGCTTCCCCTCTTCAAGCCCGCATTGATTTTCAAAATCCAGTATAAGTTCATTAAGACACCGCCTCTCTAAATCTTCCACAAGATTGTCAAGACCTATTGGATATGTGGCAACATGTAAACACATTTTCTTTTGTACTTCTTTTCGCACTGTTGCTATTATGTTTTTGTAGTCATTGAAAATTAATCAGAAAATGAAAAAGTAAGCATGAGAAAACCATTAACCAATTTTGAAAAACTAAAAGAATCACTAAGAGTAGAACTGCCAAAACCACATAAATCTTACCCATTAAATTCTTCGCCAACCACAAATGAAAGAGATTGAAGTGCTTCTTTCCACTCTGGAAGCTTCTCCAAGTACCTCTTCTTATTTTCATATTCAGTGAATGCTTTGGCATACTCCCCCTTTTTTATGAAGCGGAGATCTGACGGCTTCACTTGATAAAACACAGGAATAATCTTGGCCTTAGTTTGTGACATTAGAACCAGCTCAGCCAGACACCAAGGTGACTCTGCATATGTTTTAGAGAAGATGGCGATATGCACTTTAGCAGATTTAATTGCAGTCTCAATGGTAGAGGGAAACGACTCTCCAAGCTCTTTCTCTTCGGAGTCAAGAAATTCTCGGATGCCTACCTCTTTAAGGGAGTTGTAAAGTTGGGTAGCGAGATTGAGTTTGACAAACAATGTCGAAGATTCAGAAACCTTTCTTCTTTTTCCATCAGGTTCTATTCCAGAGAAAGCATTAAATCTCTGATTTTGCTGGTGAGATGATGAAGAAGACGCCATTGATACTAGTTCAGATGCTAAAACCTTTATAAAAGTAAAAAGAAAGAGTGGGACAGAAGAGGACTTGGTTGAAGGAGATGAGTTTATGTGGAAGAGAAAGAGTAAATGAATTAAATAGATGATATAGCAGGCGGGTTCAGTAGTTTCCTGGAATTAACAAGGGAAAAGAAGAACAAGGAAAATGCTTGGAAATTAGACAAGTGCCGGTCTGTGAAAATGGAAGAAAATGATTAGAAATCAGATGAGCCCCGACATGTAGAGAGGTAAAGGTGGCTTCGCTCCTTTCATGGAAGCATCCAAGGGAGAGAATCCAGAATATTTTTTGAGAAACCCTACATGTACGAAAAGAAGATTGAAATCAAAATTGTCGGTGCCGTGTTGAGTGGGAAATTAAGTTCAGTCCTTTCGGGAAAATGCTTGGAAATTACATGAACCTATAGGGCCCGTTTGTTTGCCGAAAGATGGCATAATATGAATTTGGCCCAAAACCTTATTATCTCATAATAAGGTTTTGAGATTCTGGTTTTGCATTGTGGGAAGATAAATTGGACTGTTTGGTTGACGGGGAAAATGAGAAAGTTTTAGGAAGATGAGCCAATTTTGGGAAATGAGCCAATAAAATAGAGCAATAAAATACCATAACCAAGTTTTCAAATGAATTCCACTTTTTTAGGTGGAAGTTGCAAATCTTTGTTTTGGAGCAAAATTGGAAGATCAAAATTATATTATGGTTTTCACGTTTTCCAATGTAAGCAACCAAACAAAGTATTTGGAGTCAAAACTAGGTTTTCTCTCCCAAATTCCAATTCCACCCCTCAAACAAATGGGCCCATAGAGAATAAAGTGGTTTCAGTCCTTTCATGAAAATAGCTTGGAAATTAGACGTGTACGAAGGAGAAGGTAGGTTCCCTTCTTCGTGGAAACATCGAATGGACTGAATCATTCTTTCAGTGCTTGGAAATTACAGCATCCCGACATGTACAAAGAATAAAGTAGTTTTAGTCATTTACTGAACCAAAATGTTGAGTAAAAGGGCCCTTACATGAATGAAAAGGAGATTCAATTGGATTTTCGATTTGCGAACATTCGCTAAAAGGATGAGTAAAGCAAATAAACTAGCAGTTGCACATTTTTTGTATGGGCAACGATGAGCCGATAGGAGTGATATATTCATAGATGACAGATGATAGAACAGTTTTAAGGACACCTTAAATTCATAAGGATCAGTACAACACATAAATAAATGAAATCAATAAAATAATTGCAAATTGTTAAATTGTAGGTAAGATACTTTCAATTTTTTAATTATTTGCCACTAGTCACATCTACAATATTATACATTGCTATTAAAAATAATAGGATTGTCAATTTAATAGAAAACTTAAGTACTACAACATTTTAATAAAAAGTGAATGACATTATTTTACAACTAAAATCAACCAATAATAAATAAATGACATATATAATAATAATCATGTCATTCAAGTCAGAAATACAATTGACATTTCATTAGATGAATTAAACACTTTCACACATGATTTTTGAAAATTTGGTTTTTGCCCTTTGATCAATAAAAAGACAAATGAATGATTTAGATATTATTTAAATTTTAAAATAAATATAATTATGCGAATCTTATTCAATAATTCTTATTTGTTGAAGTAATTGAAAATGAATTGAATGAGTCCATTAGCATTCCTATTTGACCTAAAGTAATAAACTATGATGTAGAAGACAAAAGAAGTCTCATCTTATTTGCGGGTTACTCTCCCATTTCTAGATCAACTCCAAGAAAAGTGTTACTTACAATGCAATTCTATATTAAAATCTTTTCATACTGTTTGAGAAAATAAGATTCAGCTTTCTCTGCAAACCAGTGTTAATCTTGATCATCTCTAAACAAGTCATGAATCTCTCTCATACTTGCAAGAAAAAGTCATGATCCTGTGGGAAAAAAATCTAAAAGCCAGCGTTAATCTTCTGCAATGGCTGATCATCTATAAAAAAGCCATGAAATATCTTTGATAGTTTATAGAAAAAGTCATGATCTTAGGCAAAAAAAATCTAAATCAAAGAGAATAAGTTGCAATTTCTTGACATAGCTTTCTTTTTAATGTAGCATTTCTACAAGAATATTTTGCAGATCTACAATCGTTGTTCAAACTGTGTAAACTTAAAAATAATAGCTTTAGGGGGAGAATAAAAGAGAGTTGAAAAATTACATAAATAAATAAAAGAGAAGTTGGGTTGATATGACACTCTTCAAACTTGTAAGAATGCATGTGTTCTTCCATTCTGAAGATTCAGCTCATTTCCTTATGGATAACTATAATAAAAAACAATAATGGGGACCATTGCAAGATTGATTTTTTGTACAAATGAGAGGAAAGTAGTATTTCATTAAAAAAATTGAGATTTTTGTATACAAGCAGTCCCTACAGAAGATGAAGATATCTTGTAACTGCTTTTAACAAATATTTTTAGTATCCTAAAATATCTTTCCCCAATTTTATGCACGAAAAAATTAGAAATTTCCAAACCCATTCTGTAGAGTAAAATAATTACACTTTTTAAATATTTCAATGAATTAAATGATGTAATTAAATTTGATTTAAATAATTATTTTTTAAATATGAGAAAATGTATTATGTTAGATTAAAAATTTATGTGAAATATTTAAATTATGATTTATAGTTATTTTTATTTAATTTATTTTAAAATATTATTAATTCTTATATCAATTTATATATTGAAAGTCTATTTATTAAAAGAATGTGATTGTTGTTTCTAAATCTTAAACATACAAATATAAAATTTCTAATCTCAAAAAAACAAAACTTAATGCTTGTAAGATATTCTAATTCCAAAATTTTCATGTTCTATTTAGAAAGATCAATTTTTTATGTTTCAAAATTTTAATCATTAAAATATAATATTTCTAAATTTAAAAAATAAAAATTATCTACATATAAAATATTTCAAAAATAATATACATAATTTTTAATTTATAAAAAATATTTGTAAATCTTAAACATAAAAATATTTCTTTTATCTTATCTTTTCCATTATAGAAATTTAAATTGTTACATATGTATTCAGACTTATTTAATTTATTTTTTTGTGCTTTATACAAATCATTTTAGTTTTAAACTAAGTTGTTTATTTAGTGATAGGCTGAAACAAAATTATTTTATTTATTTTCCAATCAATATGATTGTTGTTTTTTTGTCCTAATCTTTATTTCTATATTTGATTGATATTAATATAATACAAAATATTCAATTAATTGTATTTATAAAAAATATTTGAAAATAATATTTTTACTTCTAATTAATTATTTTAATATAATAATAAACATCTTTATAATTATTATATATTTAATTTAAATAAAATTTTCTTATCTTCAATGGCTACTACTTAGTTTCATACTTTTTTTTTTTTTTTCTGTTATTAATGTATTAATTATCTGTTTTGTGTGCAAACTCCTATAGGCTCTCAGTTGCATGCACAATAGCATGTGACTGCTAGTTGTATACAAGCAGTCCCTACATAAGATAAAGATGGCAGGAACAAATCAAAAATATAATTAAAAGTACAATTACATGGAAAATCCATCAAATTAGGAGGTAGAAAATAGAAATTTGAGACTGAATTAGAATTATAGATGATAGATGTGAGCATTAGAAACTGTGCAAGGAAAGGCAAGATTCTTTATTAGTAAAACCTAAAAATAGGTTGCAAATCATTATCAGAAAATTAAAAAATAGGACAAGCGTTGACAATTTACCCGTGAAAAAATGTAATTTCTGGGAGCAAAGCTCCTACAGGGTGACCCCACAATAGTGGGTTTGTTTTAGACATGCTGATTTTTACCGAAATAAGACATTTTTAATAAAATGTGATAATTTAAGCCTTGAGAGGTTCCATTTGAAGGATTTAATTACAAATGGATAGCTCAAAGACTCTTAGATTAAAAAAAACATTGATATAACATCTATACTTCTCATTCATACCTACAATGGAGTCTCCTTCACACCTATTAAAATGTTGACAAAAAATCACTTCGACTTTATCTTTTGGCAGATCAAATGAATACATTTGACAAACCTATCTATGTAGTAAGGTTCTACTAAGAAAAATATTTCCAATGATTATAATGTTAATATATATTAAGTTTATTATGACTTTGTATTTTTAGTTTTACTAAACATAAATATTTCACCGTATGTCTACCTATATGTTTGATGCTTATGGAAAAATAGTAAATGAGAGAAAAAAAATTATAAAATTTATCTATGCCCTAGGTATTTAAGTTATCTTTCAATCTAAAAAAATAAAAATAAAATTGGACAAATACATGACAAGTTATAAGCTATGTAATCAAGGTATGTCAAAATTACGGTTTAGTCAACATCAAACGTTAATAAAATATGCAATAGTCATGATAATTTCACAAAACCAATTGCATGCCCTCTGTATGGATGTTAAAAAACTAAATTAAAAAGAAGAGCATGGATATCTATTTTAGAAAAAAAAGTTATACTCTACGAAAATAATGTAACTCTTTGAAAATGGTTTTTTTAGCAACATACCAGTTTTTGTGGGAGAAAGAAAAAACCATTCATATTAACTCAAAAATAAAAATAAAAAATATATTTAGAATTAAGACAAAAATTTTTAAAAGACTCAAATTTACTTCATCTTATTATTCCAAATGGTTTAACAATAATATGCATTTGAATCTAATTTTTTTTTTTCAAAATGTAGAGTTCAGTGTTCATTCAGGCAAAAAAGTGTAACCCACTATTGTGGGTTCACCCTACATAAAGCCTATCGGATTAATTAAAAGATATTTTCACTCTTAACATCAGTTAAAAAGGAAATGAGTGGGCTTTAAAAGCCGTAGAAAAAAATTAATTAGACTGAATGGCTTGAAAGACTCAACGACGAGTAGTTGGAACTGGCTTTTAACTAGCAGTTGGGCATTTATGTACGTGCAACAATGAGCCAATAGGAGTGATTTGTGTTGCACTTAGAGAATAATTTGTCACAATTAATGAAGATAAATATATATATTCATGAGTAAAGTGTTGAAAGATTTTTGTCATAGCAAGTATAGACAAACACCATCACTGGCATAGATGCAGTTTACAAAGCAATTATAAGGACATTTTTATTTTGTAAGGATGAGTGTTGCAACAGTTAAGTAGTTAGATAATAAGTTGAATGTTTTTTTTTTGTAGATATAGAAGCTCAATGCAAAATAGCCAAAGAATCCATGGGATTTTATGTAAGAATAATGAAATGTTTAACAAGTAGTTTGATTTCCTTATAGCTTGAAGGAAATACCAAAAATATGAGCAATTTGTGGCGTAGTAGCTTTTTTTTTCAAAGAGTAATCATCATGTTAAAATCTAAATAGGTTCTAGTAATATTGAAATCCTCATTTTCTATTCAAGCAACATTCTGGTATTCTGGTTTGTTTCTATAACTATAGAGATCAGTTGTTTCAAAGATATATTCCAGTACCTGCAAATGGAGCAATGAAATTATTCCACACATTGACCATTGATGCACCCACAAGATTAACATATTCTTGGATCAAAGCCTAGACAAAATCTTCAACACTATGAAGACCACCTCTTAATTCAGAGATAAACTCAAACATAATACTAGCTAAGAAGCTCACAAAAGCCTCTGCTGTGCTTTGAATCAAACTGCCAATAAAACTGATACCCATAACCAAAATCTTTGTAATAAACTCCACCAAGTACTCCAAAACTGAAAGGATTTCTGTCATGAAATGTGACAAGACTATTCTTAATGCTTCACCTGGAATACTTACAACTGTCTTGATTATCACCAACTGAACAATTGAGCAGATACGAGTCACTGTAAAAGATAGAAAATTTACAATGCAGAGAAGTATATAAAAAATGATTGACATGGTTTCAGAGATGGATCACTGAGTGCGATCTGAAATGTTGATAAAAAATTATATATTATCGAAATTAGAAATAATTACAATTGAATTAGAGAGGGTAGAAATATGATATCATTAAATGGTTTGAGAGCCTGACATAACATGAAAAAAGGGTATTTTCAGACGAAATCATGAAGGCTATATGAAATCTTTGGTTAGATTGCAGATGAAAACTTGCAGGCTATATGAAATATTTGGCTAGAAAAAAAAGTATAATAGTTTTAAATTATTGTATAGCAAATTATTATAGTTTTAATTTATTGTATAGAATTAAATTATTATAGTTTTAAATTATTCCAGTACCTACAATTTTGCAATAAATTATGAGAGTTACTTACGGTTATCATTAGAGTTTTAAATGCAGAGAAATCAACACAAAACATAGTTGAAGGAAGCACGTCCAATATAAATTGCAGGTGATCTAATATCAAGTGTATGATAATATAATAGATCTTATTTTCAAGGAAGCTTTGTTAATTTCGTTCTTTTGCAGCAAAGAAAGCCCTAAAACTTGTAAATCAAATTTAATCAAATATTTGAATAAGGCTTACACCAAATTGGGCTCTTTTATGTATTCACATGACCTTCCACCATAGTGGGTCTCATTATATTCTTCTCTGCGTTTCTATATTTCACATCTCATTCAACAAATGTTCCTTGGAAACAACATTTATGGTATCTTATTGTTCCCCATCATTCATTTTTTCTATATATATGAGGTTGCAACTATTATAACTTGCCTATGAGATTCTTTCTTTAGCAATCCCTAGAGATATAAGTTATCATTCCATAAAGATTCTCTAAAGAAAATTGTTCTACAATGGCTGATGAGAAAAGATGTCCAAGCTATACGAAGGTTCATGGAATGAATGAAGTAAAATCTTCAAAAGAAAATTCTGCAGTGGTTGATAAGTATATAATCTATGTTCTGATTTGGAAGGTGGAATGATGTATGAGGTACAAGATGAATGGATATATATAATGGCTGAAGAAAAATTTCTAAAAGATGGTCTTATAACGATGGATAAACATAGAAATTAAAGCTATGATTTGGAAGATAGAATGATGTACAAGGAGGAAGATGGATGGATATGTATAGTGGCCTATGGGTTAGATGAAGCAATTTTTTCAAAGGACAATTCTATTTTGGCTGATAATAATAGAAAGCCAAATTGTGATCTACAAAATAGATGTATGTCATGAATAGTGGAATGAATAAACTTCCTAGAATGGTAGAATAACCAAAAGTAGCAAGACAAATTTTAATGTTTATAAGCCAAAAAATCTAATTAGTATCTAACCAAAAGTAGCAAGACAAATTTGAATGTTGCATCCAACAACAACAACACAAATGATGATGGATCTACAGGGCATGAAGAAGATCTCTGTTCTATTGTTCTTATTGTTTTGTTTCCTGCTAAAGATCCATACTAGTGCCTTGCAGTATTCACAAATTGCTTCAAGTCTTCAATCAAAGTTGGGTGGTGCAACAACAACAAGGAAATGTAATTTGTTCAAGGGATCATGGGTCAAAGATAACTCCTATGATCTGCCTAGGTAAAACACACTAGTTTTCTCTCTATGAGGTAGATTAAATTGAACCAAACAAAATACCCATCTAGAAAATATCAGCCCCCAAATAAATTTTTTTGGTCTGATCATTGATCCTGATGCAATTTGTTTGGATGGAGCAATGTCATCATGGAGACATTAAATCACGGAAAAGGCTCTCTGCAGCTGAAGAAACAGAGTATGTTTTCTTAAACTGCAAGATCTCTGGAGGTGGATTAACATTTCTAGACAGAGCTGCAAGATCCGTGGAGGTGGATTAATGTTTCTGGGCAAAGCATATTAATAGCCTGTTTAAGTGTACTACCTAAACATAGAATGATTTCTACCAGGATTAAACTAAAAATTATGCCCTTACGTTGACATTGTAGAAAAAGATTGTGCACACATTAACATTCGACGTCTAAAGTTAGCAGTGGAACAGAATACATTATCAAATTAGGGCAAGAAAACATCAAAAAACCTCATGCAATGCCAAATATTTAACATTTAGGATTAGATGCATGCAGAAAACCCAAATACTCAATATTTTAGGGCAAAATTTTGAGAAAACCTTAGAATGGAAAATGAAGCCTTGCAATAAGATAACTTTTTGGTCATGGCTCTTGAGGTCGGTCTTGACCACTGAAGCACTTGTACTAATCCAAAGTGAGAAACTGATATAATGAAAAAATGTCAGTTTTTTCTACTGTTCAAACTATTACGGATGAAAAGAAAACTTTAATAGAAGTTTCCATCCGAATTTAGGTTTTAACCATTACCCTTTCACAGTGCCAAGAAAAACAGGAATAAAAATGCCAAAGACATTTTTTCTACTGTTCAAACTATCACAGATGGTAAAAAGAAATAGGAAGAAAGCTCTGGAAGGAGGGTTATCAACATACTTACTGAAATGAGGTCCTTTGGTACTTCACAGGCCAAACCCTAAGCACCTCGAGATCAAACAACGAGTTGTCCCGTCCATTTTCAATGAAATTTTTTGTTTTTATAAACACAGCCCAAATAAAATCCATCAAACGGGAGGTAAAAATGGAAATTTCAGGTTGAATTAGAAATACACAAAAATTAGAAACTAAACAGTGAAAGGCAAGATTGATTAAAACCTAAAAATAGGGTGCTAGATCATTATTGGAAAATATAAAGACACGATAAGGGCTTTATCGGCAAGAAAATGTAATTTCAGGGGGCTTTGCTCCCACATAAAGCCTATCGGCTTAAAAATGTCTGGTGGATATTAGTGGGAATTAGATAAGTAACTGCATAGCAAAAAGAAGTTTCTTTGTTATAAAGTATTTCATAATAGTAAAAAGAACTTTCCATGTTAATTAAAATATCTTTAATATTTAGCAGAATTATTTTATTAGTCTCTGCCTTATAGCAGGAGACTAATGTCTTCACTTCTATGGATTGTCTATTAATTCTTTTTAAATCTATGCTTAGAGATAATTTATCTATTTATTCTAAGGTTTAATGTAAAGATTTTTTTTTAAATAGATTTTTTTTTAGTTTTTTCGAATTAGCTGTTCACATTTTTTGAATTTTTATTATCTTTCCACTTAGAAATAACAAATATTATTAGCCCAATTTTCTTTGATTATTAAAGCTTCTAATAAAATTGAAGTTTTGAAAATAATAAAGCATTAAATATTAGGTGGGTCTTTCATTAGATTGGGTTTTTTCTTGTCTTTTCCATGTGCAGTTATTTTGGAGCAAGTCATGAAGAACTGTAGTAGTTTATAGGTTGTTGGACCTTGAAAATATTGATTAATAGTTCCCTTTAATTGTGGTTCCCTTTAGTATTAATGTTTTATTTGAACTTCGGCAGAAGGCCTAACAAAAAAATTTGAAAAAATAGAATTATATTGTATTAATGTATTGAGGAGGCCACATTTCTACGAGGCATTTTGTCATTCAATTGACTTGCCTTATTTATGCTTGTACTTGTTGCATACACGTCTTCCAGAAGAGTAACAACTACACACCTTGGCTATCGAGCTAGACATTTAGATTGTTATGTTAAAAACGTTTTCAGAAAAAGAAAAAAAAAATGCCCCCTTTATATAATTGACTAAATATATAATGACTACATAGACTGTGTCTAGCTACACCATCTGGCAAAAATCCTTTATTGATTATGTATATCCTACCATTAATCTTTGTAAAACCATAAACAATTTGCCATTAATATACTAAGATTAATCAAAATGCAGTTCATAATTTGCACCATGACATTTTATTTGTATTTATTAATTAGATTAAAAAATAAAAATAGTAATTTTATAAATTTAATTTAATTAATAAATACAAATAAACTATCATGTCAGGTGCAAATTACAGACTATATAGATGTCGCTTTCTTACAAATTGTGTGTGAAGACATTAAGATTGTGCAGTATTGTGCATCACTTGTGCATAAATGAAATATGAACGGTATGACCTCAGTAAACAAGATTAAAGGTGGCATCATATTGCTAAAACCTCTAAAACATAAGCCTCAATCCCCTGGACAGGTAGTAGATTCATCAATGGGCATCCAAAATTTCCAACTGGAGCATGAGATCTCCCCAAGACTCCAGGCAGTGTATGATATGTTCGGATCCCCTACTCCTGAAAGATTAGTGTCCAACAATAATTCAGCCTTTGTGGATAGACTTCTAGAGGAGGACTTCATGGATGAGGAGGAGAGAATGATTGATTTTGTCTCCCTAGGGGATGGGATTATTCCTCCAGAAGAATTAGCAATTGATGCCCCCATATTAGCCTTAGACTCGGAGATCAATAATAATTTAGGCCTTCTCAAATCCTCCAAGACTACCGTTCTTGACTGTGAACTGGTGAAGAAAAAAGACAGAGGTAGGAAGTCTATTGTTACTCTTAGGCAAGAAGTGGGGGAAGAACTTGACCAAACCAAAATCACAGCATATTTAAATGTAGAGAAGGGGAAGTTCCTTCCCAAGTTCCAATGAAAATAATCTCATGGAATGTTAGGGGTCTCAATGCCCCTAACAAGCAGCGTGTGGTCAAACGCTACATATTTGCTACCAAAGTAGAGGTTGTTCTAATTCAAGAATCAAAGTTGAATAAGGAACTCCTAGAAAATTTCACAAAATCTCTAGGAGACTGGCAAGTCTTTGGAGTGGATTCAATTGGGTCCTCCGGAGGTTTACCAATCTTATGGAATGTAATAACATTCCTTCATCCCACTAGATTGCAACTCAAACTAGATTTGTGGGAACATTGCAAGCTCCCGATCAAATCTCAATATCCACATATTTAATGTATATGGTCCCACCTCTCATAAGAAGAAGATGGAAGTTTGGGAGGAAATCTCTAATAGGTTCACAAACTAGTAGGTTGACCATTGCATTTTGGGGGGGGGACTTCAATGCTATCTCTCATCCCTCAGACAAGCTGGGAGGTTCACAAAGAGTATCACAATCTCAAATAAATTTTTCAGAATGGCAACATAGAGAAAACCTCATGGAAATTGAACTGGAGAATGGTATGTTTACTTGGTCTAATAGAAGGCTGAGCATTTGCAGCATCTCAGAAAAATTGGATAGATTGTTTTTCAAAGGGGACATTACATCCTTTCCCTTTGATCTTAAAGCTACAATCTCTCCTACATCTGGTTCTGATCACTTCCCAATCCTTTTGAATATTTTGGAGAGTAATAAACCCCAAGGATGTCCCTTTAAATTTGAAAACATGTGGCTCAAAGAGGAAATTTTTTTTGCTCTAATTGAGGATTGGTGGCGGGATTTCAAAGTGGAGGGTTCCAAGCTATTCTATTTTGTGGCCAAATTGAAGTATGTTAAGCAAAACCTCTTAATTTGGAACAGATCTCACTTCAAAAACATATTCCAATCAAAAGAAGATATTGAGTTAAAACTAGCAAGCTTGAATCAATCCATAATGCAGCATGGGATGGATAAGGATAGGTTTGAAGAAGAGAAAGTACTGCTCGGAGAATTGGAAGACATTCTCTCAAAAGAGGAAATTTTTTGGTGTAAAAAATCGAGAGAATTCTGGCTGGCAGAAGGTGACAAAAATACAAAATTCTTCCATGCCAGCACTAAAAACCACAGAAATGTGAATAAGATCATGCAAATCAAAGATTCTTCTGGTTTCATCTTAGAAGATCATCAGGATATTCAAAAGGAAATTGTCAATTTTTATTCAAAACTACTAAATAATTCAAACAGCTCCCAACTCAAATGCCAACAGGATTTATTGGACAATATCCCTTCGCTGATCTCATTAGCAGACAATCAAAGGCTTTCAGTAGCATTCTCAAAAGATGAAATCCTCTCCACCATAGAATAGATGGCCCTAGATAAAGCACCAGGCCTGGATGGCTTTCCACTGAGCTTCTTCCTTCATTGTTGGGGCATCATAGGCAAAGATCTCATAGAAGCTTTAGAGGCAGCCAAAAGATCA
Source organism: Chamaecyparis obtusa (assembly GCA_027943335.1). Classification (NCBI taxonomy): domain Eukaryota; kingdom Viridiplantae; phylum Streptophyta; class Pinopsida; order Cupressales; family Cupressaceae; genus Chamaecyparis; species Chamaecyparis obtusa. The sequence continues at coordinate 439,888 of BSBK01007296.1, read as the reverse complement.
GGTAGATTTCTAACAGAGATCAATAACACTTTCATTTCTTTAATTCCTAAGAAAGAAAAGGCTTCTTGCATGGATGAATATAGACCCATTACTTTATGTAATACAATTTATAAGATTCTTTCCAAAGTCTTAGTGAATAGAATGAAGACCATCCTTCCTAAAATCATTGGGGAAGAGCATACTGGCTTTGTCCCAGGTAGATCAATCTTCGATGGAGTTATAATAGCTCAAGAAGCTATTCATTCCATCCAGCATAATAAACAACCTAGCATTTTAATTAAATTAGATATCAAAAAAGCCTATGATAAAGTAGATTGGAGATTCCTATCGAAATGTATGGAAAGATTTGGCTTTGACAAGGCTTGGATCAATTTGATTTTTTATTGTATATCTACTCCTAAATTTTCTATTTTAGTGAATGGTTCCCCTTAGGGGTTTTTTGAAAGTTCCAATGGCATCAGACAAGGAGATCCCCTGTCCCCTTTCTTATTCATCATAATGGCAGAAGCTCTGGTGAGGGGTTTGATCAGATTACAAGAATAGGACCTCCTCAAAGGTGTACAAATCACTTCCTCTGTCACAGCAGTAACCCATAAGTAGTTTACAAATGACATTCTTCTATTGGGAATGGGATGCATTTAGGAGGCAAAATAGATTAATCTACTATTGGAGAAGTATGCCAATGCTTCGGGTCAAAGAGAAAATAAAGAAAAATCAGTCATATTCTTTTTTCACACAAAGAAGAAACTCTAGCAGCAGATTGCAAAAGTTTTGGATTTTAAAATCGGATCGCTTCCTTGCTCTTACTTGGGCATCCCCATAGACAAATCCTTGAGAACCTCACAATTATGAAAATTTGTTAATGAAAATCTTGATAGAAAAATGGAGTCTTGGAAATGCAAATGGTTCTCTTGGGCAGGAAGATTAGTAATGATCAAAGAAACATTGTCAGCAATTCCCATTTACCTAATGTCTTGTCTCTCTCTATCTTCGACTGGATACATGGACATGGTTAAGAGATTGAGGAAATTTTTTTGGCAAGGGACTGACACTAATAAGAAATTTTCTCTTATCTCTTGGGACAAGATTTGCAAACCAAAAACATTTGGAGGAACAGGCATAAAGAACCAACTTTGGCAAAATCAAGCCCTTGGGGAAAAACTATATTGGAAGATTATGAAAAACCAAAATTTAAAGTGGGTCAGAATCCTGAAAGGAAAATACCTTGGGAATCATTCAGAAGCAGAAATGTTTCGCCTGCAAGTTCTTCCAAGAGGCTCTAGGATATGGAACTTCATTATCAAATCTAGGCATGTGATTGATAATAACATCACTTGGAATATCAAAGAAGGTAATGCAACTAGATTTTGAGAGGACTCCTGGGGGGACTTCCTAGCATTAACTCCTTGTTAGGCCATAATGAAATAAGTCAGACTTATCTTGCAGCTTGGGGACCATATCTTAAAGACTATATTATTCCCTCTCCCTCATTTCCAGTGGATGGCTCTTGGAAATGGAAATACTTTTCAATTCTAAATCCAGATGTAACAGAATTGGCAGAACTGCAAAAGGTGATTAAGGATAGATCATTCTTTTTCAAAAAAGGCTTAGATGAGATCATCTAGAATGGTGCTAAAACAGGCACCTACAATGTCAAGGATGAATATAAGATTCTATCAGAAGGCTCCAATTCTAATAAACAAGAAATTCCCTTGTAGTTATGTTGGCACAATGCTTGTCTCCCGAAAGTAGGTCTCTTCACTTGGGCAGCATCTCAGGGTAGAATTCTGACAGCAGATAAATTTCTAAAAATGGGTTTCCAGGGTCCATCCAGATGTTCCTTGTGCAAATGTCATGAAGAGGATGTGAACCATCTATTATTAACATGTCCCTTTGCATCAGAATGTTGGAGCTGGTTATGTTCTAAATTAGGCTGGTTGTCAGCTATGCCAAAGGAGTTGCTACAAATGCTTTTATCTTGGCCTAAACTTTATGTCAACAGTCTATGCGGTAACCTTTGGATTCTATCCCCATCAATTTTATTGTGGGAATTATGGAATGAGAGAAACATGAGATTATTTGAAAACAAATCTATGGAATTGGCATCTATTCTCAACAAGATTGAAGCTAGAATAGTAGAAGTGATGAACTCCCGCCTTCAAACCCATTCAACCCAACACAAATTCTACACAAGCTGGGATGATCAAATGTTTAAGTCTTGGTTTGGACTCAAGACCCCCCTCTCCTTAGGCAGAGGATGAAAAATTAATCAAGCTTTGAGAGCTTCTTGCATGTGGCAGCCCCCTGCTCAGGGCTGGTTCAAACTAAATTTTGACGGTGCTTCAAAAGGCAATCCAAGCCCTTCGGGGGCAGGCTGCATCTTTCATTCTTCAGAGGGTAAGGTAATAGCCAAGTTAGAAAAACCATTGGAAGAAGATACTAACAATATAGCTGAATTTAAGGCCCTTCTTCATGGACTTGCCTTAGCACATGAAATAGGAGTGAGGAAATTGGAAATTGAAGGGGACTCTATGATAACGATCAATGTGGCTAGATCAGAATCAACTCAAAATTGGCACCTTCAAGCTTTACTAGATGTCATACTTCATTCTATTTGTAGATTTGACTCAATAAACTTAAATCATATCTTCAGAGAAGGAAATGCACTAGCAGATGAGCTGGCTGACATGGCATCCAAGGGGACTCATTTTAAAATCATTTTTTGAACTCTTAGGTGCAACGGATATGAGATTTTCAAAAATCCTCCTTCCGACTCAATCAAGTACAACAACCTAGTTGCAGTGTTTGGCAGAGATGAAATGGCAATGCCATTTATTTCTTTTCAGCTAGCTCAGTAGATGGCGATACTCCTTACCTCATCATCTCTCCTCACCTTTGATAGATGGGATGTTATAAGGACAATCACCTGGAGTACGCGTACTCTTTCTTGTTATCCATGACAGTTGGTGATGATGGTTTTTGATAGCAGGGTAGCTAGTCTCCTTTTCAAGGAAATTTTGTCCCATTTTATTGGATAGTCAGCACATTCTCTCTTCCAGTTTAGTAGGAAATCTAGCACTCCCCTATTCCTGACATTGCGTACAAAGCTGAGCAATGTCATCAAAATTGATGCCTCTTGATCGGAGAGTATACAACAAGGTTGGCTCTAGGTTGTCAGTCACACCAGCTCTTGCTATTTTTATCACATAATAGCCCTACTCTCTGTAATAGCTTGCTCTGTATTTTGCTTCTTCCATTAAAATGGATTCCCCGATCAAACTACTCGCAAGCGTGGATTCAGATGATGATGAGGAGGTGGCCGTCGAGGAGGAGTTAGATGCAGAGGCACAGCTAGATCAGGATGAAGATAACATGGAACATGACTCTACTCCAGAATCTTTGGGGGAGAAATCTCATGTGGCTTCCTCAAGCTCATCTAAACAGAACACTACCTCGGCATCAGATTAAGCTGGGAACAGGTCACGCCATGGTTGATGTTTTAATATGTTTTATTTAGCTAAGTTTAAAGCATAGACTCTTTTGGCTCTACACCAGCTCTGCTGGTTTTTCTTTGTTGCCTGGCTTTTTAAGCTTTCAAGCTTCCTAGTGCTCTCCATGAGAGCTTTAATACTTTTTATATTTGTATATTTTAATATTTTATTATATATCTTGGCCTCGGCCCCTTATCAATCAAAAAAAAAAAATTGTGTTTTTGAGGAAGACAACATAAATGAAATATTTACACAGATAAATAAACGAGATTAAAATAAACGAGATTAATGGAGCAACCACAACAATAATTTATTATTATAACTTAAATAATATATTATTACAATCTAAATAATATGCTACAAATTTAACATTTCATTTTGACAATTCTATGAGCCAAAGGTAGCGAGGAGTGGGAAGAGGGAGAATAAAATCACGCATTCCCCTGTTTTTAATTCTATTTTTAGCTGATGCGCCACACCAGCCTATAGTAAGAAAACCCCCAAAGGAGCTGATACATGTAATTTAAGGGCCACTACTGGCTTCATCCATCATCATCAAATATTAAGAATTCAGAGTCTGGATAGCATACATTTGTCCATTCTTATTTACAAAACCAGTGGCAGAAATCATCAAAGTGGGAATGAACATTTATAGGGCGAATTGACTGGATTTAATGAAAACTTCAATCTTGTTCAACGTGGGGTCAGAATGGGCAAGTCTGACTAGTCCTCTCAGCTATTCTTGCTGGATAAACTCATGGAGACTAAATTTTCTTATGTAGTCTCTTCTTAAAGAATTGGAAGAACACAGGTAAGAATTAATTACAGATGATCATGTGATACTCTGAATATTTCCCATGTCTAGTAGACAAATATTGATAGATTTATAAGATATAAAATTGGATCATAATATACAATTTCTATGATATGAAATTGGACCATCATATAAAATTTCTAAGATAGACGTATATGTTACAGCTGACGGAAGTGTTGCTGGGCAGCAACGAGTGATGATACTTGTTGTGGCTCTGAAGAATCATCAATATTCTTCTCCTTCTCACAGCTTTCATCCAGCAAGCAACTAAAAAGAAATCTTATAATTCGATTGCTAAATACACAACTTTGAGATACAAATACACAACTTTGAGCTACCTCATCACAGCTTTCGTCTGAATCGTTGGTATCTTGAATGTGGGTGTTCAGACACATCTTCTATAAAAGTGTTTGTGATAAATCAAAACACATGAACTTTGTGTTTTCAACAGTTTTACAAAATAGTGCAGTTTTAGGGTCTGTACTATTTGTACGCTCAAATTCAATCTTGTACAAGATAAGGTGGGTGCGTGAAGAAGAAGGATTCAATTCTGGCGCATTAACTTGACCAGGTTAAAGGAAAATACTTTCCAGTACGCCTATTCAAATTTGTATTGAATGGTTAAGAATGTGCCTCGGCACGTTATAATACATCGCATTAATATTAATTGTAGAGGTAAGAAAATGTCATTGTCTTTTGGCATTTCATTTCTCTAAATTGGTAAGAAAGTCCTGAGTAGGTAGGCGTTCTATCAAGATAGTTTTCAAAATTATTTTTTATTTTTCAATTGTTTGTTTTGAAGATTTTTTTTAATTAAAAAAGGGTCCTATAAATTTTGTTGTAGTGGTAACTTTTATAATTTATATATTTATAAATAAATGTGAAAAATGATTAAAGGAAAAATAAATATTTTCAATTTTTATTTTATTTAACAAAGATTTATTTTATGAGTTAGTATAATATGCAAAAATCTAATGTCTATAATTATTCTCAAATTATTAGAAAATCTAAAACTATTAATGAATGGTATGTGTTAATGATTCCTTATGTTGGGAAGGGAAATTTAAAACACCACTTCAAAAGCACTCAAAATCTTAAATGTACAATATAAGACAATTAATTTAATGAAATCACTTTCTTATATAACTCTTGTAAAAATGAAAAATTAATTATTTTGAAGTTTTCTTCTCATTGACATTTTCTCTTATCCTTTTGTTTTATTAAATTAACATTGGCACATTTGCAAGATGTAATAGATAAGTCATAGGAAAATTTAAGGGGACACATAGATTCCTATAATGGTAGTGGATTGAAATAAATCACATCATTGCAAATACTGGTTTTCATAGTTTTGAATACATTTATTAAATAGTAGAGGGTAAAAAATTGGTAAGATAAGTTAGAAATAAGTGGAGTAGGTCACAAGATTTGTGGGACTAACAAAAAGATTATTAAAGTCATATGAAAAATTCATAGATAGGTTAACAAAGGTTGAAAACTCTAGTTAGAGTTTGTGCATCCATTACATAAATTGAAAGCCCCTCCTATTACCACAAGTTTAAGGAAAATACTTTCCATTGCACGTATTCAAACTTGTCTTAAAGTCTTGGGTAGCTAGATGCCCCATTGAGATGACTTCCAAATAATTTTTAATTGTTTCTTTTAAAAAATAGGACTTTTTAGAACAAGGCAATCTCATAAATTTTGTTATAATGACAAGTTTAGCCTCAATCAATGTTTTTGTATTTTATTTTATGATTGATATATTTATTAATAAAAAAATTTAAAACATTTTCCTTGATTATGATTATAATTAGAAATTCTGCAAGGAATTAGGGGTTTTCGCAACCCTCTTTGAAGACTTTTTGTATATTGATTCTATTAAGAGAGAATTGAAAATGAAAATTTTATTTGGCGAATCTTCTAGAATCAAAGGCTATAAATTTCACTTTTTTGAGTGGCAACCATACATTAATCCTAACAATTTGACTGATTTTGAAGTAGAAAGAACTATATTGCTTCCTAATTTACCCAATTGTATAATCTTTGTTAAGATAAATATTAACATAAAAAATTAAAACCTATTGTAATAAAAAGAAAGAACACATACTTCAAAATTAATCCGGTATTTTATGAAGGAACAATCTTAAATGTAGATGGGAAATTAGATTGTCCAAGGATTTCTTCTCTAGGGCAAGATGTGCAGTCAGATTTAATGACAAACAGGGGAATTTGTAATTGAAAGAAAATCTAACGATAGATTGACAAATGTGGAAGAAGGGGAAATGGTAGAATCACAAATTAAGGAAACAGCCACAAGGTTTGAGTAGAAGAATAAAACCGAGGAGGATCAGGCAGAAAACATAAGAAGACATGTGATCCACAAAGAAAAAGAAATGACTAAGAAGGAAAAGACAGGTTTATTCTTCTTCTTTTGCATGTTATTTAATGATACATTAAATATCTTTAAATAACAATACATATCAAGTTATACAAGCATGAGTATATAATTATATCAAATATAAATAACATGAATAAATTACAATTTGACTATTTCAAATATTGAGCATGGTTCAGGCTGAGGGAAGGCGGTGAAGTTACATATTCATGTATAAATCAATGACAACACTCATCAAAGTGGAAATCAGCCTTCACTGGGCAACTATAAACGAACATTTTGCACCTGACGAAAGTGTTGCTGAGAAGCTACGTATGATGCCACTTCCTTTGTGTGCGGATTCTTTTTGTTCTTCGCACTACCGAAAAGAAATTTAGTAACTGAATTGCTAAATACACAACTTGTGTTCCTACTTTGGGCCTTTTTATCACAACTTTCGGGCGAACCAGAAGCATGATGAACTTGTTTATTAAAACTCATCTTGTGTGAAGAAATTCTTAACAGATCAGACTCCTGAAGCTTAGTGTTGCAACACTTTGCCAGATAATTGGTATGGAGGTTAGGAAAGTATGTAAAGTATTTGTAAGGTTGAGTATATATATAATTTCTTGGTGTGCACTTGCGACATAACTTCGTCCCATTTGCGGACTTTGATTTGATCTCTTCGCAGTCTCAGAAACGCGTGAATTGACTTGACTGTAGATAAATTTCAATTATTCGCATGGGCGCATCAAAGTACTTTTAACGAAACTTATCATGAAAATGAAATACGAAACAGCTCCGTGGAGTAAATGGTTCAATGAAACGTTTACAATTTGTCAAAGAATTGGTATGTGAATTTTTTTTAAGCTTTGCTTTACATAACTTCTTGGTGTGCAAGAGAAGGAATTTTGTAAGCAGCTGCAAAATTGACTGAATCTTATCTGCAACCAATTTCTAGGGACTGAAATTACCTGACTGTATGGCAGTTGTATACAATAATAGGTATAAATAAGTAAAATTATCTCAACTTATAACAAATGTAGGGCCATGGATGACGTAAACTCATATAAGATGGGCAAGGCATTTGTACACGGACCAAATTCCCGCTCCTTCCAGGCTCGGTTGAGACTTCAATTAAGCATTTAGAATGCACGCTGTTTTGACAGTTACCAGTGTTTATTAATTAAATTGAAATTGAAATTTATTTAAATAAATGTAGAAAACTGTTTAATCAGGGTCTATTTTAAATGCTGTATAGACATGATTGATTGGAAATGAGGTTCTATTTTTTCATGGGTATTGAATGGATTTTCTAATTAGAAACTAGAAATAAATGATAGAGGAGAGATTGTCAAATGAAAAAAAATAGTTTTAGATAGTTTGTATATTAAGTCAATTATTTAAATGATCAAAGAAATCTAGAGAAGACTATTGGTAGTCTCAAAGAAAAACAGGACAAAATAGTGAAAAATATGTAGGACATAGGAAAGAGAATGCAGTAGTTGAGAATCTTAATTTTGCACTTCCCAAAATTCTACTTGGAAATTTTAAATCACTCCCAACTTTTTATAGCACCTTACTTGGCAAGTCCCCTTCTTATAACTAAGGTTTCAAACCAACGTCATCAACACATCAGCATGTTTTTTGACAAGGTGTCCAAACAACCTTAAAAAAAAGTGAGACCAATGCTCATGGAAAAGGGAAACCCATATTTGTGTAATTGGTTGCTTTTTAGAATTAGGAAATGCATTTCATTCAATTATGGGTAGTCATCATCAGCAATAACAACTTTAAAAGTCTCAACTATTGCTATAACATTATTAAATCGACAATAAAAATATTAAGTCAACAACTGCTATCACAGACATGGAAATGCCCTTAAATAAGGAGTATAGAAAGAAAATGGTGAAAAACACGACTGTCTCTGTACAGATCTTGCAGCAGGAGTTGGAGGAAAGGAAGCATAAAAGGGCTGAGATGATTGTTGTTTCTGCGGGTTCACCTACGAGGTCATCTAAAAAAGGGAAAGAGAAAGCTACTTCAGATGTCATTCCCTCTCAGGAGGTTATTGCAAACAAGGGTTTTCCATTCCTAAACAAGCTAGAATCCTCAACAAGGAATGGCAGGCTGTGAAGGGTTTCAATCTTCTGGGTTTCTACTGGTTTACTTTGTTTAGTAGTTGTCTGCTGGTCTTCTTTTGCTGTTAAGGTTGTTTTAGGCTTCTGTAAAGCGGCTGGCAGAAGAATTTGGGACAAGAAAATTATTTTATGCCTGTTCTACAATTAATGAGACATCTCTATCAGACATTTTGTCAAACAGTTAAAGTACCTTATCTGTGCTTTCACTTGTAGCCCAAAATGCCTCAATCGATTATGTTTTGATGGATGCTGGTAGACGAACGTTTCTAAAGCCTTTCAACAAATCCATGTTTTTGCATATCCTGCAATCATGACATTCCATTAAACCAAAACTCTTTTGAGGCATTTGATGAATCAGCTCACGAGCCTCCTCTATGCTACCCCAACTTCATCTTATAAAAAGTCAATATATGCTTTTAAGAACACCTAAAGCCTCTTCCAACGCCCCCATTTTTGCACAGGTTGTCTGGCATAAGGATGCCTGTCAAGCAGCTACAGATTGCAGCTAGGGTAGGTTGTGCAGTCAATATAAGTTACATGTAATCTTAGTAATACCATAAACGATTCGCCATCATTAAACCATGATTAATCTTTCCTAAAAATTGTCTGTGATGGCATCATGATTCGCAGCACTGTGCAGCACTTGCACATAAATGAAATATGATCGGTACGGCCTCAGATATTGTGTTTTTGAGAGAGACAACATAAACGAAATATATACAAAGATAAATGAACGAAATTAATGGAGCAGCAACAACTATTTTTTATTAAAATTTAAATAAGATGGCTACAGATTTAACATTTCATTTTAACTCTTTTATAAGCCAGGGCAGCGAGGACCGGAAAGAGGCAGAATAAAATCATGCATTCCCCTGTTTTTCATTCTATTTTTAGCTGCGGCACACCAGGCTATATTAACAAAACCCCAAAAGGAGCCCATACATGTAATTTAAGGGCCGCTGTGGCTTCATCCATCATCAGCAAACATTAAGAATTCAGAGTCTCGATAGCATGAATTCGTCCATTCTCATGTACGGACCAGTGACACAAGTCATCAAAGTGAGAAAGATCATTTATTGGGCAAATAAACGGACGTGTTGCGTCTGACGAAAGTGTTGCTGAGCAGCTATGAATGACACCCCTTCCTTTGCCTCTGGATTTTCTTTGCTCTTCACACTACTCAAAAGAAACTTTATACCTGGAATCCTAAATAGACGATTTTTGTGATTTTGGGCTTTTTTATAACATAGTTTGGGTGAACCAGAGTCATGATGAACTTGCTTATTAAAACCCATCTTCTGCGAGAAAATAATTGATTGGTCAGAATGCTCAAGCTCTGTATTTGCAACAATTTTCCAAATAATTGGTGGTATTGGTTGTTTTGAGGTATTAAGCGGGGATGGGATGCATTTATAAGCTTTGCTGAAATTTATTTTCTTGGTGTGCAAGGCAAGTTTTTATTTCAGAGCACCTGCGACCTCATTTCCTCCCCTCATTCCTGGGCATTTGACTGAATGAATGTGAAGTGTAACTTTCACCTTCAAGGTTGCGTGAGTTGACTGGACTTATGGGAATATCAATTTGTTGCAACACGAGGAAAATATGATGACACAAGCAAGGACAATGGGATCACATTCACAAAGTAAAAAAACATGCAAATAGGAGCATGAATTGGGGATAAGGATGAAATGGCCCATGAGAATACATAATGAAATTAATGGTATATTCGAAGAGTCTAGTGTTTACAAGCATAGACAATAAAAGTGTGAAAACTTTTTGTGGATGATTCAAGAAACATGGAAAGTAATGTATATCTACAAAGATCAGTTGAAAGTTAGATCTATGCATTCTAAAACAAGAAGGAAAAAGAACTAGAATTATAAGTGTTAGTTAAGGTTAGTCAACAAAATGCATATATTCAAGATAATTTAATCAAAGTGAATCAAATAAAATTTGTGAAGATCAATTCTAGAATAAAATATATGTTTTAGAGAAAACAAATAATTAATTTTAATAATTTGACATCTTTGTCAATTAATTCCCTAAAATTTTAGGAGAAAGATATATCAAATATCAAACAAGTTATTTTTTCTTATCATCAATCATCAATCATCAAGCTACATATCACACTTAATTATTTCAATGTCTTCATTTATAATAAATAATTTATATAATACATTTATTTAATCAATCTAATAAATTAATTAAATTATAACATTTCTTCAAAATAATTATCCCCTTAAAATTAACAAATATTTTTTTTCTATATTAAAAAAAACTAACTATTAAAAACATGATTTCAAACTTCTTACTATTATTCTCTCTCAACAAAAAATATTATTTTAATGTAATTCGAAAATAAATAAAGACCCTCATTTAATTGTATACATACATTTCAAACTCTAAAATAGATCTACATTTACATGTTCAAAAGAAATTGAATTCCTAAAATAATTAAGTGGTGGAAGTAGTTTTTCCTCATTACGAAATATAACTCCCTTAACTCTTTAACATTTAAGAAATAAATTTAATATTTGAATGAAACAAAGATCCTTAGTATTAGAATCAATATATAACATTAGTTTTGTACACATAAAATCATCTATATATTAAGAAATGGTATTCACCTACCAATGTTTAGGATATAACGAATATATATAAGGGGAAATATAAGATCTACCTCCAAAATCAAATTTTCAAAGGAGGGATCCAAATTGATCAACCAAAGAGGTTAATGCATAAAAGAATCAATCTATGGAAAATATGAATAAAGGAGAGCACATTATATTTCTGTTATGGAAAGTATGTATTGAAATTTTGATCGAATTGAAGACAAATACTAACCTCAAAATAGGGAAAATTTAGAAAATGTTGATTTCTTATATCTGTAGGCAGTTTTGGAAACTTCTGCAACCTATTCCGGACTGGAAATACTAAAACAAAGAAAACCTAGAAATCTTTTATCTTTCTGAGGGAGGTTGACCTTGACCTATAGTCAGCATAAGATCTTATCCCGAGGTACAATCTTACCCCAAAAAAGTTGACCTTGACCTGCACTGCTCTAATAGAAATTATGTTCGTGGATCCTGAAAGTTTTTAGAAAAGGGTATTCGAATATGCACAATAATTTGATGTTCTGCACCTGTATCTGCAAGAAAAATGGTTTTGTTTGTTGGGTGGGGGTTTGCCTTGGTCAAACCCTGGTTTGGAATCAACCTTGAAATGAAAATGAAATTGTAATATAGATAAATAAAGTAAATAGAACTATTCACCTTACTTATGTTGAAATCCTTGTGGAGGATTCAAATCCTTGAATCCACAAGTATGAATGCTTCGAATGGATGTAAAATAAAATGTAAGATGTCTCAAATAAATTGCACTAGATCTTCAACACCAATCTTGAATGGATCTTGGACTAGGAAGAAACTTGAATGGATGTGGATGGAGAAATATTCAACAAGAGGGCTCCAAAGGGATTGAATCCTTCAATGGCTCTTAATGGATCTCCTTGATGAATACTTGAATGCTTTCTTGATCACCAAAGTATAGACGCTTGATGGAAAAGAGAGATTATGAAAAGAGATATTTTTTCTCTTGATTACGGATGGGTGAAATGAGAGAGGAAGGCTTGTTAGGAATGAATGCTGAATATATCCTATGGGAGAGTATTAGCAGCCATTCTATAGTAGTTGTTGTTTCATTCATGACTGTGATTGTCATTGATGTCAACACAGTGATCTTCTAAAGTTCAGTAATGAAGTAGACAATGTTTGAGTTAGCGCACTTGGAATATTGAAGATGAAGCTATGTGATGTTGAGGACTTACTCTATAGTGTGTCATAAGATCATGGTTAAGAGTGCAGATAGTAATTCACTTATTCATGGAAGTTATGAGCAAATCGGTGGAAGCAGTATTCAGACAGTGTTCCTGAGTAACAGTTTGTGGAAATCAGATGGAATCTAGTTATGTGCAGTTAGAGAGTAGTTGAAGACATGTTGATACTGATGTGGATGACAGTGCAAGATCTAAGGTCACACAAGTGAAGAATTAGATTGATTGGAATCTGACGGTTTGGTGTAATTTTGATGTAATGTGTGAAAACTTTTATTTTGTAATTTGTATGCTGACTCATTTGTAATTACTTGAGTGTGGTATAAAGGAAGGAATGTTTTTCTTGTTGTAATGTGTAATGTAATGATAAAGTGTATGAAGAAATTATGAAAGCAAATTTGTTGAAATAGGATATGCGAAGTACTGAGATCTAGTGTTAAGATTTGAAGAAGCAGTTGGTGCGGTTTGGCACAGTCAGAGAAAGAGTATTGAATTGTTGAGGTTAGTAATATTTTGGTATTATTCTATTGAGTAATGCAAAGATCATTTGGATAGTGAGTTCAATGATCTTACCCTGAAGCTATTTGGGCAGTGAGTCCTTCTGTCTTCCATAACTCCTAACAAAGTTAGAATCTTTTAATAGGGATTCAAAATCTCCTAACAGGGATTGATATGTACTGAATGTATTTCATAAGACTCCTAACAGAGTCCATCCTCTCACAAGGAACTTTCATATTAGTGCATCTTTTGTGGGCATCATTCCCACTAGGGTTTACTCTTTGATCAAGAGGTTCCCTAGTCAACATATCTTGTGTCATTGTGTTATTGTGTATGAATATGTTTCTATGGTTGTTGGTTACATTTCTTACATGGTTAAAATCTATTGAAGTTGATAAATGTTGTAATTATTAGATAACTTATTCACCCCCCTCTCATTTATCTTGGTGGACTTTACTTTCTAACAATTGGTATCAGAGCAGTAGGTCCTTGAAAGAAAAGTTTAACAACTTAAGGAGATCCATGACAAATTTTAGGAAAAAAATCCCTAAGTTTGATGGAGTATATTTTGAAAACTAGAAAGAAAAGATGAAGACACACCTACTTTGTTTAGGACCAGGTTATTGGTTAATTACAAAGAATGAGTAGTATATTATCGATAAGGATAACATTGAAACATGTACTAATGACGAAAGAGATCTATTCATGAGTAACATACTTTCCAAAGAAGCACTTTTGTCAGCCCTTCCAGAAAATGAGTACAGTCAGGTAAAATATTTGAAAACATCTCATGAAATTTGGTTAGCTTTACACTCTACTTTTGAAGGTGGTGAACATGCAAAGAAAGTCATATTACATAATTGGATATGTTTATTTGAAGATATAAAAATGATGGAAGATGAATCTGTTAGAAGCTATATTGGTAGAATGTCAGAGATTGTTGGAGGTATAAAATCTTATGGAGGAACAAAGATAGAGAATGAAGTGATATGGAAAATTATGAATATATTGACTCCTGCATTCAAGCAGACAACATAGATGATTGAACAAGTTATACCTTGTACTACGAACTTCACCAGAGAGAATCTTCTTGGAAGATTGGAAGTAGCAGAGATGAACCTGAGGCTATCAAAAGACTTACCTAGAATGGAGACAACATTCAGTGCTCTTAGTGTTCGCCCTACTTTGTCAAGAAGTATAAGTGTGAGTGGAGATTATGCTAGAAGAAACAAATCTAGAAATGAAGAAGATAGGAAGATTGAAGAAGACACTAATACATTTGGGGTGAAATTACGACGACAGGAAAATGTCATGTGGTTTTGGCCTTTTTTTTTCAAATATAGCCCGACACCGTCGCAATTTGCGACGACAATACATTTGGCACTATCGCAATTGCGACGTTGTCGGGATATAAGCGCAAAATTAAAAAGGAACGTTGTCATGTGTGTTTTCAATAGCGCCGTAACCCTCCGCGAAATCACATCAGGATATAAGGGCAAAAAAAATAAGAACGTTGTCATTTGTGTTTTCAACAGCGCCGTAACCCTCCGCGAAATCACATCGGGATATAAGGGCAAAAAAAACAAGAACGTTGTCATTTGTGTTTTCAACAGCGCCGTAACCCTCCGCGAAATCACAGCTACAATTTCTGAGTACGTTGGGTTTATTTTTCTTTTGTCATTATTATGTAATCTGGTATTTAGCTGTTAGAGAGCTAAAATACCCATAAATGAGGACATATCTATGTTGAATTTATTGTTAGCGGCTTTGGTTATTTAGAAGTTTAATTTTATTTGTTCATCCTTCAAGCACAAACGTTTTGTGGACCGTAACGTCTTCATTGTTTCGGGTATGCAGTGAAACAGCCCTAACTTGCAATTGCGATGTTGTCGGGATATAAGGGCAAAAAAAAAAAGGAACGTTGTCATTTGTGTTTTCAACAGCACCGTAACCCTTCGCGAAATCACATCGGGATATAAGGGCAAAAAAAATAAGAACGTTGTCATTTGTGTTTTCAACAGCGCCGAGAGAGATTCCCTCCACGAAATCACAGCTACAATTTCTGAGTACGTTGGGTTTATTTTTCTTTTGTCATTATTATGTAATCTGGTATTCAGCTGTTAGAGAGCTAAAATACCTAGAAATGAGGACATATCTGTGTTGAATTTATTGTTAGCGGCTTTGGTTATTTAGAAGTTTAATTTTATTTGTTCATCTTTCAAGCACAAACATTTTGTGGACTGTAATGTCTTCATTGTTTTGGGTATGCAATGAAACAGCCCTAACTTGCGACTACCTTCACGGTACTTGTGTACATTATCATGTTGTCTTTACAATGACTGTCCTCATTCAAGTGGCAATTACACAAGGGACAGTCACTGTGAGATGTCCTCATTTGTGACAAGGACAGTCACACTTAGGACATCTCATAGTGATATTCCCTTGTGTAATTTCCACTTGAATGTATTGCTATTGAACCACATTAATGCTTTTCTTCTTCAACAAATGAGGACAGTCACTGTAAAGACAACATGATAATGTACACAATTACCAAAAAATGATCTTGTTAATTGATGTAACACTTTGTCTTGCTCACTCCCTATCCTTCACTAGGGTCTCTTTAGGCCAATGTTTTGACTTGATAGGGTACTTAACTATCCCTACACTCTTTAGGTATCTCTACCCAAGATCCCACTCCTTCAACTAGTGCACACCAACAAGAAATACAATGAACTCTGCTCAATACCAATATAGCTGCTAGGACACTCCTAGTCTTGTCTTCACAAATTGAAACACATTCAACTAGAACTTTACTCCATGGAGAGGCTGGCCACTAGGACCTCTATTGGTTTCAATATTACTCCTTCACCTATACTTTTCATCAGTACTTCAATCCGGTTCATCAAACCATGCCAATTGCACCCAAAAATAGGCTGCTAGCAATTAGGCCTTTGTCAAGCCTTTTTGTTTATATTAAGCCACCTAAAGGGCTTAGGATTCAGATGCCCTTTATTGAGAACTCCAAGATATCTAAGGTCTTCTCCTCCTAGATTTTTTGTACACCAACTGCTACAGCCATGCCTGAAAACAAGTATTTTGACACAACTTGGACAGTCTGACTAAGAGTTTGTTTTCTTAGCAGCCAAAGAAACTCACCCAATCTTCTAATTTTACTTGGGGCTTCTTTAGATGTGTGTCTACCTCTCCATGAGATTTTAGTTGAAGCAACCAATGCATTCAACTTGTTGTAATCTTCTTGTAATGATTTGTCATCCCTAACTGTGCTCAACTGACTCACCTAGGACATCATTGCAAACATAGAAAATGAGCTTCCTAGGGCCCCTCCTTCCAAACATATAGTACATGGAGTCTCCTCACCCATTCCAAGAGCCCGTACAAAATTGACAATGGAATGATGAGCTAAGACTCCATTTGTTCAACCTGCCTGGTTCAAACCAATGATAGGGTACTTAACAAAAGAATTAACAAACTAGTTGGAATGCTTCAAAACTCAAAAAAAACACAACACAAAATAAAAAAACAACTTGTATTAACTTTTCCAATAGACACTGCGAGCTATCTAATCCATTAATCAACTGAAAACAAAGAAACAAAAAAACTCAAGAATTCACTAAAACCGTGTTACTCTACAAATCTTCTTAATTCCAAATGTTTTTCCCCCCAACCTTTTGCACAGATCGATGGAGGCCTCTTATAGTTGATCTGATGCCTAATTCAATGGTTTCATATAGTTACATAACCATCTTACTCGAAAATGCTCCCTTGCACAAATGTTGTCAATGTTGTGAATGACAACATTGACAACTTGTTACAACCTTTGGGATTTTGGTTCAAAACTTATTGTTCAAACACCATAAGACCCTAACCATGACTTAGTTAGGCTATTTAGACCTCACATAGGCCACTTCTACACTTCTTTGCCCAATTTGACCCCTAAATGCTTCATTCCCACTTTTGCCACAATATTGGTAACTTGGGTACAAATTGGCACTTGCCTTCACAAAGGTCACACATGAGGACATCTCACAGTGATCGATTGTCCCTTGTGTAATTTCCACTTGAATGTATTGCTATTGAACCACATTAATGCTTTTCTTCTTCAACAAATGAGGACAGTCACTCTAAAGACAACATGATAATGTACACTCACTGTAAGGACAGTCACAAATGAGGACATCTCACAGTGACTGTCCCTTGTGTAATTGCCGCTTGAATGTATTGCTATTGAACCACATTAATGCTTTTCTTCTTCAACAAATGAGGATAGTCACTCTAAAGACAACATGATAATGTACACTCACTGTAAGGATAGTCACAAATGAGGACATCTCACAGTGACTGTCCCTTGTGTAATTGCTGCTTGAATTACACAAGGGACAGTCATTGTGAGATGTCCTCATTTGTGACAAGGACAGTCACACATGAGGACATCTCACAGTGATTGTCCCTTGTGTAATTGCCACTTGAATGTATTGCTATTGAACCACATTAATGCTTTTCTTCTTCAACAAATGAGGACAGTCACTCTAAAGACAACATGATAATGTACACTCACTGTAAGGACAGTCACAAATGAGGACATCTCACAGTGACTGTCCCTTGTGTAATTTCCGCTTGAATTACATAAGGGACAGTCATTGTGAGATGTCCTCATTTGTGACAAGGATAGTCACACATGAGGACATCTCACAGTGATTGTCCCTTGTGTAATTGTCACTTGAATGTATTGCTATTGAACCACATTAATGCTTTTCTTCTTCAACAAATGAGGACAGTCACTCTAAAGACAACATGATAATGTACACTCACTGTAAGGACAGTCACAAATGAGGACATCTCACAGTGACTGTCCCTTGTGTAATTGCCGCTTGAATTACACAAGGGACAGTCATTGTGAGATGTCCTCATTTGTGACAAGGACAGTCACACATGAGGACATCTCACAGTGATTGTCTGTAATGTCCCCTTTTTGGCTAACTTGGAAAACAGGAACAATTACTCCACTTCTCAGACTTACTCTATCAGATACTTACAATTAAACTAAGTAATGGAGGTTACTTAAGATATCAACCGCTATTTCAGATTCAATCACAATATGTGTGCAAGATGATATTGATACCAATATGTTTAATAGCACTGTCGGATATAAGGATATGAAATATGCTATGAATATGATGTTTCCTATCACTTATAGTGATAGTATAATGATGGTATGTCTGATATAAACAATATCGATATACAATCAATAAGTATTGCTTACAACAATGTATTTGCTGTGTCTGATATGATGATGTAATTATGCAAATGTGTAATATCGCTATGAGTGATATGTTTCTATTTCAGATTCTAAATTATATGCTTGCAACTTCAAATATTGATGCTGTTTCTGACTATCCTTTCTATCTGTGCAATCATGGTGTTGTCTCTGATCTGCAATGATAAACTTGAAACCAAACTGCCAAAGGCAGATGCTCTATTGAGTATATCCAAATATGGATAAGTAAATAAAGTTCTAATGATGCCTTGAGTGACTGACGAGAATGCATTCTTATATTGTCTTTAACAAATGAAGAGATGCTATGAATGAGACGTGTCTTGTTTCTTCCTCCATGTCCCTTTGTTAATCACACCTTTCCATAATCCGACAGTTCACATAATATTATTTCATTATTTTCTGATCATAGATAACTCCCAAATTGACTCAATATCAAATCTTTTTATGAAGGTAATCTTCCCTAATTGGTAGTGCAACCAGTAGTTAACATCCATTGTGTTTGTATTAGTTTGGTCTAACTATCATTAGTATTTAGTCAATCGATATTAACTCTTGCCTTATCCCATATTGTTATGATGATATCCAATCTTTCTACTCTGATATAAGTCGATATCATTTTCTGATAATTGTCCATTTATTGGTTGATTGCTGGTAATGGAGTTTGATCTTCAAATTGACTTCCATTCCTGTTAATACTTAAGGATACATTGTACTTATTATCCATGACTGATGCCTCATTCATCAATAGCTTGTGATATAATCACTGATGCTTTTGTGTTTCTACAAGATGTGGTTTATCTCAGACAATCGATAATCTTTCAATCCTTTAGTCGATATCCTCCTATGTGGTGTCTATTGATATAGATAGTAGAATTCAATCTAGTTTATGTTATTGTCATGATAACATAGGAAGTGATGGTGCATATTTGCTAGCGGGTCTTCATGTTTGATATTGCTTTATCGGATATGTCATTGTCTAAACTTGTGCAATTAATGATTATTTATAATATATGAATGGTTATCCTTCTTGCTTATCAATACATCTTCTGAAACACATAGCGACCTATCCCTTATTCATATCATGTTGATCTTGACTTCATAGTATTTGGTTCATTAATCATCCTCTCATGGTATCGATGTGTAATGACTAGTGATTGTTGTATCACTTCTTCATTCCTCATCGTGATAGATAATGCAGATGTTTAATGTAGATGTATATCGATTACAGATATTCGATATTGCTTTAAACATTATTATTATTATTATTATTATTAATGTTATTGTTATTATTAAATATTATAATTAATGATGTTAGTAATATTAATAATATTATAATAAATATTATTATAGTGATAACATATTGTTTTATATTGAGAGGTTTATTAATATTATTTATATATTAAAATTATTATATCAATAATTGATTTAATATTATTACTTAATATATTATTATAATATAATATATATAATTTATTAATAATTATTTATTATTAATTTATATTATAATTATAATCATAATTATATTATTTATTAATATTTTAATATTATTTAATTAACATATTACTTATTATGCTAACTATATATTATTATTATCTTTTGATAATAATTATATATTATTGTTATATACCGTTAATAATAGATTATTATATATCATCTAATCATTTTATTATTATACTAAGTTCAATATGTCACGGCTCATGACATTGTCCCTTGTGTAATTGCCACTTGAATGTATTGCTATTGAACCACATTAATGCTTTTCTTCTTCAACAAATGAGGACAGTCACTCTAAAGACAACATGATAATGTACACTCATTGTAAGGACAGTCACAAATGAGGACATCTCACAGTGACTGTCCCTTGTGTAATTGCCACTTGAATTACACAAGGGACAGTCATTGTGAGATGTCCTCATTTGTGACAAGGACAGTCACACATGAGGACATCTCACAGTGATTGTCCCTTGTGTAATTGCCACTTGAATGTATTGCTATTGAACCACATTAATGCTTTTCTTCTTCAACAAATGAGGACAGTCACTCTAAAGACACCATGATAATGTACACTCACTGTAAGGACAGCCACAAATGAGGACATCTCATAGTGACTGTCCCTTGTGTAATTGCCACTTGAATGTATTGCTATTCAGCCACATTAATGCTTTTCTTCTTCAACAAATGAGGATAGTCACTCTAAGGACAACATGATAATGTACACTCACTGTAAGTGTACATTATCATGTTGTATTACAAATGGACCTTATGTTGGTCGGGATATAAGTGCAAAAAAAAAAAGGAACGTTGTCATTTGTGTTTTCAACAGCGCCGAGAGAGATTCCCTCCGCGAAATCAAGCGGGTTATCATTTGTGTTTTGAACAAAGCGGGTTGTCATTTGTGTTTTGAATAGCACCGAGAGAGATTCCCTCCGCGAAATCAAGCGGGTTGTCTTTTGTGTTTTCAACAGCGCCGAGAGAGATTCCCTCCGCAAAATCACAGCTACAATTTCTGAGTACGTTGGGTTTATTTTTCTTTTGTCATTATTATTTAATCTGGTATTCAGCTGTTAGAGAGCTAAAATACCCAGAAATGAGGACATATCTGTGTTGAATTTATTGTTAGCGGCTTTGGTTATTTAGAATGCTTCCCCACAATACTTAATTACACAAGGGACAGTCACTGTGAGATGTCCTCATTTGTGACAAGGACAGTCACACATGAGGACATCTCACAGTGACTGTCCCTTGTGTAATTGCCACTTGAATGTATTGCTATTCAACCACATTTATGGGCCCGTTTGGACCACGACACACAGTAGCATCTACAGAGAAGAATATCCCAGGTGTAACAAGTTGTAAGAATATACCAACAGTTCTAAGAAGTTCCCTAGCACGTAGTAGCATCTACAGAGAAGAATATACAACATGAGGGCAGCCACTGTAAAGACAACATGATAATGTACACTCATTGTATGTGTACATTATCATGTTGTCTTTACAGTGACTGACCTCATTCAAGTGGCAATTACACAAGGGACAGTCACTGTGAGATGTCCTCATTTGTGACAAGGATAGTCACACATGAGGATATCTCACAGTGACTGTCCCTTGTGTAAGCCACTTGAATGTATTGCTATTCAACCACATTTATGGGCCCGTTTGGACCATGGCACACAGTAGCATCTACAGAGAAGAATATCCCAGGTGTAACAAGTTGTAAGAATATACCAACAGTTCTAAGAAGTTCCCTAGCACATAGTAGCATCTTCTAATTGTCTATACCACTTCACAAGGTATTGTTTGCACACATTGTTTTTGGTTCTTTTGATGACCCTTGTTTTGAAATTGCTATTAGGCCTTGTAGCTTATATGTTTTGATTGCTGGAGAGCTTCTAAAGCTAAGCAAGAAGACCATTGCACGAGTTATAGCCGTGCGCTCAGGTTTGAAAATTGTATATTTTTTAATCTAATGTATATTTTAACTAGACTTTTAGCTTATTTTTGCTGTATATTTTAATCTAAAGGGAATCATGGATGTGAACTTGAAAGAATTTTGTACTTAGTTCTTATGGAGAGAATAGTAGTAGTTTACGGTCTAATATCAAATAGAGTTTTCCAATTACAGAAAGTTAATGAATTCTAATAGCTTATATGTTTTGATTGCTGGAGAGCTTCTAGAGCTAAGCAAGAAGACCATTGCACGAGTTATAGCCGCGCGCTCAGGTTTGAAAATTGTATATATTTTAATCTAATGTATATTTTAATCCTTTTGCCATGTCATGTAATATGTCTTGCCTTGTAGCTTATATGTTTTGAAATTGTTGTTAGGCCTTGTAGCTTATATGTTTTGATTGCTAGAGAGCTTCTAGAGCTAAGCAAGAAGACCATTGCACTAGTCGTAGCCGCGCGCTCAGGCATGAAAATTGTATATTTTTTAATCTAATGTATATTTTAACTAGACTTTTAAAATATTAAAGGATTTAACTAGGTCTAAGAAGATTTGTGTACTTTTGACAATTTTGCTTAGTCACTGAAAGTTGTAGACCGAAGTTTTCATAGCCCAATTTTTGCTTCCTGCGAAGAACGATCATGTCAGATAATATAAGTGAAGAACAAAATAGGGAGACAATCGCTAGATTGTGGTCTAACTTGAAAAGAAAAGGTGATGGAAAATGTTATTGTCCCTGCAAAATTTGTAAGGGCTTAAACCGTAGAAGATTGCTAATCAAAACAGTTAAGAGACATTGTAGGGAGAATGGTCACATTGAAGGGGGGCATGACTATCATCCACTGGTAAGTTGTTCATTATATCATTTTAACAATTTAGATACATATGAAATCACTTGATGATGAGTTGAAGATCATGGTTTATTTATGTTAATCAATTTTATATAGGTTGATCTCCCCAGGGAAGTACATGATATGGAGGAACATGGGGGTGCGAATATCCAAGGTGAAGATAATGATCCCATGGAAGATGACGATCATGCGCTAGAAAACACAATTGAAGATGATGGTATAAATACATTGATCCATGACACATTTAGTCCAAGCGGATCTGATCATGATGATGATGATAGCCTTGATGTACCTCTACTTGAGAAGGCATACGAGCCCCTATACAAAGACTCCGAAACAACTCTTCTCTCTGCTGTATTGTTGTTGTTGAACTTGAAGGTTATGAATGGTTTATCCAACATAACAATGTCACGTATGTTAAGGTATGTCATATATGTCTTTATAGTTAACAAAGGGTGAATAATGTACCACTAATATTGTTTATATTAACAACTTATATTTTTTGCTGTAGATTGATAGGCGAGTTTTTGTTACCACCATATAATATTCTACCTCGCTCATATCGAGAATTATCTGCTATTATGAAAGATAATGGAATGGAGTATCAAGCAATACATGCTTGTCCCAATGATCATATTATATATTATAAAGAACATGAATTTGCAACACAATGCCCTGTATGTCATACGAGTAGATATCGAACAGATCGAATAACAAAAAAGGTGCCTCACAAGGTTCTTCGTTACATCCCCATTATTCCACAGATGCGACAATTATTCAGGTGTACTAGCTTGGCACAATTTATGGATTACCATGCACGCAATAGAAGTCGAGATGACATTATTCAAATTCCTGTGTATGGTTCGGCATTTATGCACATAGAGGAAAAGTGGCAACACTTCAAAGAAGAACGTCGTAATCTCAGGCTTTCATTGGCAGCGGATGGTGTCAATCCATTTGGAGAGATGAGATCTGTTTTCTCGGTGTGGCCTGTTTTTGTTATCAACAATAACATTCCTTCGTGGATGTCAATAAAGAGGGAGCACATTATGTTGGCAATGATTGTTCCAGGTATTTTATCATTTGATAGTTATTAATTTACATGTACTTATAAATCTTACAGTAAAATGGTCACAATAATTATGTAATGTTATTGTTCATTCAAGTAGGTAAATATCAAGTTAAAGATATGAATGTATATATTGAGCCTCTTATTGACGAGTTGGTGGAGTTATGGAATGGTGTCACTATGTATGACGTGTCTAGACCAATAGGACAAAGACAATTTCAATTCCATGCAATACTTGTATGGACAATACATGATGCCCCAGGGCTAACACATTTTTGTGGTATGTTATAGTGAATTCAAGTTGCGCATGATAATTCTAATTATAAAAATCAACATATTTAATAATCCAATTATATCATTATCTTGTAGGTCTTCAAACAAAGGGAAAATTTGCATGTCCAGTTTGTGGTCCAAAGATGAAATCTCGTCATTCAAAAAGTTTAGGAAAGCATGTGTTTGATGAGTACAGACACTTCCTCCACAGGAATCATAAGTATCGAAGTATGGAAAAACATCTTTTCAATGGGAAAGAAGAGACTACATCAAAGCCACGAAGAATGACACCTCGACTATGGAAGTTGGAATATAATAGAATTAATCGTCGAGGTAATGTCGTTCCACTTAATGGTTTATGTTTGTAATTTATATATTTCTATTGTGATTTTTGTTTACTAATTATGTAATTGATGATCGTGAAGGTCGTCAAGGCACTACTGACAACCTTCCAAAGGGACTAAAAAGCTATCCCAGACAATTTAGTAGGTTGCCCTACTACGAGGACCTACAAATTGTGCATTTGTTTGATCTTATGCATGTTGGAAAGAATATAACAGAGACATTGTGGAAAATACTGGATGGAAGGCGTGACAAAGAAAAAATTGTCAAAATTTGTAATGACATTCATGAATCCAATCATGCACTGAAGAATTTCATTCACTCAAATAGCAATAGAGATCAGATTAATATAAGTGCCCTTCCTTGGTTATTAATGGAGCAGCAAAGTGATGCCATAAAAGAAGTCATATGAAAAATTTGATTTCCCACAGGATTTGCTGGGAATATAAGCAATCTCATATCAAAGAAAAGTGAATTTGGGCCAGGGCTCAAAACGCATGATTGGCATACTTTCATCAAGGTAAGTTATGTTCTTCTGTATTTACAATATATTCATAAACTACATGTACTATTCATTATGTTATGTTAGAAAATAATGAAATGATTGGTTTATAATTACTGCAGTACGTGCTACCTCTATCTCTCCCAGAGCACTTCAACAATAACATCAAACAAGTGATATATGATCTTGGAAAATACATGAGGTAAGCAATAATATCTGTTCAATTTGTTGTATATATTTATTATATTCGCGATTTGTTTTTCTTGCTATGTAATCTATTGTATATTATTTTGTAAAGTCTCGTATTTATATATTTTTTGTGACTTGAATCTCTTAATGTAGGTGGTTGTCATCTAAAGAAATCCATAAAGAAGATATAAACTATTGGAAGAGAAGAATTCCTCATTTATTCTGTGAAATGCAAAAGTGTCTACCTCCAACTTTTTTCAATGCACAAGAACACTACCTGATACACCAAGTTGAGGATATTGAATTGTGTGGACCTGCACACACTAGGTCAATGTGGATGGTTGAGAGGCACTTGAAATCTTTGAAGGCTTTGGTTTGACAAAGAGCACATCCTGAGGGTTCTATGGTAGAGGGATACATGGTATACCAGACTATGGTGTACATTACTGAATATCTTCCTAAGTTTGCTTCAAATATCCATGTAGATCGCATTTGGGATCTCGACCCTTTTAAAAAATTCAAAGGGGAGTACTTGATGGGGAAAGGTAGATTGAGGAAAGTGACAGGTAATAAATTATAAGATGTTATTGTAATAAATTATTTCTTAATCTTCAAAATAAATCGGTTGTAAGTCGTCTATTTTTTTTTTTTACAGTTGCTCGAGAGTGGGATGCACTACATTTGTATATTGCAAACAATCTTGATTGGATGACGGTATGGATTGGACGATGTCAACATTCTGGTCACACATTAACATGGGAAGGTGTATCTTCATTGGTTAAAGAAGCTCATCGTAATGGAGATTCTAATGTTACGCAAAGAGAAATAGATTTAGCATATGGTTTAAGAGATTTCCAGGTACGCACAAAATTATTAATCACCCGTATGTTTATCAACTCACGATATAATAATTTTGACATGTTTCACATATTATTGCAGGTTAAACACCACAAGGGTATGTTCTGTAATGGTCAAAAATTTCGCATCAAAGTGTTGGATGACACGAAGAAAACTTGTGATTCTGGAATAACTGCAGTCTTTCAAGTGACTAATATTTCATCTAGAAATGACTTAGATCCTCAAGAGTCTAAAAATCAATACTATGGCATTTTGGATGATATACTTGAGTGCGACTTTAGTTCCTTCAAATTAGTACTCTTCGTTGTCAAATGGTACAGGCTACGACTTAATCCAAATGATCCTAATAGAACTGTTATTGAACATGATAATGGATTTACAATGGTTAATACAAGGTCGTTTGAGCCAGTTGGGGATGAGCCCGATGTTCTTCCAAGCCAATGTGAGCAGGTATTTTACTCAGAGGTTTCACATAAACCGGGTTGGTCATTTGTTGTTAGACATGAACCGAGAGGAAGGCCGATAAAGTATAATGCGATGGAAGAAGAAGATACCGAAGAAGTAGAAGATGATGTAGATGATGATCACGATCGACAATTATTGGATGATGTTCCTGAGACAAATTTTCATGAAGAAGAAGAAGAAGATGATGCTGCTACTGATGATGATGATGAAGATGATGTTGATGTTGATGATGATGATGTTGATGATGACGACAACGACGACAACGACGACGATGACGATGATGATGATGACGACGATGACGAGGATGATGATGATGATGATGATGATGATGATGAGGATGATGATGATGAAATTTAAAGGTATGCCATCAATCCTTAATGTATTTAATATTCATTTCTTGATAGAAATATATTTGTCTTAAATGGTTACATAGTTTATTCATTATCTATTTAAAAGCTATAAGTGTTATAATGTGTACGTTTTAATGTTTTTAATTTTTATGTGATGCTTATGATGGATGTGATTATGATTATGATGTGATTATGCTCACGATAATTGAATTACATTTGCAGGAAATTGAACCCCTTTCAAGAGCATCCCGCACAGTCTCATGGATCGACAGGTATAAGTCAATACACCTTATAGAAAGTCTATTTAATACACTTATCAATAGTAAGATTGATGTCTTCTAAGATCTCTCCCATTTGCAGGTACCAACAAATAGGTATTTGTCAGAAGTGTCTTCCTCGAGTGAGGGAAATATAGGAATAGAAGAGGAAAGTGAGACATGCAGTTTATCTAGAATAGGGAGATTAACTAGAGGTCAAAGGACTAGAAGGAAATTCAATAAACACATGAAATTTTTCCTTGCTCAAGGGGGGTCATGTTCTTATGATGATGAGATGAAAGGTGACATTGAGGTGCCCTTGAGGTACCAACATCTACAGAAACATTGGGTACCCAAGGAACTTCCTCCAATAAACACTAATTTTTGTGTTAATGAGAGGATATATCGCATAGCACCATCATCATTACATGGTTTGGGCCTATTTTCTATGGATGGCATAAAGGTGTCTTACAACAAAGTTTCTAAATTGATGGAGTATGTTGGACCATGTTACGATTACAAAAGTTGGATGCATATTGTTCAATATAAAAAAAGTATGCGTAGGTATGCACTCTCGGCAAATTATATACAACAGCAAGACAATAATCAAAGTAAAAGTGTGGCTATATACATTGATGGAAGGCCAAAAGCAACAGGGAATATTGCGGGTTTTATAAATAGTACACGACCTGGGTCAACTATAAAGCAACCCAATTGCATATGTGAGGCGCGCGAGGGAAATCGTGTATTCATCTGTGCGATAAAATCAATACGTGCAGGGGAAGAGCTGCTTATTGATTACAATTTGAACCGCATAGATACAAACAAGGCTACTATCATGGGGGTGGTACATACTATTAAACCAACTTCTAATCAATGACTCCAACATACCATTTAGTTATTAAATTTTTGGCTAACATTTTTATACTTGATCTTTGACACAGGGGCACAATATGGAGCAACCGCCCGAAGGTGATGGTGACGATATTCCTAGCTCATCTACACAAGAGCAGGTAAAACTCATTGTAATTGTGCAAACTAGATAGAAGCAAAATGTTATTTTTTTTAATGTTATTTTCTTCATTGTTTTGGAGTAATTTTGATAATACTAATACTATTGTTGTCACAGAGGGCCGGTGGTCGGAGAGAGGGAAAGCAACCTGCAGTCCCTCAGGAGTCCCCCCTTGTGGACCCTTTTTTTATTGATTTAGCAGAGACCGATGACCCGATCGGTTCCATTAAAAATCTGCTAAATAAAATTGGGAAAGAACTTCTACGTTTGGTATCCATACATCCTCAGACTCAGGAAATAAAAGACAGGGCAGCTGAGTTGTTGCGCACTTCTGAAAACTTTAAAGTAAGTATTAATGAAATTTTTAATTATTACAAGAGTTCAATAATGGTTTTTATGTTATGCTCTTTTATGACATTAATTAAAATATGGATGCATTGTCTTTACAGAGTTATTTGCGTAATTTTGAACCCCATTCCCATGATGAGGCCGGTATTGCAAGTGGTTCAGGTAGATCACATGTTCCATTCCCCACTTGTGTTTTCCACTGAATATATATAGGAATGATTATAATCATTGACAATACATGCTCGAACAATCTTTTTTTTTAATGCTCTAACAATCTTGTCCATGCTAGTCCACGCGTTCTATATTTATGCATTCTCTAACAATTTTATTCTTCAGCTCCTTTCCATGATGATATGACAACGCCGCCTCCATACAGGATAGCCACAAATGTCTTGCCGACTGCCATGTCAACAACACACAGCTTAAATGCACCAACTATTGCACCATCTACTGGTACACAAATCCCTCTTTTTCTTCTTTTGTTATGTGTTTAAGTGTTATGTGTTTACGATGTAGATCCCTTGATTGTGTTTGTGCCATGGGTGCTCTGCACCAATTTATGTTAGATGTTAACGGGGAATGTAGAGTGATGTTAGGGGGAGGGGGGTGGGGCCAAATGAGCTTCCACCTTCACGTGGTAAGCCCTGTTTAGTAGAGAATATTAAACTATATTCTCGAAACAAAGTGAAGCTCAATAAGATACTAAATGAGTCAAAATGGTTATCAAGGTCCTCTATCCATAAGATACTTGTAGTCAAAATGGTTATTAATAAGATACTTGTAGTCAAAATGGTTATCTAGGTCCTCTATCCATTCCATAAGTTCTTCACCATTCAAACTTCCTCCATAACAAGGAATGTGCTCTAGGTTAGTCATGAAGCCTAGCATGGACTCTCTGTCAGATAGAGCCACTATTTCAGAGCCTTTTCTGTGCATTTCCTTCAAGTACTGTACAGTGTACGGATGTGAAAGGGAGGGCAGACCAGTGTGGAAGTTAGAGTATTTATATCTTATGCTTTGAGAGTTTATTTGGTAGATTCAAGACACCTTATATCAAAGTTATTCCTTTTTCTTATCTGTTGTTCTGTCAAACCCTCATTTTTTGGGTTATTGCATTCAAATGGCCTTAACTTGCAAATAAACCATAGGATATCCTCTGTTCTTTGTAAAATGCAAGTTAAGGGGGTTTATTTTCATATTTTAAAAGCTTTGGAACAGGATACTAAGCCAGAGAATTTCAAGAGCAAGCCCTAGGTCAAGAATCTCAATGTTCTTGACTAGGAGTTGATGGATTATGCAAGATCAGAGGGTAGCGGCAAGTAAAGGATCTCAAACCTTGTTGAATCTAGATCTTTAGAGCATGGTGGACATCTTCAAACTCTGATCTTGGTTTCATGCACCCATTTTCAATGCCTTGTTTTGGAACCCACACCCAAAGGCATGCATTAGGTCTGCGGACTCAATAAGGACATTGATATGCTGGAGTGGAGTCAGGGTCTAGGAGTTGGAGGATTGTTAGAACATCAAAAAGGGTACTCAAAAAACATATAAGTTCATAAGGTCCTTTGTCAAATTGAAGAGTTATTGCTGCAGAACAGGTTTTGGAGACCTACTAGAGTCACTAGGTCTATTTGGACCCGTTTGGACCACGACACACAGTAGCATCTACAGAGAAGAAGTTTGGTATGCAATGGTCTTGAAACCTCCTGAGAAATTCTTGGTATGCATTTGTGTGGTGCAAAAGCTTCGTTGAAAGAGAAAAAGAAGAAAAGAATAGAAATGATTTTTTTTCTTTTTATGTCATATACTGTAACCAGCTACTTATAACTTGCAAAAATTATTATAACCATTTGAAATTGAAACTTAGTTTAATGTGAAAATGAGAACTGCTTTATTAGAGCTTTCTATGATTTAGATTCAGACATCAAGAACATTGTTTGCCTAATATTGTGATTAATGTTTATTTATTAATATCTCATACTGACAAACAATTGATAATTGTAGGGAAAACGTCATTGGGGGTCTTTGAGGATCCACCAGAAGCCAAGGAGAAAATGTATTCAAATGCTAAAGATGGTGTAACAGTCCTTACAGCTGTTGAACCTTGCTGTGTAGATCATCTCCGATTCTCCAAGTTCAACAGTACTGTGGTATTCCTTTGGATACTTCTAATGGTAAATTTCAGACATCAAGTTCTTTTCGTATGAAACTACTACATTTGTAATCTGTAGTTTTAAACTTTTAGTTTATAAATGTTCATCAGCTTTAGTTCGTATGCTGCCATTTCAAGTATGATTAATGAAGTTACCTTTATCACAGGATGAAAGTGAGCAGTCAGCATACTGGTACGGAGCTGGCAGCATTGATATGGTGACTAGGGCATCGTTTAATGGTGGTATTGTTTTTTCCCGTATTTAGGGCATCGGCCTTTTGAAGCATTGCCTTCATCTTTCTTAAGTCTGAGTTTTAAGTTTGTTTATCTCTCTCGGCGCTGTTGAAAATACAAATGACAACGTTCTTGTTTGTTTTGCCCTTATATCCCGATGTGATTTCGCGGAGGGTTACGGCGCTGTTGAAAACACAAATGAAAACACAAATCCCTTGTGTAATTGCCACTTGAAGGAGGACAGTCACTGTAAAGACAACATGATAATGTACACTTACAGTTAGTGTACATTATCATGTTGTCTTTAGAGTGACTATCCTCATTTGTTGAAGAAGAAAAGCATTAATGTGGCTGAATAGCAATACATTCAAGTGGCAATCACACAAGGGACAGTCACTGTGAGATGTCCTCATTTGTGACTGTCCTTATAGTGAGTGTACATTATCATGTTGTCTTTAGAGTGACTGTCCTCATTTGTTGAAGAAGAAAAGCATTAATGTGGTTCAATAGCAATACATTCAAGTGGCAATTACACAAGGGACAATCGATCACTGTGAGATGTCCTCATGTGTGACTATCCTTGTCACAAATGAGGACATCTCACAATGACTGTCCCTTGTGTAATTCAAGTGGCAATTACACAAGGGACAGTCACTGTGAGATGTCCTCATTTGTGACTGTCCTTACAATGAGTGTACATTATCATGTTGTCTTTAGAGTGACTGTCCTCATTTGTTGAAGAAGAAAAGCATTAATGTGGTTCAATAGCAATACATTCAAGTGGCAATTACACAAGGGACAATCGATCACTGTGAGATGTCCTCATGTGTGACTATCCTTGTCACAAATGAGGACATCTCACAATG
Source organism: Chamaecyparis obtusa (assembly GCA_027943335.1). Taxonomy (NCBI): domain Eukaryota; kingdom Viridiplantae; phylum Streptophyta; class Pinopsida; order Cupressales; family Cupressaceae; genus Chamaecyparis; species Chamaecyparis obtusa. The sequence goes on along the minus strand of BSBK01007296.1, from coordinate 408,226 downwards.
ACTGTCCCTTCTGTAATTGCCACTTGAATGAGGACAGTCACTGTAAAAACAACATGATAATGTACACATACAATGAGTGTACATTATCATGTTGTCTTTACAGTGGCTGCCCTCATGTTGTATATTCTTCTCTGTAGATGCTACTATGTGCTAGGGAACTTCTTAGAACTGTTGGTATATTCTTACAACTTGTTACACCTGGGATATTCTTCTCTGTAGATGCTATTGTGTGCCGTGGTCCAAACGGGCCCATAAATGTGGTTGAATAGCAATACATTCAAGTGGCAATTACACAAGGGACAGTCACTGTGAGATGTCCTCATGTGTGACTGTCCTTGTCACAAATGAGGACATCTCACAGTGACTGTCCCTTGTGTAATTGCCACTTGAAGGAAAAAAGCATTAATGTGGTTCAATAGCAATGTATTCAAGCGGCAATTACACAAGGGATAATCACTCTGAGATTTCCTCATTTGTGACTATCCTTACAGTGAGTGTACATTATCATGTTGTCTTTACAGTGACTGTCCTCATTTGTTGAAGGAAAAAAGCATTAATGTGGTTCAATAGTGATGCAGAGTAGTCAGGGCTTTTAGAATATACAAATATACATCCTTAACTCTCATTCCACCAAGGAAGAAGGAATTCCAATGGTTGAAACGTGAGTTAAGGTGTTTACATCAGTCAAACCCTGAAAATGAGGGTTTGTAAACAATGCACAGAAAATTTGAAATAACTTAGATATAAAACAAAGAGAATCAATCAAACCAACTTCCAAAGCATCAAATGTCACTATTACAACTTCTAGGCAAATTTTATCATCCAACCACCATCCGTACAGCCGTACAGAGTTCATTTTTCACCAGAAATGCACTAAAACAGGGTTATTTTTATTTTTTATGAAAGCAAAATGATTACAATACTGGTTCTCTGTCTGTCTTCGACCATTTGAAGCCTAAAATAGGCTCTCCAAACATTGGTTCAACCATCTAGGTGGTTAGAACAGTTTATCCAACAAATGTCAACTTTGCTAAGCAACTTTTAAAGTTGCATTACAACTTTGCAAACAACTTTGCCGAGAAGGTTAAAAATGTGTTGTGAAACTTTAGGAAACTTATTAAAGTTATTTTGGACCTTCAAACTTCTTAACAACATCTAAAAGACACCTAATAAACACTTACTATGCTCATTTCATCCAAGGACTCAAAAGATGCCCAAGGTTTATAAGTCACCAAGGGGTCTTGTGTCCAACAAGTGGATGTTTATAAGGAGATAAAATCAATCCTTAATATTTATTACAAACCAAGAAAACATCTAAAACTCCTATTCTAATTTATTGTCATTCAAAAAGACTCCGATTTGTCAATCAAAAGGACCTTTCACCAGTCAATCCTTCAAAGCTCCAAGGTGAAAATCTTATGTTCCAATTGATAGGATTTGACTCCTTGGCTTCATGGCAACTTCCTTCAATCATGGTGTCTTTGGCTTGCATTAGGGATGCCCTTGCATCAAATAGCAATGCATTCAAGTGGCAATTACACAAGGGACAGTACATGCCCATTAAAGTTGGTGTTTTGTTATCCAGCATGACAATGGAGACAACATACTCTGTGTCAATTTTACTGATCAAATTTCCCTCCGCTAGGCAAAGCAACAATCTGGGTATGATAAGGTGAAATTTTGTAGTCCTTTTGGGTATGATAACAGTTCCAGTTTCCAATAAGATGGTTCATTTTTATAATCTAGCTTCAATTTCTCTTGTGAAAATCTTTTTTTCATTTTATGGGTGGTAAAATATAATTATTATGCTAGAGGTGTGTACTTATGGATGATAATGAAACAAAATGATAAGATTTAAGACTCTTTTTTTTTTTTAAAATAGCAATTTAAGTTTCCTTCTATTATAAATTACTGTTTTTCTATTTTTTAATGTATCTTTCCAAATCTTTTATATCAATTTTATTTATGAAATATAAATATATTAATAATGTTTTAGTGTTTTTAGGATTAGTTTATATCAATTCTATGTATCATCATTCGTCATTCAATTGTCAGTATTATTAATTTAGACTGTGCAATTGTAGAACTACTCGAATATGGGTTGGATGGATACTCAAGCAGGGGAACCCTCCTCAAATATCTCAAGCAGTGAACTTGGAAAAATGTGTCCTGAAGGAACCCTTTCCATCAGAGAGATAAAAGTACAAACAAGTAAAAGAAGCAGGCTCTGCAAATATGTTTTTGAGAAGAAAAATGATAGATTATTCGAGTATGGTTCATGAGGTATATCTAAAAAGACATTTTTTTTCTTATTATAATAAAAGAGGAAGTTGTGAATGTCAAAGTTGAGTGAAACAAAAATTATTTTCATCAAATTTTGTTAGGCTTGCTTTTGGGAATAGTTTCTTACAATATTGCTACTAAGATTTTTATTGTGTAGTTTTTAGATTAGGTTTATAAAATTATATTTCATGAGTAGTGATTCATATTAATCAATTAACGATACTTTTGGAAGGTATTTTCAATGTGTCAAATTTTGATATTTTTACAAGAATTAGATTGTGTAATTTTTTTAATTAAAGTCATTGACTCATATTTCATAAATAATAGTTCTCATGAATCCATCTCTTATAAGATTGAATAGTCTATTTAGGAAGTATTTTTGATAGTATGTCAAATTATGATATTACTATTACCATTAGATTGCATGGCTTTGAAGTCAACCTCGTTGACCCATATTCTTCTTTGTAGATGCTACTATGTGCTAGGGAACTTCTTAGAACTGTTGGTATATTCTTACAACTTGTTACACCTGGGATATTCTTCTCTGTAGATGCTACTATGTGCCGCGGTCCAAACGGGCCCATAAATGTGGTTGAATAGCAATACATTCAAGTGGCAATTACACAAGGGACAATCAATCACTGTGAGATGTCCTCATGTGTGACTATCCTTGTCACAAATGAGGACATCTCACAATGACTGTCCCTTCTGTAATTGCCACTTGAATGAGGACAGTCACTGTAAAGACAACATGATAATGTACACATACAATGAGTGTACATTATCATGTTGTCTTTACAGTGGCTGCCCTCATGTTGTATATTCTTCTCTGTAGATGCTACTATGTGCTAGGGAACTTCTTAGAACTGTTGGTATATTCTTACAACTTGTTACACCTGGGATATTCTTCTCTGTAGATGCTACTGTGTGCTGTGGTCCAAACAGGCCCATAAATGTGGTTGAATAGCAATACATTCAAGTGGCAATTACACAAGGGACAGTCACTGTGAGATGTCCTCATGTGTGACTGTCCTTGTCACAAATGAGGACATCTCACAGTGACTGTCCCTTGTGTAATTGCCACTTGAATGAGGACAGTCACTGTAAAGACAACATGATAATGTACACAAGTACCGTGAAGGTAGTTGCAAGTTACGGCTGTTTCATTGCATACCCGAAACAATGAAGATGTTATGGTCCACAAAATGTTTGTGATTGAAAGATGAACAAATAAAATTAAACTTCTAAATAACCAAAGCCGCTAACAATAAATTCAACACAGATATGTCCTCATTTCTGGGTATTTTAGCTCTGTAACAGCTGAATACCAGATTACATAATAATGACAAAAGAAAAATAAACCCAACGTCTTCAAAAATTGTAGCTGTGATTTCACGGAGGGAATCTCTCTCGGCACTGTTGAAAATACAAATGACAACGTTTCTCTACATTATCATGTTGCCTTTACAGTGACTGTCCCTTGTGTAATTGCCACTTGAAGGAGGACAGTCACTGTAAAGACAACATGATAATGTACACTTACAGTGAGTGTACATTATCATGTTGTCTTTAGAGTGACTATCCTCATTTGTTGAAGAAGAAAAGCATTAATGTGGCTGAATAGCAGTACATTCAAGTGGCAATCACACAAGGGACAGTCACTGTGAGATGTCCTCATTTGTGACTGTCCTTACAGTGAGTGTACATTATCATGTTGTCTTTAGAGTGACTGTCCTCATTTGTTGAAGAAGAAAAGCATTAATGTGGTTCAATAGCAATACATTCAAGTGGCAATTACACAAGGGACAATCGATCACTGTGAGATGTCCTCATGTGTGACTATCCTTGTCACAAATGAGGACATCTCACAATGACTATCCCTTGTGTAATTCAAGTGGCAATTACACAAGGGATAGTCACTGTGAGATGTCCTCATTTGTGACTGTCCTTACAATGAGTGTACATTATCATGTTGTCTTTAGAGTGACTGTCCTCATTTGTTGAAGAAGAAAAGCATTAATGTGGTTCAATAGCAATACATTCAAGTGGCAATTACACAAGGGACAATCGATCACTGTGAGATGTCCTCATGTGTGACTATCCTTGTCACAAATGAGGACATCTCACAATGACTATCCCTTTTGTAATTGCCACTTGAATGAGGACAGTCACTGTAAAGACAACATGATAATGTACACATACAATGAGTGTACATTATCATGTTGTCTTTACAGTGGCTGCCCTCATGTTGTATATTCTTCTCTGTAGATGCTACTATGTGCTAGGGAACTTCTTAGAACTGTTGGTATATTCTTACAACTTGTTACACCTGGGATATTCTTCTCTGTAGATGCTACTGTGTGCTGTGGTCCAAACGGGCCCATAAATGTGGTTGAATAGCAATACATTCAAGTGGCAATTACACAAGGGACAGTCACTGTGAGATGTCCTCATGTGTGACTGTCCTTGTCACAAATGAGGACATCTCACAGTGACTGTCCCTTGTGTAATTGCCACTTGAATGAGGACAGTCACTGTAAAGACAACATGATAATGTACACAAGTACCGTGAAGGTAGTTGCAAGTTAGGGCTGTTTCATTGCATACCCGAAACAATGAAGATGTTACGGTCCACAAAACGTTTGTGCTTGAAAGATGAACAAATAAAATTAAACTTCTAAATAACCAATGCCGCTAACAATAAATTCAACACAGATATTTCCTCATTTCTGGGTATTTTAGCTCTGTAACAGCTGAATACCAGATTACATAATAATGACAAAAGAAAAATAAACCCAACGTACTCAAAAATTGTAGCTGTGATTTCACGGAGGGAATCTCTCTCGGCACTGTTGAAAATACAAATGACAATGTTTCTCTACATTATCATGTTGCCTTTACAGTGACTATCCCTTGTGTAATTGCCACTTGAAGGAGGACAGTCACTGTAAAGACAACATGATAATGTACACTTACAGCCTGTGTACATTATCATGTTGTCTTTAGAGTGACTATCCTCATTTGTTGAAGAAGAAAAGCATTAATGTGGCTGAATAGCAATACGTTCAAGTGGCAATTACACAAGGGACAGTCACTGTGAGATGTCCTCATTTGTGACTATCCTTACAATGAGTGTACATTATCATGTTGTCTTTAAAGTGACTGTCCTCATTTGTTGAAGGAAAAAAGCATTAATGTGGTTCATTAGCAATGTATTCCCAGCATTTGTACCTGCATCTCTCTTATATACTACAAGTTGCTTGCCATCAGAAATTGCAGTTCCCTCACGTGACATTGATGGTGAAGTGTTCTTTTCAAAACCATCATCTGTGGTTACCAATGCTTCTTTTTTAGGCAATAAGTTTGTTGCATTCCATGAGCCATTGGTCAAGTTTCTTCTACGAGCTTCTAATGCCTCAAAATCTAAGCAGCGCCTACGCATGCCTCGTTGTGGTTGATTATCATTCTGTACATGAATTATAATGAGTAATCAATTTTGGGCCTTGGAATCTTGTATGTAACATGCACAGGCATTTCATGGCTAAATGAATCTATTTTAAAAGCATCAACTTTTCTTACATGATGCTGGATACATAAGTAGAACAAGTGTATATCAAATTGGAAGCAATCAGAACTCCACAATGACATATTATTTAGAGTACTCTTCAGTTTAAGTAATAATGCATATATTGACACTGTAAAGACAACATGATAATGTACACTCACTGTAAAGACAACATGATAATGTACACTCACTGTAAGGACAGTCACAAATGAGGACATCTCACAGTGACTGTCCCTAGTGTAATTGCCACTTGAATGTATTGCTATTCAGCCACATTAATATCATGTTGTCTTTATAGTGACTATCCTCATTTGTTGAAGAAGAAAAGCATTAATGTGGCTGAATAGCAATACATTCAAGTGGCAATTACACTAGGGACAGTCACTGTGAGATGTCCTCATTTGTGACTGTCCTTACAGTGAGTGTACATTATCATGTTGTCTTTACAGTGGCTGTCCTCATTTGTTGAAAGAAAAAAGCATTAATGTGGTTCATTAGCAATGTATTAAATAATTTTTTTTTTTTTAATCCACCCACGGGCGTCGCAATTGCGACGGCAACCCGTCGCAATGCGATGCAGGCACCAGTCACAATTGCTTGGGAGGTCCATCGCGATTGCGATGGCCCTCCGAAGCCATGCGACGGGGGGGCGATGCCCATGCCGCTAACAAATCTTAGTCACATTGCGACGGGATATGTGTCGCAATTGCGACGGCTACCCATAGACGTCGCAATTTGCGACTAAAAAATAGTGACGTCTATGGTTGTTGCTATTGCGACACATAGCTGTCGCAATTGCGACACATAGCCGTCGCAAAATGCCCCCAAATGTATTAGTGAGATATTGCCTTGCTTGTGAAGAGAGAACTAGACGGTAAGAAAATTTTTAAATGTTGGACTTGTCAAGAATATGGTCATTTTGCATCTAAATGTCCTAAGAGAGTTAAGAAGTATAGGAAGAACTTTAATCCTAGAAGATCTAAAGAATGTTACTATGCAAATGATGAAGAACTTGAAACTAGTTTGGAGAAATCTTTGAGTGAAAGTGATACTGAGAATAATGATGATATAGGATTTGTAGCAATTAAAGAAGAAAATCTTGAAACTAAAATTAAGGAAGAAAAAGCTTTAGTTTCTCAAGTAGAAAAGAAAATTGATTGGATTATAGACAATGGTTGTTCACATCATATGACTGGAGACATGAAAAAGTTCATAAATCTTAACAATTATGATGGAGGAGTTGTTAGAGTTGGAAATAATGCACCTTGTTTGATTAAGGGTATAGGATCTATTACTCTTGATGGAAAGACTAACACTGATGATGTTTACTTTGTGGATGGTTTGAAACATAATCTTTTGAGTGTTGGATAGTTAGTTGATAAGGGATATCAAGTTTGGTTTGCTGAGAAAACTTGTGTGATAAAAGTGAAGGATGGTAATTTGATTGGTACTAGATCTAGAACTAGAGGTAATGTATTTCAGTTGAATCTTACTGAGATGACATGTTTGATTACTAAGATTGATGACAATTGGTTATGGCACATAATATTTTGTAATATAAACTTTGATAACATTGTGAAAGTGAGTACTACACTTGCAGTAAGAGATTTGACTAAAATTATGAAGCCTACTAACATGATTTGCAAGGAATGTGTGATGGATAAGTAGAAGAGAAGTTCATTTCCTAGTAAGAAGTTTACAACAACAGATAAGTTGGAGATTTTTCATACTGATTTGAGCGGTCCTACAAGGACTAGAGGATTCTATGCAGAAAGGTATTTTATGATTCTTGTTGATGATTTTACAAGAATGATGTGGATTGCATTTCTTGAAGAAAAATATGAACCATTTGATAAGTTTAAGGTCATTAAGAACAAAGTTGAGAATGAATCTGGAATGAAGATTAAATGTTTGAGATCAGATAGAGGTGGAGAATTTACTTCAAAAGAATTTAACATTTTTTTTGAAGTGAATGGTATTAAGAGACAGTTCTCAACCCCTAAGACACCTGAACAAAATGGTATTGCAGAAAGAAGGAACAGATCAGTGACTGAAGCACCAAGAACTATGTTATTTGAGAATGACTTAGCGAAGATATTCTAGAGAGAAGTAGTGAATGCAATAGTATATACAATGAACAGAGTACAAATCAGAGCAGACATAAATAAGACACCCTATGAACTATGGTTTGGACATGCACCATCAGTTAAGTATTTTAGAATTTTTTGAAGTAAATGTTATATTAAGAGAGATTATGACATTGGAAAGTTTGATCCTAGAAGTGATGAAGGTATATTTCTTGGATATTCATTGAAAAGAAAAGCTTATAGATGTTACAATAAGAGAACTAAGACTATTGTTGAGAGCACAAATGTTAAAGTTGATGGAAAGTTTAAAATTTAGGAAAGAATGCTTGATTATGAATCAGATGAAGGAACTCATCCTAGACCTAACCTTGAGACTAATGAATTATTCTATGAAATTGACAGTGATTTATTGAATGAAAGCCATAGTGAGATCATTGAAGAACCGACACCTAAAGTGAGATATGAGATAGTGACACCCAACAGGAATCTATCAAGGAATCATCCTTATAAGCGTATTATTGGAAGCATAGATAGAGGAGTTCATACTTGGAATAAGGTACAAGAACAGTTATGTTTGATTTCTCAAATTGAGCCTAAATCTACTAGTGAAGCCTGTGAAGATGAACATTAGATTAAAGCTATGAAAGAAGAACTAGATCAAATTGAAAAGAACAAGACATGGGAATTGGTCCCTAGACCTAAAGATAAGAATGTTATTGGAACAAAATGGGTATTCAGAAACAAGATGAATGAACAAGGAGAAGTAGTAAGGAACAAAGCAAGATTGGTATGTAAAGGATACTCACAGCAAGAAGGAATTGACTATGAAGAAACTTTTGCACCAGTAGAAAGAATTGAAGCAGTGAGAATGTTTTTGGCTTATGTAACTTTTAAGAAATTCAAAGTGTATCAGATGGATGTGAAATTAGCATTTTTGAATGGAGAATTAGAAGAAGTCTACATTGAGAAGCCTGAAAGTTTTCATTTAACTGATGAAGGAGAGATGGTATGTAAACTGAAGAAAGCTTTATATGGACTGAAGCAAGCACCTAGAACTTGGTATGCAAGATTGGATAAGTATTTGTTGAAATTAGGATTTACAAAAGGCACAACTGATAGCAACCTATATACAAAAGAAATTAAAAATGGTTTTTTGGTTGTAGTTATTTTTGTTGATGATATTATCTTTGGAGGAGAAGATGAAGCCAGTGATAAATTTGCAAATGAAATGAAGAGTGAATTTGAAATGAGTATGATTGGTGAAATGAAATACCTTTGGGGATTGTAGATAACATAGAATAGTGATGGTATCTTTGTAAGTCAGAGAAAGTACTTGAATGATTTATTGAAGAAATTTGGAATGGAAAACTGTAAACTAGTTGGAACACCTATGGTAATTGGACACAAGTTATCTAGCACACATGAGACTCCTGTAGTGGAATAGAAGAAGAATAGATCTATGATCGAAGGATTGTAGTATTTGACCCATATAAGACCTGATATAGCACATTCAATTGGAATTGTAGCAAGATTTCAAGCTGAACCTAGAGAATCACATTATGCAGTAGTAAAGAGGATACTGAGGTACTTAAGAGGAACAATTGAGTATGGATTGTGGTATGAAAAATATAATGATTTTACCCTATGTGTATATACAGATGCTGATTGGGGAGGCAGTGTTGATGATAAAAAGAGCACCAGTGGTGGAGCATTTTTCCTTGGAGAAAGATTAGTCTCTTAGCTAAGCAATCTAAGCAAAATTGTATTTCACGAAGCACAACAGAAGAAGAGTATGTAGCAGCAACAAACAATTGTAATCAGATAATTTGGATGAAACAAATGCTGAAGGATATTGGAATAAATTTTTTTGAGCCTATTGTTATACATTGTGATAACACTAGCATAGTTAGTATGTCTAAGAACCCTGTGTAACAGTCTAAGACAAAGCATATAGAGATAAAGTATCATGAAGTGAGGGAGAAAGTGGCAGAGAAAGAAGTCAGACTTGAATACATAAGCACAAAGGAGAAGATTGCAGACATATTTACAAAACCTTTTCCTAAGGATACATTTGAGGATCTAAGATATATGCTTGGGGTTATGCCCCAGTCTACTTTTGAGAAGTGATGTAGATTGTTGCATCTTTCTAGTGGTATATGAGACCTATCTTTCTTCTAGACTAGATGGTGGTACTTCCTCTATGGGGGAGTATGTGTATCTGAGCTGATTCATGAGGACTCTAGTGAATGTATTTTATGAACAGTGTCTTTTGACATTGAATTTGTTGTTGACATAATGATGAAACATCTGTCATTAATGTCAATGGGGGAGAAGTATACATGAAAAACCATCTCAAACATTAGTTGGAGAGAACTGAATAGGAAACCAAAGCAATATTTGATTGATGAAGAGGACTTGAAAGCATTTTCAGAGCAGTAGTGTTGCAGTGTTGGATTTGTGGAACTTGGATATTTTTCATCTATGTCGCCATCAATGCCAATGGGAGAGATTGTTAGGAATAAATGATGAATATATCCTATGGGGAAGTATTAGCATCCATTTTGTAGCATTTTTTGTTGCATTCATGACTGAGATTGTCATTGATGTCAACACAGTGATCTTTTGAAGTTCAGTAGTGAAGTAGATAGTGTTTGAGTTAGCGCACTTGGAATATTGAAGATGAAGCTATGCGATGTTGAGGAATTAATCTATAGTATGTTATAAGATCATGGTTAAGAGTGCATACATTAATTCAATTATTCATGGAAGTTATGAGAAAATCAATGGAAGCAATATTCAGACAGTGTTCCTGAGTAGCAATTTGTGGAAATCGGATGATATCTCCTAATCAAGATGGAATCTGGTTATACGCAGTTAGAGAGTAGTTGAAGACATGTTGATAGTGATGTGGATGATAGCACAAGATTTGAGGTCATATGAGTGACGAATTATATTTATTGGAAGCTGACATTTTGGTGTAATTTTGATGTAACGTGTGGAAACTTTTATTTTGTAATTTGTATGCTGACTCATTTATAATTACTTGAGTGTGGTATAAAGGAAGGATTTTTTTCCTTATTTTAATGTGTAATTTAATGAGAAAGTGTATGAATAAATTGTGAAAGGAAAATTATTGAAAGAAGATATGTGAAGTACTGAGATCTGGTATTGAGATCTAAAGAAGCAGTTGGTGCGGTTTGGCACAGTCAGAGAAGGAGTATTGAATTGTTGAGGTCAGTAATCTTTTGGTATTATTCTATTGATTAATACAAAGATCAATTGGACAGTGAGTTCAGTGATCTTACCCTGAAGCTGTTTGGGTAGTGGGTCCTTCTATCTTCCATAACTCCTAACAGAGTTAGAATCTTTTAACAGGGATTCAAAATCTCCTAATAGGGATTCATATGTACTGAATTTATTTCATAAGACTCCTAACAGACTCCATCCTCTAACAAGGAACTTTCATATTATTGCATCTTTTGTGGGCATCATTCCCACCGGGGTTTACTCTTTGATAAAGAGGTTCCCTAGTCAACATATCTTGTGTCATTGTGTTATTGTGTATGAATATATTTCTATGGTTTTTGGTTACATTTCTTACATGGTTAAAATATATTGAAGTTGATAAATGTTGTAATTATCAAATAACTGATTCACCCCCTCTCTCAGTTATCTTGGTGGACTTTACTTTCTAACAAGACTTCCTTTTATACAAATCTAGGGCACAAACTTCTAGAGAGACCAACATATAAGAAATAAATTTACATTAAGAGTAAAACCATAGAAATGGACCCATATTAAATATAATTTGAGGGTTTACAACTCCAAAATCTGAAATAGCCGACCCAGAAGTGCGAAATAAAACTTTTTGAAGCCCAACATCCTAAATTTTTTGGATCTTGAAAATTGGACCTGGGGTCAAGGTCGAGGTAGAATTTGACCTAGGTCAGGGTTGAGGTCATCCTTGACCTAGGTCAAGGTCGAGGTTGACCTTGACCCACCAGGTCATCCTTGACCCAGAAAGTCAAACTTTTAGTTTCTCAGCAACAATTGTCAGAAAGAGGTTGGAAACAGGAGGGATAAAAGTAGAACAGGGGGGAGAGAATAAAATCTAGTCAAATACCCATTCAAGGTGCTTGACATGACCCCAAAACACCTGCTCAGAGCACTAAACTAGTCCTACGTGGAAGTTCTTCCATTTTCTGATGATACATTTAGCCCCCACTTTAGCAAGAGTATGGACTCAATGCAAACTCTTGGTAAAGGAGATCATAATGAAAAGATAATCTTATTGAAATCAAAGGGACAAAGAAATCCTCAAGCCCCCAGGGAATCAAGTCTTTATCAACTCCAAGATCATAATAAAAGAGACATCTCTAGAAAAAAGAGAGAAGAGGGTGTGATTATCTCACCCAATGAGAACTTACATCCCATTGTGAACCACACAAGGAAACAACACAATTGGAAAGATGGAATTGAACCACCGAGTGAATGTGGCTACTCACTAGTCAACCCATCAAAGATTCACCCTTAGGAATATCTTATTCCACAAGAGAAAAACCAAAAATAAAATAAAAGAGATCCAGTCTTAAGGACACCTCTGACCTTAAGGGATCAACATTTTGAAACTGGAGGGATCAAGAGATCCTATAAAATAAAAATCCATGCTTTAAGGATTAGTCACTAATCCATAAACGGAGAGAAGTATCTTGAAAAATATATGCATATTGAAATTATGTGTGTGCAATAGGTGAGCAGAGCATATACACCCACATTAAATTTATTGCTAACACTTTAACAGAAACATAAACAACTCCACTGATTGTGTTTCTACTACAAGATGCCCCCAAGCAAAGAAAAATTAAGGGAAATACCACATAAACATATAGAGAACACATAAGGGATCTACCTGTTGAGGGGTCAGTATGATCATAAGCTAATAAAATATGATATTATTGCAAATTAATTGACATCATTCCCCAAAGAAAGTAGAACTACAATCACAATGGAGGAAAGAACAAAAGAGTTATGAAGAGGAATCTTTTTGGACCATGACATGGAGACCAAAAAAATCAGTGATACCAAGTTGTGGATCCAAGTAGATTACACAAGGAAACATTTATGAACAATAGCACAAGTACAACATAACATGAAACAACATATAGAAGAATAGAGATACATATAGAGGAATAGTACAACATATTTGATTCCTTTAAAAACCTTGCACCAACAGAGCAACAAGGGTTGTATAAAAGAATCTAACAAACATTTACCAAAAATATTATGGGAGAAGCACAATATGACAAACAAACACACAAAAGGGTACCATGAAGGGAAAGCTAATCAAGTGCACCGCCTACTCTCCCCATCTTGTTCTATATCATTTAGGGAAGGTGGGTAACTCGCAAGATGGACTATATCCAACACAGTAGGAATGATAGCCAATTCCAAACAAGGATCCTCTTAAGAATCATCATGTTCAATACTAGGTGTAATTGTCAATTGTGATGAAAGTATATTAGGTAAATCAGTATCAATGTCAATAGTCTCATATTAATCATTATCATCATCAAGAGTATCTTCTTCATCTAGATTAATCAAAATAGGATCTAAGATATGAATAGAATCATCATAACCATGCATCTTAATATCATTATTAGTAGTAACTTCTTCTAACACATCATGCATAGGTTGATCAAAAGAAGGTAAAGAACTTCGAATAACAGCATTGCAGGCCTTAGTGTGAGCATGACACTTCTTACAATATTCATTAGAAGATCGATTATGTTTTTTATTATTTGAAATATGTTGAGAACTAGGAGGAACAACCATTGGATCCTTCACAGATTCTATAGGATTATCAGTAGATGAACAAGGAACAGTAGGACCTTGATTAACATAACTAGAAGCCATAGATAGAGGAGGTATGGAAGGTGTAGGTAAAAGACCTCGATCAAGATCCATTGGCATGCTTAATTCAAGAATCTTGTGATGTTTATAGGCTTGATATGAGCAAAAGAGATTATGAGGTCGAGGAGGACATGCATTAGGTAATGAAGGCCAAAAGAAATCAAGTGTAGCATAATCCCTGGGCCTAGAAGGTTGATATAAACTATGGTTAATTGTCTTCACTTCATCATCATGAATTAATTTAAGGAATTTATGGATAGGAGAAGAAACAACATGCATGTCATTCAACCAAGGCAAGCCAAGCTTAACTTGAAATTGATCGGAAGTAGGAACAACAACAAAGGTAGTGTTCACAATTTTAACACATAGTTCAACTGGAAAATCAATAAAACCAAATGATGGATACAAAAAACTATTACAAGTTTGAATCCATACATAAGATGTATCATAAGAATCACGTTGCATGTTTTTAATAAAAAGATTTTCTTCAGTAATGACATTGACTAAGGATGTAGGATCAAATAGATGGCCTTGTGTAGGTATCTTAGAAATGCTAGCATAAATGTAAAGGGGACCATCAAGAGCTTTAATAGTCTCAGAATCATCAAAGGTAATCAAGAGTTCCTGAGGTCTTTTATTCTTAGGTTCTTTTTGAGGTTTGGGTTGAGTCTTTTGTTTAGGCTTAGGTTGAGGTGGAACTTGAAGTTGAGGTTGAGTTTGAGGTAGTGGTAGAGATTAAAGTTGAGATGAGTCTACATGGTTAACAATATGATTGAGGTCATCCATCTTTGAATTAAAAATAATATCCAGAGAAGATGACTAAGCAATGGTATTAGTGTCATGTGTAGGTAAGGGATTCGTATAGATTTGAAGGTTTTGATTAGGAGGAGAAACAGACTTGTTCCTACTACCATAAAAATTATCAATGGATAAGGCATTAGAATCAATCAAGTCTTGAACCTTATGTTTTAAAGAATAACACTTCTCAGTATCATGGCCATTTTGACGATGGTATTGACAAAAAGCTTTCGGATCAAAAGATTTAGATGCAATCATTGTAGGTAAAAGAGGTCAAATAGGAGGTAAAGTAATCATATTAGAAATTAACAACCTATTCATAATAGAATTTAAAGATTCAGAGGGAGGAGTAAACGTACGATTCAAATGAAAAGTAGTGGATGCAGAAGTGGCATTGTGAGATGCAACAACAACTTGATCAACAACCGTATTTTCTTGTTTCTTTATCTTGACATAGTTGTTAGGCTTTTGAAATTTGTTTAGATTAGGAGTAGTGTCACTCTTATCAACTAGAACAAGAGCCATTGGAGTGTTTCTCTCAAATTGACTCACTTGTAATTGATAATGATGAAGCGCTGCACAAAGTTGTTGAAAAGAGGTAAATTTGGTAAGCAGAATCTTATCTCTAATATCTTTTTACAAATTTGAAATCAAAATACGTTCAATATCAATATCAGGAATAGGATAAGAAATCTAAGCATGTAAATGCTTAAATCTACCAATGAATTCAGTCAATTTTTCTTTAGTGTTTTGTTTAGAATGCATCAAATCAGTCAAAGATACTTGTGGACCAATATTATTTTGAAATTGTTGAATAAAGGCATTGTCAAGTTTTGGAGAAGAGTCAATAGAATAAGGAGGCAAGGAACAAAACCATTGCAAGGCCTTATCACGAAAGGTTCTAGCAAAAAATTTGGCTAAAATCCTATGGTCATGAGCATAGTCACTACAAAGGATTTGAAATGTTTTAACATGAGTAACATGGTCTCCTTTTCCATTGTAATTCTCAAGACGAGGCATATCAACTTGCTGAGGAACATGAGTACGAATGATTTCTAGGGATAGATGACTTCACATGTCACATGTAGGAATGCTAAACTTGTTTTGAGTTAAGGAAGCAAGTTTTTGTTGTAAAGATGACATAATTGGAGCCAAACTGATGATGGTTG
Organism: Chamaecyparis obtusa; assembly: GCA_027943335.1. Taxonomy (NCBI): domain Eukaryota; kingdom Viridiplantae; phylum Streptophyta; class Pinopsida; order Cupressales; family Cupressaceae; genus Chamaecyparis; species Chamaecyparis obtusa. The sequence goes on along the minus strand of BSBK01007296.1, from coordinate 392,414 downwards.
AATCATTAGAGGAAATAGTGGGCATAGAAACATTAGAAACACTAGGTAAAGTGTAAGAAGGAGCACGAATGGAAGACACAACTGGAGGAACACTTGGGACCAAAGTTGGAAGAGGACTGGAATAAGTATAAGGAACATTATGGTAAGAAGGTTGTGATGTAGGAAGGGATACAGGAGAAACACTCATAGAAAGAGGGGGAGCCGTTGTAGTCACCAAAGAAGGGGTATAAGTAGGAATACTAGGTAAAGGAACCGAAGAAGGTTCAACACTAGTAATGGGAGGAAGAAATCCTAAATCTTGAGCTTCTAAAGGTTTAACATTTGAATGCATGAGGTGAGTAATAACATGGAGAATATTAACACCTTGATCATTATCATGAAGGACTTTCTTAAGAGCCTCTATAGCTTAAATAGAATCTTGATTTTGGTTTTCTTGGATAAGCCAATTACCCATTTTATCAAGTTCAGTTGAGAGTTTTTGGACTTGTTTAGGAGGAACTCTTAAAGCATCATCCTCATCATGAGATGAGTGAGAAGAGTTTTTCTCCATAGTAGGGTTAGAATCATGAATAATCAAGTTGTCATATGGGATCCTAAGGAAAGGAGAGGAAGATTCAAGATCAAAGGCACCCATGAGTCTATGACTTCTTCTAACTGAAATGTTATAAGTAGGACTAGAGGTAGTAAAAATCATATACCAATGCAACACAAATGAACTAAACTAAAAATAAACAAAGCATGAATAAATGAATGTTTTTTTATTTTTATGTTTATATGAGATGCAAACATATAAAAGAAAACTAATACATGCAAGATCTAACACCATAAAAGAAAGAGAGTAAGCTAGTCGGGTTCACCAAAAATATATACAAAGAAATGGTATTCACCTACAAATATATATATATATATATATATATATATATATATATATATATATATATATATATATATATATATATATATATATATATATATATATATATATATATATATATATATATATATATATATATATAGAAGGGGAAATATAAGATCTAGCTCCAAAATCAAATTCCCAAAGGAGAGATCCAAATTGATAAACCAAAGAGCTTAATGCATAAAAGAATCAATCTATGAAAAATATGAATAAAGGAGAACACCTTATATTTATATAATTTAAAGTATGTATTGAAATTTTGATTTAATTAAAGATAGATACTAACCTCAAAATAGGGAAAATCTAGAAAATGTTGATTTTTGATGTTTGTAGGCAGTTTTGGGAACTTCTACAAGTTGTTCCGGATTGGAAACAGTGAAATAGAGAAAACCCAAAAATCTTTTGTCTTTCTGAGGGAGGTCGACCTTGACCCAGAGCCAGGGTAATATCTTACCCCAAAAAAGTCGACCTTGACCTGTACTGCTCTGACAGAAATTATGTTTGTGGATCTCAAAAGTTTGTTGAAAAGGGTATTTGAATCTGCATACTAATTCGTTGTTCCGCACCTATATCTGGAAGAAAAAGGGTTTTGTTTGTTGGATGGGGGTTTGCCTTGGTCAAACCCCATTTTGGAATCAACCTTGAAATGAAATTGAAATTGCAATATAGATAAATAAAGTAAATGGTACTATTCACCTTGCTTATGTTGAAATCCTTGTGGAGGATTCAAATCCTTGAATCCACAAGTATGAATGCTTCAAATGGATGTAGAATCAAATGTAAGATGTCTCAAATCAATTGCACTAGATCTTCAACACCAATCTTGAATGGATCTTGGACTAGCAAGAAACTTGAATGGATGTGGATGGAGAAATCTTCAACAAGAGGGCTCCAAAGAGATTGAATTCTTCAATGGCTATCAATGGATCTCCTTGATGAATACTTGAGTGCTTGAAGACTTGAATGCTTGAATTCTTGAATTATTTCTTGATCACCAAAGTATAGACACTCGATGGAAAAGAGAGATTATGAAAAGAGATGTTTTTGCTCTTGATTACAGATGGGTGAAATGAGAGAGGAAGGCTTCCTTTTATACAAATCTAGGGCACAAAATTCTAGAGAGGTTGAAATATAAGAAATAAATTTCCATTAAGTGTAAAACCCTAGAAATGGACCCATATTAAATATAATTTGTGGGTTTACCATTCTAAAATCCGAAATAGGCTACCTGAAAGTGGAAATAAAACTTTCTAAAGCCTGACATCTCGAAACTTTAGGATCCTAAAAATTGGGCCTGGGGTCAAGGTTGAGATTGAATTTGACCTAGGTCAGGGTTGAGATTGTCCTTGACCTAGGTCAAGGTCAAGGTTGACCTTGACTCACCAGGTCATCCTTGACCCAGAAAGTCAAACTTTCAGTTTCTTAGGAATAGTTGTCAGAAAGAGGCTAGAAATAGGAGGGAGAGAAGTAGAATAAGGGGGAGAGAATCAAATCCAGTCAAATACCCATTCAAAGCACTTGACATGACCCCAAACCACCTACTTGGAGGGCTAAACCAGTCCTAAATGGAAGTGCTTCCATTTTTTGACGACACATCATCTAAAAAAAAAAATGAATGAATGATGTAGCCTAAAGGAATTCCATTCATGAATGATGTAGTCTATCAAAAATTGCATGTAACACCTACATACTTTTCTATTTTTCACATTCTCTCACCCCTTTTTTGAAACACCTTCTTCATCATTACATACGTCTTTACGACCTCTAAAATTTCCCTCATGCAATAATTTCCTTCATTATAACTATGTATTCTCCTTGATGCCCATTATGGTTACATGGATAGGAAAGTGAGTTAGGTGTACCCTCTAGGGAGATACAACTATCAACAACAACTATGTAGCATAAAATAGTTATCAATCCTTTCCATTTTTCAATGTTCTTGGCACCAAGTTTAAAAATGTTGGTGACTTTATTAATTTCATGGAAAAAATATTCAATTAAAGTTACTTACTCTCCATACACTACTCTTCCAATCACAATACTTTGAAAACACACACTTTGAAATGAAAGAAAAAAATTGTTGGAGAAAGAAATTGGAATTCATAGAAATTATGTGGGAGTGTTGGAAGCAATTAATCTCTACTAGTGCACATTTATAAGAGTTTCTCCATATTTGCAATCAATTGAAAATGAACTATGAGACCATCATATTTGTTGAGTTTCTTGTCAACATTTTCTAATATTAAGAAGAACTGGTTCCTACATCTACAAGTTCATTCTCCATGTTTCCAATCTTCATCTTGTTTTGGATTCAATTGAATGCAAAATTCTCTATAAAAAGAGACTAAAAATGTACAAATATCAATCAATGGAATCTACAATTTATTTATTTTGATTAAGTAAAAAAAGGTTTTACAAGGACCCAAAACTTGAACAGAGAATAAAAATTAAACGTTAAAGTTTCAGGAAATGTGTCACAGCACCAAAGAACAGAATCCTAAAATACAAATTAAGCATCAGACACATCAGGAAAAAGAAAAAAAAACCCAACATGGATAGAAAAAAGACAAGAAAACCACAAAAGTGACAGCTACATGCACTTCATAAGACCTCTTCAGCCTGGATCATCATGAGCTAGATCTTCCCAGAAGAGTTCTTGAGGTCCTCTAGGTCCTTACCCTCCTTGTCATCTTTGGTGTCAGATTTTATGGTATTAGCCCGTGTACGCTTTCCTGGCCTTGTAGTTTCTTTCATCTCCTTAGCCTCTTTAGCGCCTTTCTCCAGCACCATCTTGTCAACCAAAATCTTGGCATGTTCAGTATAGGCACTAAGACTAACAAGGTAGTTGTCACCAATTTTCCTTGTTGAGTCCTTGAGATTTTCCACTCTGTTATTCAGCATGCAAAGCATGTCCTCAAAATTCACATCCATAACTCTATCCTCCTTCTCTTTAAGTCTTTTCTTCATTTCAAAAACCTTGTCCACCATAGTAGTAAAAGCATCTTCTCTTCCAACCACATCTTTCATTTCATCCAAGCATAAAGCAATAGGTTTGTCCTTGAAATTGGTCTTCTTAATGATGTTAATCTCGTAGCCCATCACCCGTAGATCCTTTTTGATATTTCTCACAGCATCCATCATTTTACCAAGAGTGCAGGTAAAATCCACCAAGCATCTCTTGTCTTTGGGTAAATCTATTTTCCCACTAGTAACTTTTTTAGTGTTCTCATTCATCTTGGTGCCTACGGGATCTTTGTTAATACTATCCACAATATTGTCCATTACCTGGTATGCATAATGTAGATTATCCTTCTCCTTGTCTTTAGAAATATGGCCTTCACCCAGATTGCCAATGTAAACTTCGAGCCTAACCTCTTCAACTATCTCCTCTCTAATGTTTACCCCATCACTCTTCTCCTATTCCTGATTATCTTCATCCTTCGAGGAAAGGAAAATTATCCTATTTATCACCCTTTTATAATTATTCTTGGTACCTTTTCTTTCACATTTCTTCCTCTTGTTCCCATGTTTCCCCTTTTCCTCTTCAAAACCCTCATCTTCAGTGCCTTTCTCAATATTAGAGTCCTCGACCGAAGCCCTTTTAGCATTATTCTTAGAAGAGAATCCTTTGAACTCAGCCTTTTTCAGAGAAAAATCTTGAGAGGGATCATCCTCATCATCCTCTATTTCCTTTCCATACATATTCTCATCATCACCCTCTATTTATTCATCATCCCTAGTATGACTCTTTAGAAAAGGTTTCTCCACATTTTTTTTGTTTTGAGGAGATCATACACCATAACTATGAGGCCATGATGAGAAGCATGGTCACCTTTCAGATCCTTGTGAATAATAATAATGGTGGACTCCAAAGAACTCATCAAAGAAAAAGGAAGACTAATCTTCACAATATGTCTAAAGTGGTTTAGCAACATAAAGCGATGCCCATAACCTCTGGTAAATCTACCATCAAGCGTAATATAGTTGATAATAGAAAATAACACATACCTCCATGACTGAGAAATTTTCTTAGGGTTATAGTGGGAGGTATCCTCCTTTACTAGTCTCAACTTCTTTAGCTCAGTAATGGGGAACTTCTCAGGCACTTTCTCAGAAATGCTTATGTCTCTATAAAACTTTAAACCATCCATACTCATGCCAGTAGCTTCTTCTATGATTTCCTTCATGACCTACATTAATTGATTTCCTACAAGAACCATACCATTCTTCCAAGTTTTACAAAACGGCTTCGACACAATAAGGTTTTTTCCATGTAACCGCTCCATGAAGGTCGTCATTTCTCCTTTCTTCAAAATATCCCACACCTCCTTATTTTGTTTCCATTCCTCATAGTTCACCAGTTCAAATCTCTTCTTACTCCCTCCCATATTTTCTCTTTGAAATCCCTTCACAGTATCACTGTAAAAACTTAGAATGCCAATTTCAATAAAATTGGCAATGCTAAACTTAGCAAAAAAGACCCAGATATGTGCCAAATTAGATGCATCATCACCAAGTTGACTTCCCATGAGGAAATAAATAATGAAACCCCACCTTGTAATTGATAATCACCATTAAACAAACCATTTAGCACACTTCTTCCTGCTCCATAAACGGTCCCTATCTATTAATGATTTCACCTCAAGAGGCAAATCACTCCCATCATCCCAAGTTTCCATCTTCTCCAACTTGCACACCACATTGGTAGCCTAGTTAGCGATGGAATTCATTTCTTTGAAGTTATGTGTGATGACACATTCTTAAATGAACCGATTAGAATTTGAGCCCTTTGCATAATATTATGGATAGTCCATGAGGGATTATAATTCATATTTAAACATTTTATAATGTTTAAGAAGTCACCTTCAACCTAAAGTTTTATACAACCCTTCTCCTTAGCCAAAATTAAGTCATGGAGGGCCTCATTAGCCTCATTAACATGATTAGTCTGGAAGATGAGAGGAATGGCTCTACGACCTTTGCAAACACCATTCTCATCTCTTAACACTATGCCACAACCTGCCACTCCCGGGTTCCCTTTGAAAGCACCAGCGAAGTTAACTTTCATCCACCCATTAGAAGTGCAATCCCATCTACTATTATTCCTCAGAGAATATTTATTACAGTGGTTCAAATTCCCTTTAATCTTCCACTTATCAAAGAAAATCTAGAGTCCTCCATATTAGAAGGTTCCATCATGTTCCCCTTAAGATGAAGATTCTCAAGCATAGCTCTTTTGATCTTATGGAATATCACCTTCACATTGGAAGCTCAATGTTTCTAAAAACTTTATCATTCCTTTCTTTCCAAACCGCCTAAAAAATATAGGGTAGAATGAAATTCCAAACATTAATCATAATTTCATTTCTTGAAGGATGAACCCAAGAAGTGAACAAACTCGTTAAATCCTCTAGAAAGATCCAAACCACATTAAGAAGTTTTAAACATTTGTCCCAAATCTTGTGGACATAAGGGGAATGGATGGAGATATGGTCAATAGTTTCCTCATCCTTATTGCATAAATAAAAAATATTATCCATAGTCACTCCTCTTCATCTCAAATTATCAAAAGTGAGGATCTTATTTTGGAGCATAATCCAAAAGAAAATATTGATTTTCATAGTCAGGCCTTTAATCTAAGCATTAGCCCAACAAGGCTTGGTTTGATTCTAAAAATATTGGTCATATAAAGAAGAAATAGATAAATTACCATTACTATTATACTTCCAGATAAGGCTATTCTCTTCCTCGAGAAAAGTCCAAGAATTTAAGGATTTATTGAGCTGACCAAGAGAATGATGGATAATAGATAGGTCAACCTAATGGTTTTTGTCCTAGTAATCAACAAATTTGAAGCCAAACCTTATTTTGCATTGTTCTTCAAAGACCTTCCAATCAGGAATTTCCTTCAAGGGAGTATCCATTAGCCAAGTCTCATCCCAAAAATGTGTAGTCCTACCATTCCCCACTTTCCATTTAACACCTTTTCTAATAATCTCCTTATTTCTAATGACATTCTTCCATATAAAGGATCCCCCAGGGATAGTCTTGTTATGAAGAAATCTTTCAAGAGTAGGATTCTGCTTAGTGTACTTATTCCTCCATATGGTAGTCCATTCCCCATTTGAATTGTAGAATCACCAAATCAGCTTGGCTATAATATGATCATTAAGGATTCAAATTATGTGGAGTCCTAACCCCCCTTTATCTAAAGTCCTGCACACTTTCTCCCAAGCAATAAAAGCTATCCTTTTCTTCTTTTCCATCCTAGTGCAAAGAAAAGTTTTTAGATTTTCTCAATGGCCTCCCCATACTTTCTTGGGATTTTGTAAATACTAAGGGCATAAAGAGGAAGGCTTTGAAGGGTAGATCTATGAATTTGAATCTTACCCATCTGAATGAGAAAAGTACCTTTCCATTCAGTCAAATTTCTATGAAATATATCCACCAAAGAATTCCAAAAAGAATCAGGAGGCTCCAAACAAAGAGGCAGACCTAGGTAGGTGCAAGGCATAGGCTCTATCTCACACCCCATAATCTTCTTGATTCTAAATTGTCTTCTTTCATGAACATTGAAGAAGAAGACCAAACATTTTCCCCAGTAAAGGAGCTGTCCCATAGTTGACCCATATATATCCAAGGCCTTCTTAATATTAATATAAATTTTAATTGAAGCTTCCCCTAAAATAACAGAGTCATCCACAAACTGCTGGTGAGAATAAACCTGACTAGCCGAGGAAGGATTCAATCCCTTGAAATCCCCATTCTAAACCATTCTCTCAATAAATTTTCCCAGGCATTCTACCATGATAACAAAGAGCATAGGAGATAAAGGCCCCCTTGCCTCAAACCCCTAGAGGATTTAAAAAAAAGGGGTGGGAGATCCATTAACTAAAACCGAGAAGGAAGTAGAAGAAATAAGATGATAAATAAGATAGGTACTTCTTTGATTAAAACCAAAAGCCTTAAGAACCTGCTTCAGAAAATCCCAGTCCACCCTATCATAGAATTTGGATAAGCCAAGTTTCAAAATGATGACCAGTGGAGGAGGAGAGTGCAAAGGAGGTTAGGTTCAATTTAAAACTTGAATTTGGGCGGCATTGGTGTGATAGGGGATGATGCTGGTCCTGGTGCTACATGAAAGAATCTTGAAATTTCAGAGGAAGATGAGGTGCAAGGTAAGGATTCCAATGCAGGACATAATCCTGGGAACTTGGGGGATCCTAGTTGTTGTGATACGGGGGGTCAAGAGACAGTCTCAAGAAAATTGTCATCCCTTTTTGGAGTGAAACCTACCGGTAAGTCTTCATTACTGCCTATTAAGAATATCTCAAATTTGGAAATCGAGAGCTTTTCCATTGTTGTCCCAGATCAAATCATTGACTTTAGTATTAATAAGATGGAAAATTCATTGGTGGGTAATTTCCTGGGTGTAAGACTGAACATTGAGGTGGTTCGTACTTATGCTAAGAGGAAATGGGCTTTAAAAGTGCATGTGGATATAGTGGTTATGATTAAGGGATATCTTTCTTTTGTCTTTTCTTGTGAAGAGGATCGATTGAAGATTTTATGTAATGGGCCCTAGGTAATAGGTAAAAATACTTTGATCCTTCAAAAATGGTACCCTAATCTAGTGTTTGAGGATGAGTTTGGGTCAAGTTGCCTAGACTCTCTTTGGAGTTCTAGATGGAGGATGTTTTTGTAGGAATAGCCAATTCTTTTAGGGAGCCTCTATCGATTGATCCTATTAGGGCTTCTAGAAAAGGATTTACTTATGCGATAATATGTGTAGGTGTGATGCAAGAAGATGATATGCCAGAAACTATTTGCATTCAATCTAAGATTGGATCATGGGAGTAGAAGATTGAATATGAATCCATCCCTTTTGTTTGATTTCACTATAAAAAACCTGGGCACTAGGAGAAGAAGTGCCCAACCAAGGTAGTCCAAAGAAAGTTGAAGAAGTGGGTTCTAGTAGGAAAGAATCAGGGTGTTTGGGATGAGTCCTCTATGAATCCCCGTTCCATCAATGTGGACATTGCTGCTCAAAGATTAGATTCTGTCAATCATGGGCAAGAGAATGGCATGACAGAAAAAGATACTAAGGCAAGCAATGAGCCCCCACAAGAGTTGGGTGAGGAAAGTAATATTGAAGGTGTGGTGGAGAGTCAGGGGGAAAGTGGAAAATATCTAGAGGGTTTTTTTAAGGATACCTCTAAAGGGGATGAGATAACATCAAATATGAGTAGTAGTCCTGATTTGAGACTGACAGGAGATATGAAACAATCTATATAGAGCCTTACTTCCATGGATGACTAGGATGGTCTGAAGAATTATTTTGATTGGCAGGATGCTCAACAATGCATTGTGTTGGGACATGGATAATTAGAATATTTGTTTATTTCTCCATAGGTGATTAAGAATAAATTCCCACAAACCATTATCCTGAAATGGGGGGATGTTGAGAATATTTTCCAAGCTTTACAAGGATCTTAGAGTGAGCAAGAGGATGATGATTGACCCTTTGAGGAGGTTAAAAAATATAAAAAAAATCTAAAGAAAAAGAGTAATACTGTCAAATATACAAGGAGCTCTAAAAATGGGGATGTTGGTGGGAGTTTACCCTCACTAAGAAGGCCTTCAAATCAAAAAAGGATGGCCTTGGAGGCTAACAAGAATATAGCAGATAGAATCTAGAAGACCATCCTAGAGGCAACTCCCTTTATTAAGGTATGAATATTATCTCTTGGAATATTAGAGGGTTAAACAATCCTCATAAGAAAGATATTCTTAGAAATAAGATTAGAGATAATAGACCTGATATTTTTTTGATCCAAGAAACTAAAATGCCTAAGGAGAAAGTTGAAATCTTAGTTTCTTTAAGAATGGGATAATTTGTGGGGGTGATTCTGAAGGGGCCTCAGGAAGCATTTCTACCCTTTGGAATAGTGATGTTATTAAAGGGGATGTTCTCTATACCAGGGAAATAATGTTGCATGTATTAGATTTAGTCATATAAAGGATGGTTTCTCCTGGGTGCTAACCAATATTTATGCCCCTAATACCAAATCTAGGAGGGAATCCTTTTGGGATCTCCTTTCTCATTTGAGAAGCAGTTTTGATTCAGAAGGTTGGATTGTAATGAGAGGTTTTAATACTCCTTTGAGAGAAAATGAAAAAATGGGGGGGGGAACCAGTCCAATATTGACAACAGAATGCATATGATGAATTTTCTTGACGAGAAATCCCTCCATGATGTGGAGTTACACGACAATATTGTGAGAGAAATAAGACAATGTGCTCACATTCATAAAGTCTAAAGACATGACAAAGTAAGCATGAATTGGGCCTAAGCATAAAATTCCATGAGGATATATAATAAAAGTAATGGCATATTCAAGGGTCTTTTGTTTTACATGGATAGACAATAAAAATTCAACAACCTTAAGTGGATGATTCATGAAACATAGAAAGGAATGCATATTTTATTATATATATAAAAGATAAATTGGAAATTTGGCTTAAAATGCATTATGTTAAATCTAAGATGGGTATCCTAGGAAATAGATAAGCATTGGATTTAAGGAGCACCAAACCCTAAAATGAATATCAATCTATAATGCATACATGAAAAATGATAATTTTAAATTGAAAAGAGAATATTATCAACTAAATTGTAGAGTTGAAAAATCCTAAAACTATAAAAGAAACCTAGGTTGTGTGGTTGTAATTGAGTTCACTAAAATGAAAAGGGAAAAATAGAACCCTTAGGGATAGTTAGAGTTAATCAACAAAATGCATATATTCAAGCCATATTAATCAAAATGGGTAAAATATCACTTGTGGAGACTAATTATACAATAACAAATATGACCTATAGGAAACAAATAAGCAATTTTTCACTTGATATCCTAATATTCTGAGACAAAGATATATCAAATAGTTATCACACCATTTTTACATCATCAACCATCAAGCTAGAAATCACATTTAATTATTTTATTATCTTTGTTAATTTTAAGTAATCTCCATTATCAACTTGTACTTTATATAAAGCATTAATTTAATTAATCTAAATAAATTAATTAAATTATAAATATTTCTTCACAATAATTATTTAAAAAATTATTAAATATATAAATCTCTATATAAAAATTATTATTATTTGATAAGTAGAAGATATTTTTCACTGGAAGTCAAATTGTGATATTTTTATCAAGATATAATGACTTTGACTCAAAAATCACATAGTTGAATCTTGATAGCAATATCAAAATTATTATTATTTAATAAAAACATCATTTCAAACTTCTTATTATTATCTTTCTCAATCAATTTTTTAAAAATAATTTAAAAAATTACTTAAAAACTCTCATGTAAATTGTATATATATAGTTGAAACTCTAGAACAAATCTAGACTTACATATTCAAATAATTGAACTCCTTTAGTGAACACTATAATTTAAGAGGGGAATCCTCTTAAATTTTATTTCTTCAGTAAGAAATACAATTCCCATCACTATAAAGAATTTAAGAAATAAATTCAATTCCTCATTCCAATTACAACACCCTCTAATGACACACTCTAAAATAGAAGACAACACACTCTCAATTAAAACATCATCCACAGTTAATTATTTTCATTTACAAACCACTTCCAACATCACTTATCAATATATAATATAATTTTGTCAGAACGTATGGCCAAAGTAAAGATGAATTTCAATAATGAAAATTAAAGCAATAACATCAAAATTGGATTTATGATTTCCTATTAAAAAAGTATCAATAATATTAGCTTTAATCTATCAATTTAATTCTGTATAACTGCATTGCTACAATAAAAAGGTTTCATAATTCTTGATACATGCAATTATTCAATACCCGCCACATTCTACAACTTCTTACAAGAATCAATTTTGATTTCCTCCAAGAAGAGACTCATTGGAAGCATAATGTTTTGTAACTTTCTATTTGAAACTGCAATTGAAGCAATTGTTGTATTGTCATTGATGTCAAATCTTAACTGGTAAGACTATTACTACTTAGGAAAGTACTATATCTATTTGATTGATGTGATGGGGGAAAGCAAGGTTGGTAACAATAGAATCTAAGGAAAGGTTGAGTTATCTTGATACTTCAATGAGTACTTGATTATGTTGCACAATGATGAGATAATGTATTATTTATCTTAGTAAGAATGAAGACTAAATTGGTAGGCTTAACCAAGTAGAAATGAAGAAATCTAGTTTAAGACGAGTGATGTTAGTGTCGACCAAGTTAGTAATGCCGAGAAAAATTCAGTGTTGACCGAACATCAGTTAATTGCCAAGGAAGATAGTGTTAGTTGAGGAAACAGTTTTAGTATTGACCGAGCTTTCTAGTATAGATCGAGAAGTTGAACACAGTATTGACTAAGCATTAGTATTTTACATTTGAGGAAGAACTCAGATTTCCAATCGACATCGTTGAATTCTTCGATTTGTTAAATATTTTGACTTTATTTATTGATTGTATGAAAGCATTAAATGCATTGTAAAATGTTTTATTGTAAATCTTTATGAGATTTGAGATGTTTCTAGAAAGGAAGATGAAGAACATAAAGTGGGTAGATTCAATGAATCTGACCTAACCCTAAGATCTACAAAGGAGATTAAGCGGCAAAAGATGTATTAACCTAATTGAGGAAGTATTAAGGAAACCTAAGCATGAGATTGAAGTGGGACTAGAGGATGCTGGAAGATCAATAGATGTTATTGACTGTACAAAAAGAGAAGGCTAAAGGAGAAGTGTGGTTATTGCTTGAAAGAAAGTTTCAACCAGATTAGTGATGGAGATGGCAAAGGTTCACAGTCAATAAACGAGCATATGAGTATGGAATTGGATCTAATATTTGCAAAGTGAGTTGTATATTTTTCAGATTCAATACTACTGCTACTTTCTAACCATTGTAACGGTCAAAATTCTTTTAACAGAGGTTGACCTAACAGTCATATGTATAAATCCTTTGAACAAGGTTGCATTATAATGGAGTGTATGTAAATCCTATAACAAGGTGCACTTTTAATAGAGTTCTTTAAATCCTTTAATCGGGTCACACCCGACAGTGTGTTTGTAACCTTTAACAAGGTTGGCTTTTCACCGAGCTCACTTTAGAAGAGTGAAAATAATAGTAGCATGTTACAAAGTGGTTTTTCCCAAGTTGGGTTTCCACTATAAATCCTTGTGTCAATACTTGTGTGAATGTTTTGGTTTGAACATTTCTATGTTTTACAAGTTAGATACAGCTGGGTAGTGGACTGTAATGTTATATGTTTCTATTATGCAATCAGTAATAACCAAGTAGGTGTTGGTTGTTAGATCTGATTTGTTGAAGTGTTTTAAAGTTTGTTTTATACATTTGGACTTGAGAAAAACTGATTCACCCCCCCTCTCTATTGTTCTAAATCATATTAACACTTTCTACAAGATATAATCATAATATCCTTCATGCACCTAAGGTTGGAAAATCTTGGTAAGTCCACAAGTTTTATGGAAGAAAGAGGAAAATTGAAAAATACATTATTTTTTAACTAACATGTGAAACAAAAAGAAAATAGAACTTTATCTTAGAAACCAGAGAGTAGGCTTCAACTTTGAAATTTGGCGTACAATTTTTTTTGAATTTCCTTTCATAGCCAATGTTTTTGGGGAGGATCCCCCTCCCCCCTTGGTGACCCTTTGCCTCTGCCCAGTCTTTTTTTGTCTGACTCTGACAAAGCTACAATGGTAGGTACTTTAGATTCTCTTCTCCTCTCTGGGCCCAAGGCTGATTAGAAAGGTGTGTTAGTGGGGACCCAAACTGGTGAGTTGGTGATGAAGGGTACTCCCCTTAATACCACAAACACATAACAAAAACATAGAAACAATAACAATTTGCAAGAATAGAAATTGGGCTTCTTATTATCTTGACAAATGTGCAATTATAAATTTTAGAATTACAATATGCAAAGCCACATGGGCATTTTTCCTTACAATATTCTGTAGGACAAAGCCTCAAATTATTACCTAGATCCCAAAACTTCTCCGAACTACCTAAGACAACACTATGGCCTTCCTTATATAGGCAATTTTCCACTACTTGGGAAGGTTCTAGAGTTTAGCCAATAAGGCCGACCAAACTTAGAATTATTTTATTTTAAAATTTATTACATCAAAGTCAGCTCAAAATAACTTTTGAAACCCAAATAGAAATTTTGAAAGAAAATCATTTTTCACCATTTCAGGTGACCCAACTTCCGAAGACCATAAGTCATCACCAGTTGACCCGACTGACTATTATGACCCCATTTTGGAAAGGGTACAAAGGGGTCTACAATGCCTAACTTGCACAAGATCCAGTCAGTTGAAGTATTAACCTCATCTAGGGCCTCTAAATCTTTCAATTTAACTGAGTTCAAAGTGTCTATACCCTACTGCCAATACTAAAAATCTTCAATATCTACAAAGCTAGACTTGATATGTCAATGAAACTTTACTGGTAGGCTGATATGACCAAAATGAACCTCAAGGGAAGAAAATAGCCCATTCTAAGAATGAATGGAAAACTTACTAAAAATAGTAGCTCCGCACAAGATAGCCCTTATTGAAAAGAAATTAGAAATATTTTTGGGTGATGCAAGATTGCTCTTACACCTAGGATGCTCCTACATCAAACACCCAAGGTAATTTGAGAAGTGACTGTATCACAACTCAGGTGTGAAGAGAAAAGCCAAGACGATTAACCTCCTCCCCTGTCAACCATGATGAATCTTCAACAAGTCATCCTTTCCATTTGACCAAATATTCTTCATATGTCCTGTTCCTTATGCTTCTGCCAACACAAGTATCCAGTATATCCTCAATCTCTTTAGTATCTGAACTACTTGCTAGAATACTCCACTGTGCCACTGTGATCTCATCTTCAACACCTCATTCGTGATAATTTGTAAAATCTAAAATATTAAACACGGGTGAAATATTTAGCTCACTAGGCAATTATACTTCATAGGTATTTCCTGAATCATGCTTCTTTAGTATCTTGCATGGCCCAAAATTCTTTATTTTCAACTTGTTATATGTACCAAATGGAAATCGCTCCTTCCACAAATGAACCATGACTTCATCTCCAACCTGAAATTCCTTATGCCTCATTTTCTCATCTACCTTAGCCTTATACTATGCATTCATCTTGGTAATGTACTTACTCACCTCCTCATGGATTTTCTTCAAATGTTCTGCAAAATCAGTAGCTTCAGCACTACTTATTTCCCCTTTATCTATCTTCCTCAACTAAGATGCATTTTTGGGACTACTTGCATCTACAATCTGGAAAGGTGATCTACCAGTGCTCCTGTTGATAGAATTATTGTATACAAATTCTTCCCATAGTAAAATCAAATCTCATGCTATTGGCTTATCCCCAACCAAACATCTCAGCAAATTTCCCAAACTCCTATTCACCAAATATGTCTGTCCATCAGTCTGTGGATAATGTGATGAACTGAACTTCAAATCTATCTTCAACTTCTTCCATAATGTGCGCCAGAAATATCAAACAAACTTAGTGTCCCGATCTGAAACTATGCTCTTTGGAAAACCATGTAGTCTCACCACTTCTCTAAAAAACAATTCTATTATATGAACAACATCATTTGTCTTCTTATAGGGAATGAAATGTGCCATCTTTGAAAATCTGTTAACCACCACAAAAATTGAATCATGTCCCCACCATGTCTTCAGTAAACCAAGAACAAAGTCCATACTGATATCCTCCCAAGGCTTCTCTGGTATAGGTAATGGCTGATACAACCCTATATTCTACTTTACCCCTTTCACCATCTGACATACTCTACAATTCTATACAAATTTCTTGACATCTTGCTAAAACTGTGGCCAATAATAGTTCTCACTAACAACAACAATGGTTTTATCTTGACCAAAAATTCCAGCCAATCCTCCACTATGATTCTCCTTGATGATATTCTCCCTCATGGAACTTTGTAGAATGCACAAATGGCTCCCTTTGAATAGCATACCATCCTAGATGATGAAATCCAGCCATTTCATCATGTCTAGAGTAACGGGTTTTGTACAAGATTTCCAATCTTCACCAAAATCAAGATCCTCTGGATACACACTCTTGAGTTTCTTGAACCCAACCACCTCAATCTACATTTTTGTCAGCAAAATTTGTCTTCTTCTAAGTGCATCTACAACCTTATTAGACTTTCCACTTCTGTATTTCAAAACAAATGTGTAACTCTGCAAAAACTCAACCCACTTAAAATGCCTTTGATTCAACTTTCCTTGACTATTCAAATATTGCAAAGCTTGATGATCAGTATACAAAACAAACTCCTTAGGAAGCAGATAGTGTCTCCACTTATTTAATGCCTGAACTATAGCATAAAATTCCTGATCATAAACATAATATTTCTTCTTGGCATCATTCAACTTCTCACTGAAATAAGCAACAGGTTTAGCTTCTTGGCTCAAAACAACTCCTATTGTAGTACCACTAGCATTAGAGTCTTCTTGAAACACCTTATTAAAATTTGGAAGTGCTAAAACATGTTGTTCTGTAACTTTTTGTTTCAACAATTGAAAACTCTTTTTTGCCTCATTAGTCCACTTAAACTCTTTTCTATCCCCTCTCATTGTTTCAGTCAAGGGTCCACAAATACTACTAAAACTCCTGATAAACTTTCTATAAAATCTTGTCAAACCATGAAAAGATCTTACCTCAGTAGCACTCCTTGGAGTAGGCCATTCAAGGATAGCCTGCACTTTCTCTGGGTCTATTTTTAGACCTTTTTCTGAAACTACAAATCCCAGATACACTAATTCCTTCTTCACAAAACTGAACTTCTTCAAATTAATCAACAATTTCTCTTCCCTTAACTTTTCAAACACCATACAAATATGCATCATACACTCCTTCAATGTCTTGCTAAAGATCAAAATATCATCTAGGTAAACAATGACAAACTTACCCAAAAATTATTTCAGAACCTCATTCATCAGCCGCATGAAAGTACTCGGTGCATTGGTTAGCCCATAAGACATGACTAACCACTCATACAATCCTTCCTTTGTCTTGAAGGCAGTCTTCCATTCATCTCCTTCTCTGATCCGAATCTAATGATATCCACTCTTCAGATCTATCTTTGAGAAATACACAGCTCCACTCAAACAATCCATAATATTGTCCATCCGTGGCAATGGAAATCTGTACTTGATTGTGATCTTGTTGATAGCTCTTGAATCTATACACATCCTACAATGTCCATTCTTCTTTGGTGCTAATACTGCTGGTATAGTACATGGACTCAGACTCTCATAGATAATCCTTTCTACAATAACTCATGTACTTGTCTATTTAACTCCTCACTTTCTACAGATGCCATTCTATGGGCTACCTTATTCGGAAAAATCACTCCTGGGATCAAGTCCATCTGATGACTGATCTTCCTAACCGGTGGTAATCCATCAGGCACATTATCAGATATAATATCCTAAAACTCATTCAACAAATCTACAACTTCTACAAGTACATCTTCTACTTCCTCTTTACCAACTTTTAGAATTAAAAAAAAACATACATGCTCATGCCTCATACCCTCTAGGAATTTTCTTCCATCAACAAAAATTATTCTTGCAGTACCACATACCATTTCTTCTATGTCCTTTAATGGCTTTAGCTTATGTCACACTCCATCCTTTTTCAGGGAATAGGTATTCGCACGACCATCATGTACAACATGCCTACCAAACTACCATGGTCTTCCCAACAACATATGACATGCATCCATAGGTATGCTATCACATAGTACCTCATCATGGTACTCTCCAATATTGAACTTCACTAGGCACTGTTCATTAACCATGACCTTATGGTCATCCTGCACCCAGGCGATCCGGTATGGATGTGGGTGTTTCTGTCTCTTGAGCTTCAACTTTGTCACCATCTCTTATGACACCAAATTATCAATGCTTATGCTATCAATGATCACATCACAACACTTATCCTCACACTTGCACCTGGTATGAAATAGGCTCCTCCTTTTCTCAGGTTCATTCTCACCACTCAGCATGACACTTCTATTAATCAATGTTTCTCCTCTTTTAGCATCTTTAGAATGTGATGATCTAGCATCTTCATCCACATGTGCAACTCTAGCCTGACCTTCATTTCTCCTGTCTGTCCTTCTTTGGCATTAAGGACATTCAAAGGCCCTATGACCTTCTTCTCCATAGTGAAAACATGTTCCACAAAAACCTCCTCTTTCAGATACTTGTCCTCTTCCTCTTCCTCTTTGATCTCTATTTTTCTGATCTTGGAAATGATTTGAATTTTTTACTCACTGATTCTAATTGCTACTAGCCTCATCCTTCTTTTTCAGATCTTCATTTCAGCCTCTATAAGACCGTCTACTAGATCTTCCGCCTCGACCTCTTCTGCTTTGTTTTCTTTCAAATTTTTTGTTCAACTTTTCCTCAACTTTTAGGGAAAAATAGTATGCCTCTTCAATATTGTTCATTCAAACTAAATTCAACTCCTCCTGAATGCTAGGCCTCAACCCATTAAGATAACAAACAACTTTCTCCTTATCAACTTCTGCATGGCTTGTTCTGATGAGGATTCAATAGAACTCCTCCGTATACTCCTGAATAGATCTTCCTGCTTGCTTCAAACTTCACATTTTCTTCAGTAGGTCAAGCTCATAATCAACAGGAATGAACTGTCACTTCAATTTATCCACCATCTGATCCCATCTTGTGATTTTATCCTTTCCTCTTCTATTCCGCTCCAATTGAATCTCTTGCCACTAAATTTTTTCATGACCCTTCAGTCTAGCCTTCAAAAATTTAACCCGATTAGGATCCCCAATATCTTCATACTCAAAATATTCTTCACATTCATTGATCTAGTCAATCAACTCCTCTGGGTTAAGATTTCTTAAAAATTTAGGAACCTTAATCTTAGGTCTTTTCCCGATCTTGGAAATGGCTCAGAAAAGTCTTTCTTTTTCCTGATTCACAATTTCAACTTCTCCTTCAGAATCTCCTCCTTTGCCTTCATCCTCACTTTTATCACTAACATTAAGATTCATTCCTCTACAAATCTCTTCTTGAAATGCTCACACTTGTCTCTGGAGTGCTCCAACCTTGGGTGTTACACCACCAGCTCTTCTGCCACATTCCCTTTGTGGAGGCATTTTTGTGCTGCTTGTTGAAACCCTAACCATAGTCTTGGTGCAAACTGCCTCACAGTCAGTGATATTTTTACACACTCTAGAACACCCTCTCTGATACCACTTGATGAAGGGTACTTCCCTTAATGCCACAAACACATAATAGAAACAAAGAAACAATAGTTCAATTTGTAGGAACAAAAAATGGGCTTCTTATTATCTCCACAAATGTGGAATTACAAATTTTAGAATTACAATATGCAAAGCCACATGGGCATTTTCCCTTACAATATTATGTAGGACAAAGCCTTGAATTATTACTCAGATCTACCCAGAACTACTCCGAACTACCTAAGACAACACTACAGCCTTCCTTATATAGGCAATTTTCCACTACCTGGGAAGGGTCCAGAATTTAGCCAATAAGGCCGACCAAACTTATAATTATTTTATTTTACAATTTATTACATCAAAGTCGGTTCAAAAGAACTTTTGAAACCCAAACAATTTTTTTGAAGGAAAATCATTTTTACCATTTCTGGTGATCGAACTTCTAAAGACCATAAGTCATCACCAGTTGACCCGATTGACTATTATGACCCCATTTTAGAAAGGGCACGAAGCACTCTACAATGCTCGACTTGCATAAGCTCTAGTGAAATGAAGTATCGACCTCATTCGGGGCCTCTAAAGCCTTCAAAATTGAGTTCAAAGTTTTTGTACCCTGCTACCAATACCAAAAATCTTCAATATCTAGAAAGCTAGAATTGATATGTCAATGAAACTTTACTGCCAGACTGATATGACCAAAATGAACCTCTAGAAAAAAAAATAGGCTATTCTGAGCGTGAATGGAAAACTTACTAAAAATAATAAATTTCTAAACATAGCAGCTCTACACAAGATAGCCCTTATTGAAAAGAAATTAGAAATATTTTTGGGTGATGCAAGATTTCTCTTACACCCAAGATGCTCCTGCATTAGTTGGATCCCTCAATATGTGTGGCAAGATTCATAGAAGAAGGCACTAAGGTCTTGTTCCCCAACTCCATTAAGGTAAAAACTATGGAAAAATTTCACTTGGCCCTGGTTGGATGGTTCTAAAACTTCAAACCCACTATTGATATGCTCAGAAAATGAGTGGGAAACCACTGGAAGCTGAAAGGGACCATGGTTACCTCTGCTATGTTAGGAGGAATTTTCCTCTTTTGATTCACAATAGCTAATGACCTTTCCCTTATCCTTGCAGGTTCATGGTTGTATGGAAAGCACCTCCTCACTCTTGCTAAATGGAAACTAGGGTTTGATCCTTGTACTAACCTCAATAGGATGGTTGTTGTCTGGGTCTATCTTCCTGGTCTTCCCCTTGAGTTTTATGATGAACATGTTTTTCAAATTGATAGGGAATTGTTTTGGTCATTATATTTATGCAAACTTGGTATCCCTCTCAAAATATTTCTTGGCCTTTTCTTGTTGCTTTGTTAATGTCCCCATTAACAAGACCCTCCCAAACTTTGTTGTTCTCAAAAATTTTTTAGGGAAATGGACCCAAACCATTGTCTATGAGAATGCTACCCTTTTCTATCAAGACTGTAATGCTAAAGGGCATACTAGGAAGGAGTTCATGGCACCTAAGTTGTCAGAGCTTAAGCTAAAGAACATCGCTCCTGATATCTCATCCCCTCTAAAGATTATAGATGTTGCTACCCTAGAGGCTATTGTCACAAAGGAAACCCCACCCTTGATGGGTGCCGAATCGAAAGGCTGTGGCCTAGAAGATGGAGAAATACTTGTGAGTAAGGGGATTGCTCCCCTAACATTAAATCAAAGATTAAAAGTGGGTACCCCGTTGATGGAGGTGGTTCTTAACACCAGTGACACTGACCCCCCATATCTAACCTATAGTACTCTGCTGATACCTAATGCTACACTAAAGAATGATGAGGGAGAATGGAAAACCCAGAAAAAGAAGGTAAGGAATAAAAAATTCGATGTTGGAGTGGACACAAAACTAGGATGGTCATCTGATAGAGTTAGAAGACAAAGGAGAACAACAAAGGAGATCACTGCTAGAAGGCAACAAACTCTTGAACTCACACAAAAAGGTAAGAAATGATTGTCTTCTCCTAGAACATTTGAGGTCTAAATAATCCCTAGAAACAACTTGTTGTCAAGAAGTATATTAGTGACTACATAGTTGATATTCTCCTAATTCAGGAAGTTAAAATGTCTTATATTAATTTTGATGCTCTTGTGGGGAGACTCTAGCCTGGGGCCAAGTTCTTTTATTCTGAGTCTCATGGGGCTTCTAGAGGGATTTCTACCCTCTAGAATCCACCTAAGGTTATGAGGGATGCTCTCAGCTTCTCCCAATATCACCTTGTTGTTTCTTTCACCTCCTCGGTGGCTCTCTGGCACTATTTCAACATTTATGCTCCTAATTCTCACCATGGGAGAAAAGAGGTTTAGGAGGAGTTAATGACCTCCTTTCTCCCCCTATAGGACTCTAATTTTATAGTGACAGGGGATTTCAACTCTCCTTTGTACCCTTCTAAAAAATGTGGAGGCATTATGGATTACACTGACAATATGGAGGACCTGTCCAGGTTTGTCAGCTTGAATGGCCTCCATGATGTGGATCTTAAGGGAATCGCCTATACTTGGACTAACAATAGAAAGGGAAACCACCTCATTTGGGTGAGGCTTGACATGGTCCTCTCATCTTCCTCTTGGGATTTTGGACTAATGTGCTACCTGTTGACTCTCCTTGTAACCACTTCTAATCACAATCCCCTTTTGCTCAAATGGTTGGACAGGAAGCACCCCTATCCTACTCCCTTCAGGTATGAAATTATGTGGACTTATCACCCCAAATTTTAGGATAGGATCCTTCAATAGTGGTCTACTCCTATTAGAGGTATAGACATGTTTTGGGTGGCCTCTAAACTAGAACTTATAAGAGGTATTGTCAAAGGTTGGAATAAAACTACTTTTGGGGACATCTTTCACAACAAAAAAGCTCTGGCTGAGAAGCTGGAAAATCTCCAAGGGAAGATGGATGTTGGTAACCTATCACCTAACCTACACACTGAGGAAGAAAATGTTAGGAAAAGATAGAAGGAGACGCTAGCTAATGAGGAAGTCTTCTGAAAACAAAGATCCAAGGTGCTATGGCTCAAGGAGGGGGACCACAACACTACCTTTTCCATCAATCAACTTGAAAACATAAGAGATGTAATTCCATTAGCACTCTAACTAATAATCTAGCTAATAAGATTTCTAACCCTACCTTGCTAGGAAATCTAGCTACAAAGTATTTCTTCAATGTCTTTACTAAAATCAATACGGGGAACTTAGACAACCTCCAAAACTAGCTCACATCCCATCTCCCTAAGGTTGTCATAGATATTAATAATAAATCCTTCCTCTCCAAGGTCACTAATGAGGAAGTTCATAAAGTAGTGTTCTCTATGGGACCTTTCAAAGTCCCATGCCCTGATGGGTTCCCCTTGCCTTTTGCCAAGAATTTTGGGATATTGTTGGTTATGATGTGACTCGAGCATTACGGGACTTCTTCATAACTAAGAAAATTCTTAATCAGCTCAATGGCATTTTTATTGTTCTTGTCCAAAAGTGCGCGGAGCCCAAAATAATGGACTTCAGACCCAGCAATCTATGTAATAACCTCTACATAATCTTCTCTAAGATCACAATCAACATAATCAAAAATTTTCTCAGCAAGATCATTAACCTTAATCAGAAAGGTTTTTTGCTAGGAAGAAAAATCATGGATGCAACCATTACCACACACAAAATCCTAAACTTTATAGACCATAGTAAGGCTACTTGAATGGCCTTTGAAATTGAGGGTATTAAACCAGCTATGAACCTTCCCCTAGCGGTCCTACAATAGTTTATGGATGACACCCTCTTCTTTAGCACCTCCTCAATCAAGGAGGCCAAGATGTGAAAACTAATGTTGGATAGGTATGCTACTGCTTCGGGCCAACATATCAACTATCATAAAAGCCGAATGTTCTTCTTCAACACTGAACCTATTGTTCAAACTAAAATCCTAAAAATCATGTGCTGCTAGGCTGATTCCCTTCCAGCTACTTACCTTGGGCTCACCCTAACTGTCAAAGATGTGAAGCATGAGTTTTGGAAATCCATTCTAGAATGAACCCAAAGGAAGCTGGCAAGATGGAAAGATAAGCTCCTCAGTAGTGCTGGTAAGCTCCAACTCCTTGTGACTTCTCTTCAAGCTATACCTTTCTATTTCCTTTCCATTTTCAAAATATCTAGTTTCATGGTTGATAAATTGGAAAAGATACAATAAACCTTCATTTGGTCGAGGTCTGAGGAAAAGAGAAGGCTACCTTTGGTAAGTTGGGACAAGGTTTTCCTTCCTAAACACTTAGGGGGTCTAGGGCTGAGGATAATTCAAAACCTCAATAGGGCCCTTCTATCCAAGATGGCTTGGACCATGGTCTTGGGGTCTACTGACTAGTGCAAAATTATGGAAACCAAGTGTATGGTAGAAAAATGACCACACTTCTATGAACCATTACATGCAAGGTTGCTCAAGAATGAGGCCTCACAAAGCGGCTCATAGCTCTCTATGCATGGAGTTGCAAGGGACTATGATGTATTTTCTCTCAGCTAGAGCTACAAGCTTGTGGCCTTGCTAGTCAACCACACAATGAGAGATTCAAGTGAAGACAAGGGCAAGAATGCCAATATCTCCAAGAATCCAAATGAATGTAATGCAATGCAAGATAATCTATGAAATGGAAATGCAAGCTATTCTATGAAAAGGAAAGAACAAGTATTACAAATCCTTCTTATTAGGCTATGTGAGATTAATCTATTGCATAAAAGGAAATTTAAGCTAAGAATGCCATGAAAATGAAGCTACTATGCAAGAAATGAAATCTAATTATGAAGCAAGAAAGCCATGATGATGCAAGAATGAAGACAAGAAGATAGAGTGTTGATGAAGATCCAAGATGAATGTCAACAATGCTCTAAATCTTCAAACTCTAGATGCAAGAATATCTCCAAAAGCTCCAAGATGACCTAGAAAACCTGTAGCATAACAATAGCATAAAAATTTTGTGTGTGCAAATGAGGAAGAGAGCTCTTCTTTTATAGGAGGTGAAAAATCAATGGACCATGGAGATTAAGAGGCAAAATATTTAATCAACGGTGGAGCTTAAAAGAGGAGCAATCCATGTGCACAAATATCCTCCAATGAGAAAATAAGAGTTGACTTTTGTGTCCATATGAGACAAAAAGTGCTTTTTCCCTTTTTATAAAATAAGAATAATGCTTTATTTGTGCAACTTAGGATAAGAGGAAAAGTGGGAGCTTTTTTTATTTAAATAGAAGGGGAGAAAATTCCTTTTAATTAAATAAAGGCTTAGGATAAAGTGATTTTATTATTTAATTAAAAGATATTTTTAATTAATTAAAAAGGAGCATGTTCTCTTAATTAAATAAGATTTTTATTTTTATTTCTTCTCTTTTAAATTAAATAATGCTCAAACCTTAGGAAATATCGAATTGATTATGATTTGATCAAGGAAATTGATATAATTGATTTTTGAAAATATTGATTCAGGGATTTGATAAATTACAGAAATAGGGCCCAAAGTCTAGGCGACCATTTTAGGGTGCATACATTTGCCCCTCTTTGACTAATGTGTGATCGATTTGGGAACACATGTAGTCAAAGAATGAAGTTGAAATGTGAGATTGATCTGGGATCACAAAACAACTCAAATGTGAGATCGATTTGGGATCACACCCGGACAAAACATAAACAAAGGCCTTTGAACATGAGGTCGAATCGGGATCACATTCAAAGTAAGAGATAATAATCTCAAGACAAAACCATCACCGTTGCTGTTAAGTGATAATCAAGTCCAAAATGGGAGATAACAATCTCAAATGTGAGCAAAAGCTCACAAAAGATGTCTGAATCAAGAAAATTGAGAAAATCAGGGATGAGAATCCTATAGATGTTGCCCCCTCGGAGTTGAAATCGAAATCAGATAGAGGAGAACAACAAATTGATAAAGATTTGATCAAATCATAATCAAAGGTAAAGTTCAATAGGTTAACCATTAAGCCATGAAAGCATGCCCAGTGAGGAAATAGAAGAATAGAAAATAGAAGACAAGAAATAGAGCGAATGAAAGACTAGAAATTTGAAAGACATGGAAGGAAGAAAGTCCCCTGAAAATGGAAATTATGCCTCAAAAAGTCAATCAACTACGTAGAAGAAGGAAAATTTTGAAACGCGATTTTGACTATCAAGAGAACCTCAGATTTCAATTTCGAGTTCGCAAATGGATCTAGGACGTCAAAATTAGCTAGGGGTGCAATTTTTGCATAATTCTGAGGTGTTTTGAAATTTGGTCAAAAGTCAAAATGCTATAGGAATAGAAAAGGATGTGATATGAAAGACCAGAAATGAAAGATATGATCAAGAAGAATCAGAAAAAGAGCACAGTTGACCAACTAGTCCGTAGATGATAAAAAGAAGAGCTCTCTCCATATGCAAGATGCAAAAACTAAACTAACATGAACCTAAGAATGCAAGCTACTATGAAAGTGGTTGACTTGCAAGGTCACAATGCTTATAGACATCTAATTATCATCATCGAGCGTTAGGTAGCGCCGTAAGATCATACAATGCACACTAGCATAAGTATGTGGATATGAATATGATCTTTATCAGATAGAAATGTGAAAATCTCACCAAGGCATCAAAGACATGTAGGTCAAGATGACTAATGCAGTGAGATTACCGAAGTTTTGATATGGTGAGATTATGTTTGTATCAAGACACATGAAAGTCAAGATAACTAGAAGCATGCACTCGCAAAACAGTCAAGGATAATACATTGTCAATCCATAGTGTCAAGTAAGACTAGCATAAATGCTCATGATAGTTATGATGAACAAAATATACCCACAAGCAGATAAAGAAATAAAACATATTCTCACACCCTCAGTCTTCTAGCGATGCATCATTGAAAACTTCTCAGGGAGAGACCACTCATCAAAGAAATCATCATAGATAACACACAAAGAAAAATAAAATCATCATATCTCAACAAGTTGATTGTATAAGTGCGTGTGTGTTGGTCATAGAGTCAGACTCTAGTTATCGCATCTGCAAATGAGAAATATCGTATCAAACTTAGACTAGTGGGTAAGACATCTGATAAGTGTTAAGAAACACTCAACGTAAGGGTAGTGTTGAAAAACACTGTTTGAGGTGATGTTGAAAAACACCTATTGTGAAATGCCCCAAGAGACAAATGCACCTAAAGGACCTATGCTAACAGTTATGCCCCCTAGACAAAGATAAAGACCAATTCCAGACTAAGCCAAATAAGGTCAAGACATGATGGAAAAATGGCTAAGTCTCGAGGACGCATGTGAAGAAATAGGGGTGCAAAGGCCTCAAGTAGCGTCTGTTTCCAGGTTTTCACCACTTGGATTTATTGCAATTTTTCTTTTTTTTTATTTTTTTGGATTTTTACTACCAAGGTGCCTATTGCTAGGTTTTCACCAAGGCACTTTTTCTATTTTTTTGTATTTTTGAATTTTTTGATTTTTTTTTTGATGAGACATCAAAGCATTTATTGCTAGGTTTTCACTAGGATGCTCTTTTTTCAGGACTTTTTATACTTTTTAGAATTTTTTCAGCATCATATATCAATTTTTTTTTGGCATTTTTTCAAGATCAATAAAATATGTACAAAGGATGCCCCCAGACTGAATAGGCATCAAACTCTTTAAGCAAGATCACATCGTGCAGTTCCAATGTGGCAAGGTGAGAGACAAGATGGATGAGCAAGCTGGTGAATGAGATGGAGGAAAGGAGAATGAAAGTGAATGGGGGGAAGAAATCCTCAAGGTCAAACTCCTCAAGAGTACCCAAGCTAGGGAAAAAAAATTGTCATAAAAAGCACATTTGGACAAGCAATGAAAGGCTAGCATGGGATAAGCCACAAAAGCGCACTACAAAAGAAGGAAAGGATGTAGTCCAAAAGAGTAGACATGTCAAGAGGCTTTATAACATCGTGTTTTACTCTTTTTTTATTAGATCAAGACCAAAGGGGAAAAAGATAGCGACAGGCTAGAATGAATGGAGGAAAATAAATATGAAGGTTAAACATGAAAGGAATGAAAGCAAGATCATTGGAAGATAGCTCACAAGATAGCCAAATGTTCATTGTTATAGGTCAACATTGTCAAGATCAAAGAGGGAAAATGGAATGGATGAAATATGTAGAAGAACTATGCATGATGCCTGATTGCCAGGTTTTCATCATGGTACTTATCCAAGGCACTACAAGGGAGTGGTTTTCACCATAGGACGAATTTATTTCTCTTTACTTTTGCTACCAAGGTGCCTGTTTCTAGGTTTTCACCATGGCACATTTTCAATTTTTTTCATTTTTTTTCTTTTTTTATTTTTTCATTTTTCTATTTTTTTTGAATTTTATAATTTTTTGGAAGAAAGCAAGCTTTTTAGATAATGCTCCTTGAAAGGATAAACCATGATATGTCAAGGATTCAAAATGATATGCTCAAAGATGCTAATAAGGAAAGGAAGATGAAAGAGAGAAATGGAGGATAAGGCTTTATATAAAGCGAGTGAGGTTGGAAGATAGGAGGAATAGGAAAATGAGGAAAAATGATAAAACATAGAAGGATAATGAATGAAAGGATTGTGAAAGGGGAGATGGAAAAGAAGGCAAGATCAACATCGACACACACACCTTGAAGGGTGGTGGGAGGATGGAGGAAATATGAATGAAGGAATATGCGAAGGAATATGGTGAACATATAGAAAAGGTTGTAGTTTAGGTGCATGGAATGGAAGAATATTTTTGGAAGAAGATGAAGTGAAAGTCTTTGGAAGCTTGAATGTCAATTTCACTTTTTGTTCAACATTAGACTTTTTCAAGAGAGACTTTGGAATCCATATAGCCTTAGGATTTTCATTTCCTTTTGATGATTTAGAGAGAATATCTTCAATGATGGATTTTGGAACCCATACTTGTCTTGTAGTTTTCTTCTTAGATATCTCTTTTGACTTTATGCCCCTATGTCGATTAGAGGAGACATGGTGATCTTTTCTTGATGGATTCTTGTATTGCTTCTTTTTCTTGTATTGAACATTCAAGTTACTTCCAAAAGACTTGGGACTTGTGGAAGAAGGAGGAAAATATGATTGGTTTAGATGGGTGGGTGGATGAAAAGGATTCAAGGGTATCCATCTATGTTGATCTTGAGGAAAGATAGGATATGGAGGGATGTAAGGACCCAAAATAGATGACGAATTAGGAGAATTAGGAGGGGAAAGTGAAGGGACATAAGGGCCCAAGGTGGAAGGAAGACATGAAGCCCTTAGTATTGGTGGAGGAGGTCCAAGGATGGATGTGGAAGATGCAAAAGGATAATCAATAAGTTCATCAGCATCTATATCACAACCAAGGATATCTGCATCTTTAGAGTGAGCATTAGAATTTTCAACAGGATTCTGAACATCTTGAATAGGAGCAACTTCTTCTACAGGATTTTTTAAAGCTTGCAAAGACTTAGGAAGAGAAGAAAGCGGAAGTGAACATGGAATGGTAGAACAATAAGATGGAAGACTTTGATCTTGACAAGGATCTTTGGATAGCGTAAGCATATCAACTTTCTTTTGATTTTCAATAGGCTTAACATCAGAAGTAACAACACCATTTTTAATAACCTTAATGGAAGTCTCATCTTTAGAAAGCACAAGTGTGGTAAGGTTATTTTGATTGTCAATAAGCTCAATAGTGAAAGTAGTAGCTTGATCTTGCTTAGGAGAAGACTTAAGACATGGTGGAATGAATGAGGAAGGGTGTAAAGGATCAAAAGAACCATGAAGTAGATAAGAGACATCATGGAATGGATTGGATGACATGGAAGGTTCTTGATCTTGATCTTTCTTTATGTTCTTTTCTTTATCATCTTTAAAATCCTCTTGACATGAAGCCACTTCTAAGGACAAGGAAGTATGTTGGGATTGTATGGAAGACTTTGGCAGAGATGGTGAAGGAATAGTTGAAGTAGGCATTGTAGGACATGAAGGCTTAGCCTCACTAGGTGTAGCATTATTAGAAGTATTTGCAGCCAAGTGAGGGTTAGCTTGAGTATCTTGAAGAGGTAGCCCTTGAGGATAACTATAGGGAACCACATGAAAAGCATTAGGATTTGAATTGGATGAAGTATTTGTGAGAGATTTGAAAGACTCAGAAGCTTTAGGAAATGTATGGGCATTGGAGGAAGTAGAGGATGGAAGGGAACCATCACAAGACAAAGGTTCAACATTAACATGATCTTGCTTGAGAGCGTAATCTTTATTTTCAGCATGAGAACTTTGAGAGGAGAGATCCTTTTGACGTTTGAAATCAGCACGGTAGATTTTCTTCTCCTTAGTAGGAATATTGTATTGTTCGCAAAAATCATCAAAGAATTCTTCAAATTTAGAATCATATGGATCCCCATCACAATCTACCCAATAGGATGACCCTTTAGTAAGCCTAAGCGCACGACGAGGAGGACTCTTAGGAACATAGGTGTCATCATCACGTTGCTCATTATGGTATGCTTTGATATGAGGAGTAAGACTCTTTGAAGAAGTAGAAGAAGAACGAGATCATGAAGAAGAGGAAAATGAAGACTTCATGGAAGAAGAAGATTTGGATAATGAAAAATGCGAATAATGTTTAGAAGAGTCATGATAAGATTTGGAAGATGAAGAATTTGAATGATGTTTAGAAGAATCATGATAAGACTTAGAAGATGAAGAAGAATGAGAAGACTTAGATGATGAAGAATGTTTGGAAGAAGAAGATCGTGATATGATCATGTCTATGATTCTAGCAAAGGCGTCAGATTCAATCATCTTTTCTTTTATTTTTTCTATAAGTTTATCACCCATGCCATATTTAGAAGAACCATTGGAGGAACAAAATTCTTCAAATTGAGAAATGAGTTTAAGATCATCCATTCTCAAGAGAGGTTCCTTAAAAAGATAGTTGAAATTCATGGTTCTAGAAGAGGAGGAATCAATCATGGAAGAAATGAATAGAAGAGATGAATAGAAGAAGGTAGACTAGATAATAAGAGGAAAGGAATCAAGAAGAAGAAGAAGAATTTCCCATGGGAATAGAAGACTTCAGAAGAACATGGGAAATGAAGAAGAAAGAAGAAGACTAAGAGTCAACTTGTATAATTGATACCATAACATTCATTGATATGTTGAGCAACATGACAACACCTAGGATCTGACAAGTGGAGGTCGTTTCCCTTGACTAACTTGGTATCTTGTTGTAACTGACATGAAAGAAAGAGACTCTTAATGATAAGATGACCTCTCAAAGTGTCAACACCAAACTAGGATAATCAAAGTTCTCTATTGTCCAAAATGAAATGAAAAGATAGAAAAAGGGGCTTTACCAACATTGTCAAAGAGGTGCTTCCAACAAAAGGTGAATACCCTAGCACTTTTGAATCAGGAGGTTGGACTAGGCCAAAATATAATTGAAATTGATTAAATGAAAGTGATTTGGACAATAAGAGCACTGAAATTCTCCAAGAATGTAGCTAACAATTCTAGAGATAAGCTTTCTCACCAAGAATAACCTTCTAACTTGACAACTATTTCCAAAGTGGCCTTGTAAACCAATTGAAACCGCCCTTAGAAGGCAAAAACCAGGAATTTGCAATGAAAACAAGTCTTTGACAGCAAGGTAGAAAACCAAGCAAGTTGCAAAGAATCAAGCAAGTATATCAACAAATTTTTATCATTGATCAGGCACATAAGACAACAATCAAGGAGTTCAAGCAAATAGTTTTCAAGCAATGGGAAAGGGACAAAGCAACCTTGCACATGAACAAAGATAGTGACTTAGTATTTCTACTCCTTAGAGATTCTACTTGTGTATGTTCTTGAAAATGTTTTAGCAGGCACTTAGAACACAACAACACCTTATCAAGCTGTCTATAAGGATATACATGGCTTTCTAAAAGGAGTCCTTGATATACACAAGGTACATGAGGCCCAAATCCGTAGATGAGAAGAATTTAAAATCACACACGGGGGGAGACAGTAACCCAAATCTCCTCCTTCACTTCTCAAAGGTATAAAGTTCTTTGAGGCTTAGCCAAGAGTGATATCAAACTCAATTCCCAAGAGAGGTGTCTTTGGATTCACCTCCCGATATTTATGCTTCGCCAGAACATAAGATTTAAGGTCATCCCTTGAGGTGGTGTGTCCCCAAGCAGGCCTTCTAAAAATAAAATTAAGTAATTCACTATCAAAAGTATTTAGAGCACTAAAGGTGGAACACTTAACTCTTCAAGTAAATGCAAAGTGAGTCCAAAAGTGGGACACTTAACCCTTCAAGTGAATGTGAAGCGAGTCCAAAAGTGGAACATTTAACCCTTTAAGATAATGTGAAGCGAGTCCAAAAGTGGAACATTTAACCCTTCAAGAGAATGTGAAGTGAGTCCAAAAAGTGGAACACTTAACCCTTCACACAAACTCAAAGTGAGTCCAAAAGTGGAACATTTAACTCTTCACACCAACTCAAAGTGAGTCCAAAAGTGGAAAATTTAACTCCTCACACCAACTCAAAGTGAGCCCAAAAGTGGAACATTTAACTCCTCACATCAACTCAAAGTGAGTCCACACCTTAGAAAACGAGTTCCAAAAAGCACAAAAGGGTTGCCAAGTGGAGCAATTAACGCTTCTTTCCTGTAGACCCCTCCCCTTTAATGTGAAACTGATCTTGCAACCACGGGGCGGAAACGAGGGGCCAATGGATTAGCGAGTCCAATAACCCAAGATAGAAATCTAGATCAATCACAAGTAATCTAAGACTGCTAATCAATACTACTCACAAATGAAAAAGGGTTGAACAATGGAATATTTAACTTCCCAAGTAAACATGAAGTGAGTCCACAAAGTGGTGCATTTAACTCTTCATGTAAAAAAGGAATGAATCTATGCCATAAATCACTCAATGAGATATTTGATATTGGAACCAAGAATTACTTAAGGTTTAAACACAAGCATTCACTTACACAAACGTGTATGAAAGCAAATCTATGTTCATTCATTTCCCATTAAGAGCATCAATTGAAATGTGTTCTATGAAAGCATGTAAACACTCAAGCCAAACACATGAGAGGTTCAATTTTAATCCCAAGATCCAAATGTTTTAGGGATGTAACAAAATACCTCAAATCCAATACTTTGTTTTAAGCATATTCCATGAAAGTAAGAGCACCTTCAAATGAACAAGATAAGACACAAGCAAACAAGATATGCAATGTATATCCAACTTATGCAAACCCTAGGATTAGATCTAAAAATTAATTTTTAGGAGCAATAATAACTAGCAAATAATCTAAATGATAACTCATCTCATGCATTGAACAATGAAAAATAAGTGCATACCCATCACAAAATTTTATTTTCTTTGCATTTGACCTAGTCAACAAGATCTAATTTTTACCACATGAATTCGGACCTTAAACCTAAAATGTAGAAAAGAGACCTCTATCTCAAAATAGAGAGCTTTCCAAAAATGTAAATTTTTTTAAAAAATCTCTTCATTTGCGCCCTAGAGAGCCATTTTACCAAAATAGACTAGATTTTGTAAATTGACCAAATGAGCTATGATATGATCTCTAAATTAAAAACATAGTGAATGGGTCCCCTATATAATTTGAAGACCTTTCTAGAAATGTAAATATTTCTAAAAAATATGCTGATTGGCGCCAGAAATTGATTTTTTATGAAAAATCAAGAAAAAATCATAAAAAATACAAATCACCTCTGAAAATTCTAAACATTTTTTTGGAGCTTCTCTGATATGTTTCCAACCTACAAAAATTTTTTTAGATCAAACCACCAAGCCGTTTGGGAGATATGATCAAATCTTTCAAATCTAGGGTTTTTTTGATCTCCAAACAAATCTGCACAAGGGTTAGCTCCAAAAATAATCAAAACTAGCAAGTGTTAGCTCCAAAAATAATCAAAATCAGCATGTAAAAAGTGGGTTGCCCCATGGTGGGCGTAAAAAATATATGGTGAAAATGTGACCACACTTCTATGAATCCTTACATGCAAGAAAACTTAAGAATGAACCCTCACAAAGCGGCTCATAGCTCTCTATGCATAGAGTTGCAAGAGACTATGATGTATTTGCTCTCAACTAGAGCTACAAGCTTGTAACCTTGCTAGTCAACCACACAATGAGAGATTCAAGTGAAGACAAGGGCAAGAATGCCAATATCTCCAAGAATCCAAATGAATGCAATGCAATGCAAGCTAATCTATGAAATGGAAATGCAAGCTATTCTATGAAAAGGAAAGAACAAGTATTACAAATCCTTCCTATTAGGCTATGTGAGATTAATATATTGCATAAAAGGAAATATAAGCTAAGAATGCCATGAAAATGAAGCTACTATGCAAGAAATAAAATCTAACTATGAAGCAAGAAAGCCATGATGATGCAAGAATGAAGACAAGAAGATAGAGTGTTGATGAAGATCCAAGATGAATGCCAACAATGCTCCAAATCTTCAAACCCTAGATGCAAGAATATCTCCAAAAGCTCCAAGATGACCTAGAAAACTTGTAGCATAACAATAGCATAAAAATTTTGTGTGTGCAAATGAGGAAGAGAGCTCTTCTTTTATAGGAGGTGAAAAATCAATGGACCATGGAGATTAAGAGGCAAAAGATTTAATCAACGGTGGAGCTTAAAAGAGGAGCAATCCATGTGCACAAATATCCTCCAATGAGAAAATAAGAGTTGACTTTTGTGTCCATACAAGACAAAAAGTGCTTTTTCCCTTTTTATAAAACAAGAATAATGCTTCATTTGAGCAACTTAGGATAAGAGGAAAAGTGGGAGCTTTTTTTATTTAAATAAAAGGGGAGGAAATTCCTTTTAATTAAATAAAGGCTTAGGATAAAGTGATTTTATTATTTAATTAAAAGATATTTTCAATTAATTAAAAAGGAGCATGTTCTCTTAATTAAATAAGATTTTTATTTTTATTTCTTCTCTTTTAAATTAAATAATGCTCAAACCTTAGGAAATATCAAATTGATTATGATTTGATCAAGGAAATTGATATAATTGATTTTTGAAAATATTGATTCAGGGATTTGATAAATTGCAGAAATGGGGCCCAAAGTCTAGGCGACCATTTTAGGGTGCATACACCAAGTACTTGGATGGAGGACATTTCTGTAAGCTCTTCATGGAACAGGACCACCCAAGATGATCTAAAATCTAGAACAACATTCTTAAGAGCATAAGTAGTTTGGAAAAAGGGACCTTTTGGCAATTGGGCAATGGCGTGGAAAGCCAATTTTGGGAGGATCCCTAGCTACCAAATATTATTCTAGCCTCCACCCGCTTTTCCCAATTAAGTAACATTCTCACCCTTGGTGTTGTAAACTTGGTCTCTAACTTCATCGCAAATGGTAAGTGGATTGATATCATTCCTATCCTAAGGGATAGACCAGATCTTGTCAACCTTGCTACCAAACTCAATAAATTACTCCAGTCTATTCACATTCCACTGATTGATCGACTTGTTGGGATGAAGAGATATGGTAGTGAGAGGGGAGGGGTGAATCAATTCCTAAAAAAACTTTCAACTCTCAATCCTTAAACATCAAATAGTAGTAACCTTCAAATATAAATTGAATCCATTACATGCATGATTCATTCATTTAACTATCAAAAGTAAATAGCATGAAATCAACAATAAATCAGTCACATAACAAAAATATTTTGGTAATGCACAAACCCTTGTTAGAAGGTAACACTAATACATTTGGGGGCATTTTGCGATGGCTATGTGTCGCAATTGCAACGGCTATGTGTCGCAACAGCAACATCCATAGACGTCACTATTTTTTAGTCACAAATTGCGATGTCTATGGGTAGCCGTCGCAATTGCGGCGCCCTCCCGTCGCAATGTCGCTAAGATTTGTTAGCGGCATGGGCGTCACCCCCCCGTCGCATGGCTTTGGAGGGCCGTCGCAATTACGACGGGCCTCCCAAGCAATTGCGACGGGCGCCTGCATCGCATTACGACGGGCTCCCATCGCAATTGCGATGCCCGTGGGTGGATTAAAAAAATAAAATTATTTAATACATTGCTAATGAACCACATTAATGCTTTTTTCTTTCAACAAATGAGGACAGCCACTGTAAAGACAACATGATAATGTACACTCACTATAAGGACAGTCACAAATGAGGACATCTCATAGTGACTGTCCCTAGTGTAATTGCCACTTGAATGTATTTCTATTCAGCCACATTAATGCTTTTCTTCTTCAACAAATGAGGATAGTCACTGTAAAGACAACATGATAATGTACACTCACTGTGAGTGTACATTATCATGTTGTCTTTACAGTGACTATCCTCATTTGTTGAAGAAGAAAAGCATTAATGTGGCTGAATAGCAATACATTCAAGTGGCAATTACACTAGGGACAGTCACTGTGAGATGTCCTCATTTGTGACTGTCCTTACAGTGAGTGTACATTATCATGTTGTCTTTACAGTGAGTGTACATTATCATGTTGTTTTTACAGTGTCAATATATGCATTATTACTTAAACTGAAGAGTACTCTAAATAATATGTCATTGTGGAGTTCTGATTGCTTCCAATTTGATATACGCTTGTTCTACTTATGTATCTAGCATCATGTAATAAAAGTTGATGCTTTTAAAATAGATTCATTTAGCCATGAAATGCCTGTGCATGTTACATACAAGATTCCAAGGCCCAAAACTGATTACTCATTATAATTCATGTACAAAATGATAATCAACCACAACGAGGCATGCGTAGGTGCTGCTTATATTTTGAGGCATCAGAAGCTCGTAGAAGAAACTTGACCAATGGCTCATGGAATGCAACAAACTTATTGCCTAAAACAGGAGCATTGGTAACCACAGATGATGGTTTTGAAAAGAACACTTCACCATCAATGTCACGTGAGGGAATTGCAATTTCTGATGGCAAAGAACTTGTAGTATATAAGAGAGATGCAGGTACAGATGCTGGGAGAAGTTCCCAATCTTTATCTGTTGGACAGGTTTCATCTGCAAAATAGATTATAAAAATATGAAAATATATCAGAGATGTTTGATATTGATACAAAACAACACAGATTCATTTCTTCGTACACCTGTATATCATAAAAATCCTTGCACACTTCGAAAAATTGTATTGCCTTTTACTTACTCAAAAGTAATTTACATAAAGCAGTCATTTGATTAACATGGATCCTAATATTCACAAGTACATGGTCATGTGCTCCATCGTAGCATCTTATAGATTTAGATCTGTTCTCTGAAATAATTCAATGTTTTGTTTACAATCCACAAAAGAAATATTTTCCCTCGTCTACTTAATCCTAAACAAAAGGCCATATAGCAATATAGATAGAACTATATAATAGAAACCATAAACAATGGTAACCTTAGCAGTAGCAAGAAATTGTTGCAAAAACTTTACCTTATCATACCCAGATTGTTGCTTTGCCTGGCGGAGGGAAATTTGATCAGTAAAATTGACACAGAGTATGCTGTCTCCATTGTCATGCTGGATAACAAAACACCAACTTTAATGGGCATGTACTATCCCTTGTGTAATTGCCACTTGAATGCATTGCTATTGAACCACATTAATGCTTTTTTCCTTCAACAAATGAGGACAGTCACTGTAAAGACAACATGATAATGTACACTCACTGTAAGGATAGTCACAAATGAGGAAATCTCAGAGTGATTATCCCTTGTGTAATTGCCGCTTGAATACATTGCTATTGAACCACATTAATTCTTTTTTCCTTCAACAAATGAGGACAGTCACTGTAAAGACAACATGATAATGTACACTCACTGTAAGGATAGTCACAAATGAGGAAATCTCAGAGTGACTATCCCTTGTGTAATTGCTGCTTGAATACATTGCTAATGAACCACATTAATGCTTTTTTCCTTCAACAAATGAGGATAGTCACTATAAAGACAACATGATAATGTACACTCACTGTAAGGATAGTCACAAATGAGGACATCTCACAGTGACTGTCCCTTGTGTAATTGCCACTTGAATGTATTGCTATTCAGCCACATTAATGCTTTTCTTCTTCAACAAATGAGGATAGTCACTCTAAAGACAACATGATAATGTACACGGGCTGTAAGTGTACATTATCATGTTGTCTTTACAGTGACTGTCCTCCTTCAAGTGGCAATTACACAAGGGACAGTCACTGTAAAGGCAACATGATAATGTAGAGAAACGTTGTCATTTGTATTTTCAACAGTGCCGAGAGAGATTCCCTCCGCGAAATCACAGCTACAATTTCTGAGTACGTTGGGTTTATTTTTCTTTTGTCATTATTATGTAATCTGGTATTCAGCTGTTACAGAGCTAAAATACCCAGAAATGAGGACATATCTGTGTTGAATTTATTGTTAGCGGCTTTGGTTATTTAGAAGTTTAATTTTATTTGTTCATCTTTCAAGCACAAATGTTTTGTGGACCGTAACATCTTCATTGTTTCGGGTATGCAATGAAATAGCCCTAACTTGCAACTACCTTCACGGTACTTGTGTACATTATCATGTTGTCTTTACAGTGACTGTCCTCATTCAAGTGGCAATTACACAAGGGACAGTCACTGTGAGATGTCCTCATTTGTGACAAGGACAGTCACACATGAGGACATCTCACAGTGACTGTCCCTTGTGTAATTGCCACTTGAATGTATTGCTATTCAACCACATTTATGGGCCCGTTTGGACCACAGCACACAGTAGCATCTACAGAGAAGAATATCCCAGGTGTAACAAGTTGTAAGAATATACCAACAGTTCTAAGAAGTTCCCTAGCACATAGTAGCATCTACAGAGAAGAATATACAACATGAGGGCAGCCACTATAAAGACAACATGATAATGTACACTCATTGTATGTGTACATTATCATGTTGTCTTTACAGTGACTGTCCTCATTCAAGTGGAAATTACACAAGGGACAGTCACTATGAGATGTCCTCATTTGTGACAAGGACAGTCACACATGAGGACATCTCACAGTGACTGTCCCTTGTGTAATTGCCACTTGAATGTATTGCTATTCAACCACATTTATGGGCCCGTTTGGACCGCGGCACATAGTAGCATCTACAGAGAAGAATATCCTAGGTGTAACAAGTTGTAAGAATATACCAACAGTTCTAAGAAGTTCCCTAGCACATAGTAGCATCTACAGAGAAGAATATGGGTCAACGAGGTTGACTTCAAAGCCATGCAATCTAATGGTAATAGTAATATCATAATTTGACATACTATCAGAAATACTTCCTAAATAGACTATTCAATCTTATAAGAGATGGATTCATGAGAACTATTATTTATGAAATATGAGTCAATGACTTTAATTAAAAAAATTACACAATCTAATTCTTGTAAAAATATCAAAATTTGACACATTGAAAATACCTTCCAAAAGTATCGTTAATTGATTAATATGAATCACTACTCATGAAATATAATTTTATAAACCTAATCTAAAAACTATACAATAAAAATCTTAATAGCAATATTGTAAGAAACTATTCCCAAAAGAAAGCCTAACAAAATTTGATGAAAATAATTTTTGTTTCACTCAACTTTGACATTCACAACTTCCTCTTTTATTATAATAAGAAAAAAAATGTCTTTTTAGATATACCTCATGAACCATACTCGAATAATCTATCATTTTTCTTCTCAAAAACATATTTGCAGAGCCTGCTTCTTTTACTTGTTTGTACTTTTATCTCTCTGATGGAAAGGGTTCCTTCAGGACACATTTTTCCAAGTTCACTGCTTGAGATATTTGAGGAGGGTTCCCCTGCTTGAGTATCCATCCAACCCATATTCGAGTAGTTCTACAATTGCACAGTCTAAATTAATAATACTGACAATTGAATGACGAATGATGATACATAGAATTGATATAAACTAATCCTAAAAACACTAAAACATTATTAATATATTTATATTTCATAAATAAAATTGATATAAAAGATCTGGAAAGATACATTAAAAAATAGAAAAACAGTAATTTATAATAGAAGGAAACTTAAATTGCTATTTAAAAAAAAAAAAAGAGTCTTAAATCTTATCATTTTGTTTCATTATCATCCATAAGTACACACCTCTAGCATAATAATTATATTTTACCACCCATAAAATGAAAAAAAGATTTTCACAAGAGAAATTGAAGCTAGATTATAAAAATGAACCATCTTATTGGAAACTGGAACTGTTATCATACCCAAAAGGACTACAAAATTTCACCTTATCATACCCAGATTGTTGCTTTGCCTGGCGGAGCGAAATTTGATCAGTAAAATTGACACAGAGTATGTTGTCTCCATTGTCATGCTGGATAACAAAACACCAACTTTAATGGGCATGTACTGTCCCTTGTGTAATTGCCACTTGAATGCATTGCTATTTGATGCAGGGGTATCCCTAATGCAAGCCAAAGACACCATGATTGAAGGAAGTTGCCATGAAGCCAAGGAGTCAAATCCTATCAATTGGAACATAAGATTTTCACCTTGGAGCTTTGAAGGATTGACTGGTGAAAGGTCCTTTTGATTGACAAATCAGAGTCTTTTTGAATGACAAATCAGAGTCTTTTTGAATGACAATAAATTAGAATAGGAGTTTTAGATGTTTTCTTGGTTTGTAATAAATATTAAGGATTGATTTTATCTCCTTATAAACATCCACTTGTTGGACACAAGACCCCTTGGTGACTTATAAACCTTGGGCATCTTTTGAGTCCTTGGATGAAATGAGCATAGTAAGTGTTTATTAGGTGTCTTTTAGATGTTGTTAAGAAGTTTGAAGGTCCAAAATAACTTTAATAAGGTTCCTAAAGTTTCACAACACATTTTTAACCTTCTCGGCAAAGTTGTTTGCAAAGTTGTAATGCAACTTTAAAAGTTGCTTAGCAAAGTTGACATTTGTTGGATAAACTATTCTAACCACCTAGATGGTTGAACCAAAATTTGGAGAGCCTATTTTAGGCTTCAAATGGTCGAAGACAGACAGAGAACCAGTATTGTAATCATTTTGCTTTCATAAAAAATAAAAATAACCCTGTTTTAGTGCATTTCTGGTGAAAAATGAACTCTGTACGGCTGTACGGATGGTGGTTGGATGATAAAATTTGCCTGGAAGTTGTAATAGTGACATCTGATGCTTTGGAAGTTGGTTTGATTGATTCTCTTTGTTTTATATCTAAGTTATTTCAAATTTTCTGTGCATTGTTTACAAACCCTCATTTTCAGGGTTTGACTGATGTAAAGACCTTAACTCACGTTTCAACCATTGGAATTCCTTCTTCCTTGGTGGAATGAGAGTTAAGGATGTATATTTGTATATTCTAAAAGCCCTGA
The DNA here is from genome assembly GCA_027943335.1 of Chamaecyparis obtusa. Taxonomy (NCBI): domain Eukaryota; kingdom Viridiplantae; phylum Streptophyta; class Pinopsida; order Cupressales; family Cupressaceae; genus Chamaecyparis; species Chamaecyparis obtusa. The sequence goes on along the minus strand of BSBK01007296.1, from coordinate 351,704 downwards.
GGCAGGGGGTTGCATCTGCATTTGTTGAGAGCGAGCCCTAGATCAAAAACTACCATGTTTTTGGCTGGGAAGATGGTAATCAGAATAAAATTAGAAGCTTGCATTGTATTGAGGACTTGAAAACTTGTGCATTCTTGTTTATCTAGATCAGGAGAACACTCCAAAACTCTAATCTTGGTTTCATACACCCATTTTCAATGCTTTGTTTTGGAACCCACACCTTAAAGCATGCATTAGGTCTGCGGACTCAATGAAGACATTGATATGCTGGAGTGGAGTCAGGGTCTGGGATGAGTTGGTGGTCTGTTAGAAATCCAAAAAGGGTACTCAGAAAACATATAACTTCTTAGAGTCCTTTGGCAAGTTGCAGAGTTATGGCTGCAGAGCAGGTTTGGGAGACCTACTAGGGTCACTAGGTCAGTTTGTTATTTGATGTCTTGGGTTGTTTAGATCACAACCAATGCATGATTCTTGTTATTTAGATGATATCTAAGGGGTTTCTAAGTTTTGCTATAGGAAGTAAGATCTAGAACCTTAAAAGTCTCTTTTGATAGAAAATCAGGGAACTTGTCCCTAAAAGGAAATTTGTTATTGAATGGGATTGAGTCCATAAGTTGTTGTGTGATCCTTGAAACCTTCAAATTCATTACTTTGTAGAGTTTAAACATTAACCTATAGAAATTAGAGCCTAATTGATTGGTTGAGTCATTTTGGTGTCTTGAAGTGGGTTGGGACATAGATCCAAGTTTCTTGCTGACTACTTTGCATCACTATTGAACCACATTAATGCTTTTTTCCTTCAACAAATGAGGACAGTCACTGTAAAGACAACATGATAATGTACACTCACTGTAAGGATAGTCACAAATGAGGAAATCTCAGAGTGATTATCCCTTGTGTAATTGCCACTTGAATACATTGCTATTGAACCACATTAATGCTTTTTTCCTTCAAGTGGCAATTATACAAGGGACAGTCACTGTGAGATGTCCTCATTTGTGACAAGGACAGTCACACATGAGGACATCTCATAGTGACTATCCCTTGTGTAATTGCCACTTGAATGTATTGCTATTCAACCACATTTATGGGCCTGTTTGGACCACAGCACACAATAGCATCTACAGAGAAGAATATCCCAGGTGTAACAAGTTGTAAGAATATACCAACAGTTCTAAGAAGTTCCCTAGCACATAGTAGCATCTACAGAGAAGAATATACAACATGAGGGCAGCCATTGTAAAGACAACATGATAATGTACACTCATTGTATGTGTACATTATCATGTTGTCTTTACAGTGACTGTCCTCATTCAAGTGGCAATTATAGAAGGGACAGTCATTGTGAGATGTCCTCATTTGTGACAAGGATAGTCACACATGAGGACATCTCATAGTGATCGATTGTCCCTTGTGTAATTGCCACTTGAATGTATTGCTATTCAACCACATTAATGCTTTTCTTCTTCAACAAATGAGGATAGTCACTCTAAAGACAACATGATAATGTACACTCACTGTAAGGACAGTCACAAATGAGGACATCTCATAGTGACTATCCCTTGTGTGATTGCCACTTGAATGTATTGCTATTCAGCCACATTAATGCTTTTCTTCTTCAACAAATGAGGATAGTCACTCTAAAGACAACATGATAATGTACACTCACTGTAAGTGTACATTATCATGTTGTCTTTATAGTGACTGTCCTCCTTCAAGTGGCAATTACACAAGGGATTTGTGTTTTCATTTGTGTTTTCAACAGCGCCGTAACCCTCCGTGAAATCACATCGGGATATAAGGGCAAAACAAACAAGAACGTTGTCATTTGTATTTTCAACAGCGCCGAGAGAGATAAACAAACTTAAAACTCAGACTTAAGAAAGATGAAGGCAATGCTTCAAAAGGTCGATGCCCTAAACATGGGAAAACACAATACCACCATTAAACGATGCCCTAGTCACCGTATCAATGCTGCCAGCTCCGTACCAGTATGCTGACTGCTCACTTTCATCCTGTGATAAAGGTAACTTCATTAATCATACTTGAAATGGCAGCATACGAACTAAAGCTGATGAACATTTATAAACTAAAAGTTTAAAACTACAGATTACAAATGTAGTATTTTCATACGAAAAGAACTTGATGTCTGAAATTTACCATTAGAAGTATCCAAAGGAATACCATAGTACTGTTGAACTTGGAGAATCAGAGATGATCTACACAGCAAGGTTCAACAGCTGTAAGGACTGTTACACCATCTTTAGCATTTGAATACATTTTCTCCTTGGCTTCTGGTGGATCCTCAAAGACCCCCAATGACGTTTTCCCTACAATTATCAATTGTTTGTTAGTATGAGATATTAATAAATAAACATTAATCACAATATTAGGCAAACAATGTTCTTGATGTCTGAATCTAAATCACAGAAAGCTCTAATAAAGCAGTTCTCAGTTTCACATTAAACTAAGTTTCAATTTCAAATGGTTATAATAATTTTTGCAAGTTATAAGTAGCTGGTTACAGTATATGACATAAAAAGAAAAAAAATCATTTCTATTCTTTTCTTATTTTTCTCTTTCAACGAAGCTTTTGCACCACACAAATGCATACCAAGAATTTCTCAGGAGGTTTCAAGACCATTGCATACCAAACTTCTTCTCTGTAGATGCTACTGTGTGTCGTGGTCCAAATGAGCCCATAAATGTGGTTGAATAACAATACATTCAAGTGGAAATTACGCAAGGGACAGTGACTGTGAGATGTCCTCATGTGTGACTGTCCTTGTCACAAATGAGGACATCTAACAGTGACTGTCCCTTGTGTAATTGCCACTTGAATGAGGATAGTCACTGTAAAGACAACATGATAATGTACACATACAATGAGTGTACATTATCATGTTGTCTTTACAGTGACTGCCCTCATGTTGTATATTCTTCTCTGTAGATGCTACTGTGTGCTAGGGAACTTCTTAGAACTATTGGTATATTCTTAGAGCTTGTTACACCTGGGATATTCTTCTCTGTAGATGCTACTGTGTGTCGTGGTCCAAACGGGCCCATAGATGTGGTTGAATAGCAATACATTCAAGTGGAAATTACATATATTATAATGTATCTGTCTAGTCCTCATGACTGCTCATAACAGTACAAGTGATATTTTTTTGGGAGTGGGGAAAGGTTCGAGACTTTCACCTGTATGAAGAATCCTTTCTACCTAACACAAAAATGCACCCCATAAAACATCTGATTGGTTCGAGTATCTTTGAACTATTTGGGTCTATTGACAACACTAGACCAGTGTATACAGAATGACTAATTTCATGCAAGACAATGTGATGCAGAGTGGTCAGCAAGAAACTTGGTCTTAAGCCCCAACCCACTTTAAGACACCAAAATGTTACACCTAAGCAATTTAGCCTCTGATTCTATCAGACCAGTTTAAAATCTCTGTACTAGAGGGACTTCAAAGGTTTCAAGATACTTCTAACACCTTATTGACTCAATCCCAACCAAGACCAAATTTCCTTTTAGGGACAAGTTCCCTGAGTTTCTACCAAAAGAGACTTTATTGATCCTAGGCTTTGCCAACCCAATCAAACATTTGAAAACTCTTAAGATTCCCTAAAACATGCAGAATCATGCATTGGTTGTGTTCCAAACAACCCAAGACATCAAAATCACAAAAAGACCTAGTGACTCTAGTAGGTCTCCAAAACCTGTTCTGCAGCAATAACTCTTCAATTTGACAAAGGACCTTATGAACTTATATGTTTTTTGAGTACCCTTTTTGATGTTCTAACAATCCTCCAACTCCCAGACCCTGACTCCACTCCAGCATATCAATGTCCTTATTGAGTCCGCAGACCTAATGCATGCCTTTGGGTGTGGGTTCCAAAACAAGGCATTGAAAATGGGTGCATGAAACCAAGATCAAAGTTTGAAGATGTCCACCATGCTCTAAAGATCTAGATTCAACAAGGTTTGAGGTCCTTTACTTGCCGCTACCCTCTGATCTTGCATAATCCATCAACTCCTAGTCAAGAACATTGAGATTCTTGACCTAGGGCTTGCTCTCGAAATTCTCTGGCTTAGTATCTTGTTCCAAAGCTTTTAAAATATGAAAATAAACCCCCTTAACTTGCATTTTACAAAGAACAGAGGATATCCTATGGTTTATTTGCAAGTTAAGGCCATTTGAATGCAATAACCCAAAAAATGAGGGTTTGACAGAACAACAGATAAGAAAAAGGAATAACTTTGATAATGTGTCTTGAATCTACCAAATAAACTCTCAAAGCATAAGATATAAATACTCTAACTTCCACACTGGTCTGCCCTCCCTTTCACATCCGTACACTGTACAGTGCTTGAAGGAAATGCACAGAAAAGGCTCTGAAATAGTGGCTCTATCTGACAGAGAGTCCATGCTAGGCTTCATGACTAACCTAGAGCACATTCCTTGTTATGGAGGAAGTTTGAATGGTGAAGAACTTATGGAATGGATAGAGGACCTAGATAACCATTTTGACTACAAGTATCTTATTAATAACCATTTTGACTACAAGTATCTTATGGATAGAGGACCTTGATAACCATTTTGACTCATTTAGTATCTTATTGAGCTTCACTTTGTTTCGAGAATATAGTTTAATATTCTCTACTAAACAGGGCCAACCACGTGAAGGTGGAAGCTCATTTGGCCCCACCCCCCTCCCCCTAACATCACTCTACATTCCCCGTTAACATCTAACATTCATTCATTCTTTCAATTATTAATAAAATGTAACATTCAATCAATATCACATGATAACATTCATTAACACATTAGATTCATTAACACGCAACATTCATCAATATGAAAATAAACACATAATTCATGAACATTCATTAGCACATAATTAAATTCATTGAGACATAAAATTCAGTCATTATCAATTAAGGTATTTAGATGACAATCATTTCTTTTTTCTCTTTCTAATTTTTTTTTCTATGTAAGCTCTAAGAGGAGCATCAGTGTTATCATCAATACCCCCCTCATCAGTTGTTTTGTTCTCTGTTCTTGATGATCTCAAATTCCTATGCTGCTGCAAAGGGGGGTCCTCTACAATAACAAATAAAAGAGTTAAATTTAAAATATTTAATTATAATTGTTACAGGTATTTAATTATTTTAAAGAACATAACTGTGGTGCTCTTTAATTACCTGATCTGGCCACATCATTTTGTCTAGACTCAACCTCAACATGCTCATGAGCACCGACCCCTCGATCCTCTACAGTTGCTATACAAAATGTTACATTAATCCAAACACCAATTGTAATTACATATAAAAATTTTAATAGCAAATGTATACCTCCACCACTAGGATGCACATCATGCGAACCTTCATTATGCATAGATTGTGTAGAAGGATTGTCAGGCTGCATTCCAATATCCTACACATTGTTATCATTGCTTTCTTAAAATAGATATACTCACTTTATATTAGAACTTAACATCAAATAGACTAATTGGTAAAGTATTCAATTTGAAATAAATTTCATTTAGCTTATTTACCTGTGGCTCAGATGCATCATTATTTGAACCTTGCACATGATTTCAGCTCGTAGCCGTTCAACCACGGCTCTATAGCCTTGTTGGAAGCCAATTCTCTTGTCCTCTTCTGTGAGGCATCTATTGAACTCTGACCCCTACATTTTTGCTTGGTATGGTGAATTTTACTTGCATTGTTTGATCAAAAAAAATTTCCTTGCAATATATAAAAAAATTGATACAAGTTTTCATTTACTAATACTTACAACTCGTGCTTGAAGTTTGGAAAAACCACCAGAGCCGAGCTTGTGTGTCCCGTGCTTTTCTAATCTTGCCTTTGTTGCCTTTGATGTGTCAGGCAATCTATGAAAAGTTTGAAATATGTTAGAGACCAGTACAGGAAAAATTTAGAGGTTAATTAGTACATAATTACAGGAAAAATTTAGAGGTTAATTAGTACATAATTACATTCTCAAAAGTATCACATACCTTGCTCTACTCTCTACTAGCGTAATTCCTTTTTTCATGTCGGCTTTATACTTTCCATCCAAAATCAAAGCCTGCCACTCAGCCTCAAGAACACAGGGCGGACGCTCGTGCCTTGGGTTAACCTCTAAATATTTCCTGTACTGGTCCTTAATATACTTCAAACATAAACCAGCTTTTTCAAGGAGCTTGTTTCTCTCGAATGCACGAGGTCCAAAAAGTTGGGTCATACTATGTACAAGATCATCCTTCAACTTTTTATCTTGGTTATTCCACCTTTTAAGTAAAAAAAAACATGTTAGACTCATAAATGAAGAGAAGCTACCTTTAATATAGTTCAAGAAATTGATGAAAAGGAAAACTATTCTAGCAATGATATGAAATCAAAATAGTGGTTTGGGGTTTTAGTTAGGATATGATGTTCCACCATGTACATAGGGTGGGCCCAAATATCCGCAAACACTCGTCACCAAGTTTTCACCAAAAAATATCATTCCCTACAAAATAATCATGGGATCATTAGTCGATGAAGAGTGATCAAAAACTAAATTACTATTATATCACTATAGAATAATAATAACTTTAAAGTACCTGGAACTTTGGCTACTTTTAAGGGAATGCCTTCATCGTCGCTGATGATCAATACGCAATCCTTCACCGTTCCCGTACTAGGAACACGAGAACATCTAGGAAATGATGTTGCATCGGGACTTGTTGCATCTCCTATTGCAAAAAATGAAAACCATTATCAAATGCCTCCAAGAAATAATACTTCAAGGGAAATAAATTGGTGCAGAGCACCCATGGCACAAACACAATCAAGGGATCTACATCGTAAACACATAACACTTAAACACATAACAAAAGAGAGAAAAAGAGGGATTTGTGTACCAGTAGATGGTGCAACAGTTGGTGCATTTAGGCTGTGTGTTGTTGACATGGCAGTCGGCAAGACATTTGTGGCTGTCCTGGATGGAGGCGGTGTTGTCATATCATCATGGAAAGGAGCTGAAGAATAAAATTGTTAGAGCATGCATAAATATAGAACGCGTGGACTAGCATGGACAAGATTGTTAGAGCATTAAAAAAAAAGATTGTTCGAGCATGTATTGTCAATGATTATGATCATTCCTATATATATTCAGTGGAAAAAACAAGTGGGGAATGGAACATGTGATCTACCTGAACCACTTGCAGTACCGGCCTCATCATGGGAATGGGGTTCAAAATTACACAAATAACTCTGTAAAGACAATGCATCCATATTTTAATTAATGTCATAAAAGAGCATAACATAAAAACCATTATTGAACTCTTGTAATAATTAAAAATTTCATTAATACTTACTTTAAAGTCTTCAGAAGTGCGCAACAACTCAGCTGCCCTGTCTTTTATTTCCTGAGTCTGAGGATGTATGGATACCAAACGTAGAAGTTCTTTCCCAATTTTCTTTAGCAGCTTATTAATGGAACCGATCGGGTCATCGGTCTCTGCTAAATCAATAAAAAAAGGGTCCACAAGGGGGGACTCCTGAGGGACTGCAGGTTGCTTTCCCTCTCTCCGACCACCGGCCCTCTGTGACAACAATAGTATTAGTATTATCAAAATTACTCCAAAACAATGAAGAAAATAACATTAAAAAAAATAACATTTTGCTTCTATCTAGTTTGCACAATTAAAATGAGTTTTACTTGCTCATATGTAGATGAGCTAGGAATATCGTCACCATCACCTTCGGGCGGTTGCTCCATATTGTGCCCCTGTGTCAAAGATCAAGTATAAAAATGTTAGCCAAAAATTTAATAACTAAATGGTATGTTGGAGTCATTGATTAGAAGTTGGTTTAATAGTATGTACCACCCCCATGATAGTAGCCTCGTTTGTATCTATGCGGTTCAAATTGTAATCAATAAGCAGCTCTTCCCCTGCACGTATTGATTTTATCACACAGATGAATACACGATTTCCCTCGCGCACCTCAAATATGCAATTGGGTTGCTTTATAGTTGACCCAGGTCGTGTACTATTTATAAAACCTGCAATATTCCCTGTTGCTTTTGGCCTTCCATCAATGTATATAGCCACACTTTTACTTTGATTATTGTCTTGCTGTTGTATATAATTTGCCGAGAGTGCATACCTACGCATACTTTTTTTATATTGAACAATATGCATCCAACTTTTGTAATCGTAACATGGTCCAACATACTCCATCAATTCAGAAACTTTGTTGTAAGACACCTTTATGCCATCCATAGAAAATAGGCCCAAACCATATAATGATGATGGTGCTATGCGATATATCCTCTCATTAACACAAAAATTAGTGTTTATTGGAGGAAGTTCCTTGGGTACCCAATGTTTCTGTAGATGTTGGTACCTCAAGGGCACCTCGATGTCGCCTTTCATCTCATCATCATAAGAACATGACCCCCCTTGAGCAAGGAAAAATTTCATGTGTTTATTGAATTTCCTTCTAGTCCTTTGACCTCTAGTTAATCTCCCTATTCTAGATAAACTGCATGTCTCACTTTCCTCTTCTATTCCTATATTTCCCTCACTCGAGGAAGACACTTCTGACAAATACCTATTTGCTGGTACCTGCAAATGGGAGAGATCTTAGAAGACATCAATCTTACTATTGATAAGTGTATTAAATAGACTTTCTATAAGGTGTATTGACTTATACCTGTCGATCCATGAGACTGTGCGGGATGCTCTTGAAAGGGGTTCAATTTCCTGCAAATGTAATTCAATTATCGTGAGCATAATCACATCATAATCATAATCACATCCATCATAAGCATCACATAAAAATTAAAAACATTAAAACGTACACATTATAACACTTAAATCAGGCTCACATTAATGTGTTTTAAATAGTTTTATTTAATTAATTTAGATTAATAGTTAATTTAGATTAGCAGTATTCTATTTGTAGTTGAAACTTGTAGCTTTTAAATAGATAATGAATAAACTATGTAACCATTTAAGACAAATATATTTCTATCAAGAAATGAATATTAAATACATTAAGGATTGATGGCATACCTTTAAATTTCATCATCATCATCCTCATCATCATCATCATCATCATCATCATCATCGTCATCGTCGTCATCGTCATCATCATCGTCGTCGTCGTTGTCGTCGTTGTCGTCATCATCAACATCATCATCATCTTCATCATCATCATCAGTAGCAGCATCATCGTCATCATCTTCTTCTTCTTCTTCATGAAAATTTGTCTCAGGAACATCATCCAATAATTATCGATCGTGATCATCATCTAAATCATCTTCTACTTCTTCGGTATCTTCTTCTTCCATCGCATTATACTTTATCGGCCTTCCTCTCAGTTCATGTCTAACAACAAATGACCAACCCGGTTTATGTGAAACCTCTGAGTAAAATACCTGCTCACATTGGCTTGGAAGAACATAGGGCTCATCCCCAACTGGCTCAAACGACCTTGTATTAACCATTGTAAATCTATTATCATGTTCAATAACAGTTCTATTAGGATCATTTGGATTAAGTCGTAGCCTGTACCATTTGACAACGAAGAGTACTAATTTGAAGGAACTAAAGTCGCACTCAAGTATATCATCCAAAATGCCATAGTATTGATTTTTAGACTCTTGAGGATCTAAGTCATTTCTAGATGAAATATTAGTCACTTGAAAGACTGCAGTTATTCCAGAATCACAAGTTTTCTTCGTGTCATCCAACACTTTGACGCCAAATTTTTGACCATTACAGAACATACCCTTGTGGTGTTTAACCTACAATAATATGTGAAACATGTCAAAATTATTATATCGTGAGTTGATAAACATACGGGTGATTAATAATTTTGTACGTACCTGGAAATCTCTTAAACCATATGCTAAATCTATTTCCCTTTGCGTAACATTAGAATCTCCATTACGATGAGCTTCTTTAACCAATGAAGATACACCTTCCCATGTTAATGTGTGACCAGAATGTTGACATCGTTCAATCCATACCGTCATCCAATCAAGATTGTTTGCAATATACAAATGTAGTGCATCCCACTCTCGAGCAACTGTACAAAAAAAAAATAGACGACTTACAACCGATTTATTTTGAAGATTAAGAAATAATTTATTACAATAACATCTTATAATTTATTACCTGTCACTTTCCTCAATCTACCTTTCCCCATCAAGTACTCCCCTTTGAATTTTTTAAAAGGGTCGAGATCCCAAATGTGATCTACATGGATATTTGAAGCAAACTTAGGAAGATATTCAGTAATGTACACCATAGTCTGGTATACCATGTATCCCTCTACCATAGAACCCTCAGGATGTGCTCTTTGTCAAACTAAAGCCTTCAAAGATTTCAAGTGCCTCTCAACCATCCACATTGACCTAGTGTGTGCAGGTCCACACAATTCAATCTCCTCAACTTGGTGTATGAGGTAGTGTTCTTGTGCATTGAAAAAAGTTGGAGGTAGACACTTTTGCATTTCACACAGTAAATGAGGAATTCTTCTCTTCCAATAGTTTATATCTTCTTTATGGATTTCTTTAGATGACAACCACCTACATTAAGAGATTCAAGTCACAAAAAAATATATAAATACGAGACTTTACAAAATAATATACAATAGATTACATAGCAAGAAAAACAAATCGCGAATATAATAAATATATACAACAAATTGAACAGATATTACTGCTTACCTCATGTATTTTCCAAGATCATATATCACTTGTTTGATGTTATTGTTGAAGTGCTCTGGGAGAGATAGAGGTAGCACGTACTGCAGTAATTATAAACCAATCATTTCATTATTTTCTAACATAACATAATGAATAGTACACATAGTTTATGAATATATTGTAAATACAGAAGAACATAACTTACCTTGATGAAAGTATGCCAATCATGCGTTTTGAGCCCTGGCCCAAATTCAATTTTCTTTGATATGAGATTGCTTATGTTCCCAGCAAATCCTGTGGGAAATCGAATTTTTCGTATGACTTCTTTTATGGCATCACTTTGCTGCTCCGTTAATAACCAAGGAAGGGCACTTACATTAATCTGATCTCTATTGCTATTTGAGTGAATGAAATTCTTCAGTGCATGATTGGATTCATGAATGTCATTACAAATTTTGACAATTTTTTCTTTGTCACGCCTTCCATCCAGTATTTTCCACAATGTCTCTGTTATATTCTTTCCAACATGCATAAGATCAAACAAATGCACAATTTGTAGGTCCTCATAGTAGGGCAACCTACTAAATTATCTGGGATAGCTTTTTAGTCCCTTTGGAAGGTTGTCAGTAGTGCCTTGACGACCTTCACGATCATCAATTACATAATTAGTAAACAAAAATCACAATAGAAATATATAAATTACAAACATAAACCATTAAGTGGAACGACATTACCTCGATGATTAATTCTATTATATTCCAACTTCCATAGGCGAGGTGTCATTCTTCGTGGCTTTGATGTAGTCTCTTCTTTCCCATTGAAAAGATGTTTTTCCATACTTCGATACTTATGATTCCTGTGGAGGAAGTGTCTGTACTCATCAAACACATGCTTTCCTAAACTTTTTGAATGACGAGATTTCATCTTTGGACCACAAACTGGACATGCAAATTTTCCCTTTGTTTGAAGACCTACAAGATAATGATATAATTGGATTATTAAATATGTTGATTTTTATAATTAGAATTATCATGCGCAACTTGAATTCACTATAACATACCACAAAAATGTGTTAGCCCTGGGGCATCATGTATTGTCCATACAAGTATTGCTTGGAATTGAAATTGTCTTTGTCCTATTGGTCTAGACATGTCATACATAGTGACACCGTTCCATAACTCCACCAACTCGTCAATAAGAGGCTCAATATATACATTCATATCTTTAACTTGATATTTACCTACTTGAATGAACAGTAACATTACATAATTATTGTGACCATTTTACTGTAAGATTTGTAAGTACATGTAAATTAATAACTATCAAATGATAAAATACCTGGAACAATCATTGCCAACATAATGTGCTCCCTCTTTATTGACATCCACGGAGGAATGTTATTGTTGATAACAAAAATAGGCCACACCGAGCAAACAGATCTCATTTCTCCAAATGGATTGACACCATCCGCTGCCAATGAAAGCCTGAGATTATGAGGTTCTTCTTTGAAGTGTTGCCACTTTTCCTCTATGTGCATAAATGCTGAACCATCCGCAGGGATTCGAATAATGTCATCTCGACTTCTATTGCGTGCATGGTAATCCATAAATTGTGCCAAGCTAGTACACCTGAATAATTGTCGCATCCGTGGAATAATGGGGATGTAACGAAGAACCTTGTGAGGCACCTTTTTTGTTATTCGATCTGTTTGATATCTACTCATATGACATATAGGGCATTGTGTTGCAAATTCATGTTATTTATAATATATAATATGATCATTGGGACAAGCATGTATTGCTTGATACTCCATTCCAATATCTTTCATAATAGCAGATAATTCTCAATATGAGTGAGGTAGAATATTTGATGGTGGTAACAAAAACTCGCCTATCAATCTACAGCAAAAAATATAAGTTGTTAATATAAACAATATTAGTGGTACATTATTCACCCTTTGTTAACTATAAAGACATATATGACATACCTTAACATACGTGACATTGTTATGTTGGATAAACCATTCATAACCTTCAAGTTCAACAACAACAATACAGCAGAGAGAAGAGTTGTTTGGGAGTCTTTGTATAGGGGCTCGTATGCCTTCTCAAGTAGAGGTACATCGAGGCTATCATCATCATCATGATCAGATCTGCTTGGACTAAATGTGTCATGGATCAATGTATTTATACCATCATCTTCAATTGTGTTTTCTGGCGCATGATCGTCATCTTCCATGGGATCATTAACTTCACCTTGGATATTTGCACCCCCATGTTCCTCCATATCATGTACTTCCCTGGGGAGATCAACCTATATAAAATTGATTAACATAAATAAACCATGATCTTCAACTCATCATCAAGTGATTTCATATGTATATAAATTGTTAAAATGATATAATGAACAACTTACCAGTGGATGATAGTCATGCCCCCCTTCAATGTGACCATTCTCCCTACAATGTCTCTTAACTATTTTGATTAGCAGTCTTCTACGGTTTAAGCCCTTACAAATTTTGCAGGGACAATAACATTTTCCATCACCTTTTCTTTTCAAGTTAGACCACAATCTAGCGATTGTCTCCCTATTTTTTTCTTCACTTATATTATTTGACATGATCGTTCTTCACAGGAAGCAAAAATTGGGCTATGAAAACTTCGGTCTACAACTTTCAGTGACTAAGCAAAATTGTCAAAAGTACACAAATCTTCTTAGACCTAGTTAAATCCTTTAATATTTTAAAAGTCTAGTTAAAATATACATTAGATTAAAAAATATACAATTTTCATGCCTGAGCGCGCGGCTACGACTAGTGCAATGGTCTTCTTGCTTAGCTCTAGAAGCTCTCTAGCAATCAAAACATATAAGCTACAAGGCTTAACAGCAATTTCAAAACATATAAGCTACAAGGCAAGACATATTACATGACATGGCAAAAGGATTAAAATATACATTAGATTAAAATATATACAATTTTCAAACCTGAGCGCGCGGCTATAACTCGTGCAATGGTCTTCTTGCTTAGCTCTAGAAGCTCTCCAGCAATTAAAACATATAAGCTATTAGAATTCATTAACTTTCTGTAATTGGAAAACTCTATTTGATATTAGACCGTAAACTACTACTATTCTCTCCATAAGAACTAAGTACAAAATTCTTTCAAGTTCACATCCATGATTCCCTTTAGATTAAAATATACAGCAAAAATAAGCTAAAAGTCTAGTTAAAATATTCATTAGATTAAAAAATATACAATTTTCAAACCTGAGCGCGCGGCTATAACTCGTGCAATGGTCTTCTTGCTTAGCTTTAGAAGCTCTCCAACAATCAAAACATATAAGCTACAAGGCCTAATAGCAATTTCAAAACAAGGGTCATCAAAAGAACCAAAAACAATGTGTGCAAACAATACCTTGTGAAGTGGTATAGACAATTAGAAGATGCTACTATGTGCTAGGGAATTTCTTAGAACTGTTGGTATATTCTTACAACTTGTTACACCTGGGATATTCTTCTCTGTAGATGCTACTGTGTGCCATGGTCCAAACAGGCCCATAAATGTGGTTGAATAGCAATACATTCAAGTGGCAATTACACAAGGGACAGTCACTGTGAGATATCCTCATGTGTGACTGTCCTTGTCACAAATGAGGACATCTCACAGTGACTGTCCCTTGTGTAATTGCCACTTGAATGAGGTCAGTCACTGTAAAGACAACATGATAATGTACACATACAATGAGTGTACATTATCATGTTGTCTTTACAGTGGCTGCCCTCATGTTGTATATCCTTCTCTGTAGATGCTACTACGTGCTAGGGAACTTCTTAGAACTGTTGGTATATTCTTACAACTTGTTACACCTGGGATATTCTTCTCTGTAGATGCTACTGTGTGTCGTGGTCCAAACGGGCCCATAAATGTGGTTGAATAGCAATACATTCAAGTGGCAATTACACAAGGGACAGTCACTGTGAGATGTCCTCATGTGTGACTGTCCTTGTCACAAATGAGGACATCTCACAGTGACTGTCCCTTGTGTAATTGCCACTTGAATGAGGAACAAGGAGGAAGTGATACAATAATAGGGGGTTGATCATTTTAAAATGTGTTGGACACAGATATGTCCTCATTTCTGGGTATTTTAGCTCTCTAACAGCTGAATACCAGATTAAATAATAATGACAAAAGAAAAATAAACCCAACGTACTTAGAAATTGTAGCTGTGATTTTGCGGAGGGAATCTCTCTCGGCGCTGTTCAAAACACAAATGACAACCCGCTTGATTTCGCAGAGGGAATCTCTCTCGGTGCTGTTCAAAACACAAATGACAACCCGCTTTGTTCAAAACACAAATGATAACCCGCTTGATTTCGCGGAGGGAATCTCTCTCGGCGCTGTTGAAAACACAAATGACAACGTTCCTTTTTTTTTTGCACTTATATCCCGACCAACATAAGGTCCATTTGTAATACAACATGATAATGTACACTTACAGTGAGTGTACATTAACATGTTGTCCTTAGAGTGACTATCCTCATTTGTTGAAGAAGAAAAGCATTAATGTGGTTGAATAGCAATACATTCAAGTGGCAATTACACAAGGGACAGTCACTATGAGATGTCCTCATTTGTGACTGTCCTTACAGTGAGTGTACATTATCATGGTGTCTTTAGAGTGACTGTCCTCATTTGTTGAAGAAGAAAATCATTAATGTGGTTCAATAGCAATACATTCAAGTGGCAATTACACAAGGGACAATCACTGTGAGATGTCCTCATGTGTGACTGTCCTTGTCACAAATGAGGACATCTCACAATGACTGTCCCTTGTGTAATTCAAGTGGCAATTACACAAGGGACAGTCATTGTGAGATGTCCTCATTTGTGACTGTCCTTACAATGAGTGTACATTATCATGTTGTCTTTAGAGTGACTGTCCTCATTTGTTGAAGAAGAAAAGCATTAATGTGGTTCAATAGCAATACATTCAAGTGGCAATTACACAAGGGACAATGTCATGAGCCGTGACATATTGAACTTAGTATAATAATAAAATGATTAGATGATATATAATAATCTATTATTAACGGTATATAACAATAATATATAATTATTATCAAAAGATAATAATAATATATAGTTAGCATAATAAGTAATATGTTAATTAAATAATATTAAAATATTAATAAATAATATAATTATGATTATAATTATAATATAAATTAATAATAAATAATTATTAATAAATTATATATATTATATTATAATAATATATTAAGTAATAATATTAAATCAATTATTGATATAATAATTTTAATATATAAATAATATTAATAAACCTCTCAATATAAAACAATATGTTATCACTATAATAATATTTATTATAATATTATTAATATTACTAACATCATTAATTATAATATTTAATAATAACAATAACATTAATAATAATAATAATAATAATAACGTTTAAAGTAATATTGAATATATGTAATCGATATACATCTACATTAAACATCTGCATTATCCATCACGATGAGGAATGAAGAAGTGATACAACAATCACTAGTCATTACACATCGATACCATGAGAGGATGATTAATGAACCAAATACTATGAAGTCAAGATCAACATGATATGAATAAGGGATAGGTCACTATGTGTTTCAGAAGATGTATTGATAAGCAAGAAGGATAACCATTCATATATTATAAATAATCATTAATTGCACAAGTTTAGACAATGACATATCCGATAAAGCAATATCAAACATGAAGACCCGCTAGCAAATATGCACCATCACTTCCTATGTTATCATGACAATAACATAAACTAGATTGAATTCTACTATCTATATCAATAGACACCACATAGGAGGATATCGACTAAAGGATTGAAAGATTATCAATTGTCTGAGATAAACCACATCTTGTAGAAACACAAAAGCATCAGTGATTATATCACAAGCTATTGATGAATGAGGCATCAGTCATGGATAATAAGTACAATGTATCCTTAAGTATTAACAGGAATGGAAGTCAATTTGAAGATCAAACTCCATTACCAGCAATCAACCAATAAATGGACAATTATCAGAAAATGATATCGACTTATATCAGAGTAGAAAGATTGGATATAATCATAACAATATGGGATAAGGCAAGAGTTAATATCGATTGACTAAATACTAATGATAGTTAGACCAAACTAATACAAACACAATGGATGTTAACTACTGGTTGTACTACCAATTAGGGAAGATTACCTTCATAAAAAGATTTGATATTGAGTCAATCTGGGAGTTATCTATGATCAGAAAATAATGAAATAATATTATGTGAACTATCGGATTATGGAAAGGTGTGATTAACAAAGGGACATGGAGGAAGAAACAAGACACGTCTCATTCATAGCATCTCTTCATTTGTTAAAGACAATATAAGAATGCATTCTCATCAGTCACTCAAGGCATCATTAGAACTTTATTTACTTATCCATATTTGGATATACTCAATAGAGCATCTACCTTTGGCAGTTTGGTTTCAAGTTTATCATTGCAGATCAGAGACAACACCATGATTGCACAGATAGAAAGGATAGTCAGAAACAACATCAATATTTGAAGTTGCAAGCATATAATTCAGAATCTGAAATAGCAACATATCACTCATAGTGATATTACACATTTGCATAATTACATCATCATATCAGACACAGCAAATACATTGTTGTAAGCAATACTTATTGATTGTATATCGATATTGTTTATATCAGACATAGCATCATTATACTATCACTATAAGTGATAGGAAACATCATATTCATAGCATATTTCATATCATTATATCTGACAGTGCTATTAAACATATTGGTATCAATATCATCTTGCACACATATTGTGATTGAATCTGAAATAGCGGTTGATATCTTAAGTAACCTCCATTACTTAGTTTAATTGTAAGTATCTGATAGAGTAAGTCTGAGAAGTGGAGTAATTGTTCCTATTTTCCAAGTTAGCCAAAAAGGGGACATTACAGACAATCACTGTGAGATGTCCTCATGTGTGACTGTCCTTGTCACAAATGAGGACATCTCACAATGACTGTCCCTTGTGTAATTCAAGCGGCATTTACACAAGGGACAGTCACTGTGAGATGTCCTCATTTGTGACTGTCCTTATAGTGAGTGTACATTATCATGTTGTCTTTAGAGTGACTGTCCTCATTTGTTGAAGAAGAAAAGCATTAATGTGGTTCAATAGAAATACATTCAAGTGACAATTACACAAGGGACAATCACTGTGAGATGTCCTCATGTGTGACTATCCTTGTCACAAATGAGGACATCTCACAATGACTGTCCCTTATGTAATTCAAGCGGAAATTACACAAGGGACAGTCACTGTGAGATGTCCTCATTTGTGACTGTCCTTACAGTGAGTGTACATTATCATGTTGTCTTTAGAGTGTCTGTCCTCATTTGTTGAAGAAGAAAAGCATTAATGTGGTTCAATAGCAATACATTCAAGTGGCAATTACACAAGGGACAATCACTGCGAGATGTCCTCATGTGTGACTGTCCTTGTCACAAATGAGGACATCTCACAATGACTGTCCCTTGTGTAATTCAAGCAGCAATTACACAAGGGACAGTCACTGTGAGATGTCCTCATTTGTGACTATACTTACAGTGAGTGTACATTATCATGTTGTCTTTAGAGTGAGTGTCCTCATTTGTTGAAGAAGAAAAGCATTAATGTGGTTCAATAGCAATACATTCAAGCGGCAATTACACAAGGGACAGTCACTGTGAGATGTCCTCATTTGTGACTGTCCTTACAGTGAGTGTACATTATCATGTTGTCTTTAGAGTGACTGTCCTCATTTGTTGAAGAAGAAAAGCATTAATGTGGTTCAATAGCAATACATTCAAGTGGAAATTACACAAGGGACAATCGATCACTGTGAGATGTCCTCATGTGTGACCTTTGTGAAGGCAAGTGCCAATTTGTACCCAAGTTACCAATATTGTGGCAAAAGTGGGAATGAAGCATTTAGGGGTCAAATTGGGCAAAGAAGTGTAGAAGTGGCCTATGTGAGGTCTAAATAGCCTAACTAAGTCATGGTTAGGGTCTTATGGTGTTTGAACAATAAGTTTTGAACCAAAATCCCAAAGGTTGTAACAAGTTGTCAATGTTGTCATTCACAACATTGACAACATTTGTGCAAGGGAGCATTTTCGAGTAAGATGGTTATGTAACTATATGAAACCATTGAATTAGGCATCAGATCAACTATAAGAGGCCTCCATCGATCTGTGCAAAAGGTTGGGGGGAAAAACATTTGGAATTAAGAAGATTTGTAGAGTAACACGGTTTTAGTGAATTCTTGAGTTTTTTTGTTTCTTTGTTTTCAGTTGATTAATGGATTAGATAGCTCGCAGTGTCTATTGGAAAAGTTAGTACAAGTTGTTTTTTTATTCTGTGTTGTGTTTTTTTTGAGTTTTGAAGCATTCCAACTAGTTTGTTAATTCTTTTGTTAAGTACCCTATCATTGGTTTGAACCAGGCAGGTTGAACAAATGGAGTCTTAGCTCATCATTCCATTGTCAATTTTGTACGGGCTCTTAGAATGGGTGAGGAGACTCCATGTACTATATGTTTGGAAGGAGGGGCCCTGGGAAGCTCATTTTCTATGTTTGCAATGATGTCCTAGGTGAGTCAGTTGAGCACAGTTAGGGATGACAAATCATTACAAGAAGATTACAACAAGTTGAATGCATTGGTTGCTTCAACTAAAATCTCATGGAGAGGTAGACACACATCTAAAGAAGCCCCAAGTCAAATTAGAAGATTGGGTGAGTTTCTTTGGCTGCTAAGAAAATAAACTCTTAGTCAGACTGTCCAAGTTGTGTCAAAATACTTGTTTTCAGGCATGGCTGTAGCAGTTGGTGTACAAAAAATCTAGGAGGAGAAGACCTTAGATATCTTGGAGTTCTCAATAAAGGGCATCTGAATCCTAAGCCCTTTAGGTGGCTTAATATAAACAAAAAGGCTTGACAAATGCCTAATTGCTAGCAGCCTATTTTTGGGTGCAATTGGCATGGTTTGATGAACTGGATTGAAGTACTGATGAAAAGTATAGGTGAAGGAGTAATATTGAAACCAATATAGGTCCTAGTGGCCAGCCTCTCCATGGAGTAAAGTTCTAGTTGAATGTGTTTCAATTTGTGAAGACAAGACTAGGAGTGTCCTAGTAGCTAGATTGGTATTGAGCAGAGTTCGTTGTATTTCTTATTGGTGTGCACTAGTTGAAGGAGTGGGATCTTGGGTAGAGATACCTAAAGAGTGTAGGGATAGTTAAGTACCCTATCAAGTCAAAACATTGGCCTAAAGAGACCCTAGTGAAGGATAGGGAGTGATCAAGACAAAGTGTTACATCAATTAACAAGATCATTTTTTGGTAATTGTGTACATTATCATGTTGTCTTTACAGTGACTATCCTCATTTGTTGAAGAAGAAAAGCATTAATGTGGTTCAATAGCAATACATTCAAGTGGAAATTACACAAGGGAATATCACTATGAGATGTCCTAAGTGTGACTGTCCTTGTCACAAATGAGGACATCTCACAGTGACTGTCCCTTGTGTAATTGCCACTTGAATGAGGACAGTCACTGTAAAGATAACATGATAATGTACACAAGTACCGTGAAGGTAGTTGCAAGTTAGGGCTGTTTCATTGCATACTCGAAACAATGAAGACATTACAGTCCACAAAACATTTGTGCTTGAAAGATGAACAAATAAAATTAAACTTCTAAATAACCAAAGCCGCTAACAATAAATTCAACACAGATATGTCCTCATTTCTGGGTATTTTAGCTCTCTAACAGCTGAATACTAGATTACATAATAATGACAAAAGAAAAATAAACCCAACGTACTCAAAAATTGTAGCTGTGATTTCGCGGAGGGAATCTCTCTCGGCGCTGTTGAAAACACAAATGACAACGTTCTTGTTTTTTTTGCCCTTATATCCCGATGTGATTTCGCGGAGGGTTACGGTGCTGTTGAAAACACAAATGACAACGTTCCTTTTTTTTTTTGCCTTTATATCCCGACAACATCGCAATTGCAAGTTAGGGCTGTTTCACTGCATACCCGAAACAATGAAGACGTTATGGTCCACAAAACATTTATGCTTGAAAGATGAACAAATAAAATTAAACTTCTAAATAACCAAAGCCGCTAACAATAAATTCAACATAGATATGTCCTCATTTCTGGGTATTTTAGCTCTCTAACAGCTGAATACCAGATTACATAATAATGACAAAAGAAAAATAAACCCAACGTACTCAGAAATTGTAGCTGTGATTTCGCGGAGGGTTACGGCGCTGTTGAAAACACAAATGACAACGTTCTTTTTTTTTTTGCCCTTATATCCCGATGTGATTTCACGGAGGGTTACGGCGCTGTTGAAAACACAAATGACAACGTTCTTGTTTTTTTTGCCCTTATATCCTGATGTGATTTCGCAGAGGGTTACGGCGCTGTTGAAAACACAAATGACAACGTTCCTTTTTTTTTTTGTCCTTATATCTCGACAACGTCGCAATGGCGACGTTGCCAAATGTATTGTCATCACAAATTGCGACGGTGTCGGGCTATATTTGAAAAAAAAAGCCAAAACCGCATGACATTTGCTTGTCGTCGCAAATTGCCGTCGCAATTTCACCCCAAATGTATTAGTGTAAAAACTGTGGTGGGGATGACACCCACAAATTCTTTACTACTACAGATAGAAAAGGTTTTCCTATTAGGGCTACAAGTGGTGATCACTTTTGGTGATCTTACCTTGTTAGGAGTAACATTTTAGATCGATTAGATCTACCTAGTGATAGGATTTTAGAAACACTACTTGAGTGTGCACTCGGTTAAGAGATTTACATAAAAGAGTTTTAGGTCTACTTTGTTAAGAGATTTGACCAAAACTCTATTACAATGATTAGAAAATAATAGGATATATCTTCTAATGACAACTCAATCTTGTCTGATACAGATCAATGACATATTAAATAAATATCACCTTTTCATGTGATGATCTCTTCTCTGAACTGCTGGGTAGCCTTTTTTGATTCTACTTAATCTAAATGTCTTTGGATTATGTTCTTCTCTATCTAATAATTGATATCTTGAAGTTGGCTAATGCTTCAAGAACCTCTTTTCTTGTTCTTAACTTCCTTGTCAAGCTTCCGTGCATACATACAAAAGATTTTAAATACAAATATATAGCATACTACTTTTTTTGTTTAACAAAAATTAGGTTACAATATCTTTGAGAAAACCCTAAGATCTATGGTGTACAAAAATAACCTAGATCTAGCAATTACATAAAGATCATCATCTCAATTATTGATAGAATCTTTCAATAAATGATCCTCGATCTTGGTAAAATATTTTATGATTCTGTTGTTACTGTCTACATAGATAAATGTGCCTTTTCTGATTACTATGCTCTTTTCTGTGATGCTCAATAAACATTGTCAATACTGTTCTTTTATATCCTAGCGCTCAGTGTCTAGTCTGCTCAGTGTTTACTGATGCTCGGTATCGATGTACACTAATACTCGGTATGAACTAATATCATTTTGTGTTTGGTATACCTTAATTCAACTCGGTGTGAAGGCTTGTGTAGTTGACCAATTATCATGAGTAGCTTAAATTACTTGTATTTATTGACTGAATAGCATAGGTAACTGACTAAATAACCTTTGATACTAATGACAATCTTTAATGCTCAAATAGAGATAACAATCTCCCCCTTTGGCATTAGTATCAAAACTTTAAATGTATATATACCTGATGTCTCAAAAAATTTCTAAGTCTTCCATATATATATAGATATCAAAATTTCAAATTTTTTTCTAAATTACTCCCCCTCGGTGCATGCTCCTGATAGTATGTAGTATACTTATCATTTATGTACATATTTGGCATATACATTGTTTTCCCCCTTTTTGATAATAATGTCAAATGCAAAAATGTATACTTACAACTTGTTAAAAATGTGCTAATGGGTTTTCTTTAGTGATTCCAAGAGGTTTTCCCATTCCTCTTTCAAGTTGGTGAGAGCAATGTGCTCAAGACCGACTTGTGCATGCATGTCAAAGATATTTTCCAACACAAAAATTTCTAGTGTTGCAATAAGTGTTTCCGCTTTGATAATGTGTTTCTCAAAAATTTTCAGGTAGGGTAGGAGCTCAGTTTGTAATTCAGTGACCTGATCACTTTTTCTTTCATCTTGCTTCCTAAGATCTACTATTAATTGCCTGAGTTCTTGAACTTTTAATATGTGCTTTGAAAAAGCTTGTGGCTCAGTTATAGCTACTTGTGTAGTGGCTTTGATTTCATTATCAAGCTGTTTAATCTTTTCACTAATCTCAGCAGTGAAGGTTTCCACAGTGCATAGCTTCAGTAAAATTTTAATTATTAACTAAGTGATATATTTGATCTTAGTGATTACCTCAACTAATTTTACCTTGTTGATTGCCACTTCTTGGCTAATCTTCTCTGTTAGCTTGTCTTGAATTTTTTATTCTACCCTTTCTTCTATTCTCTTTTCAACATCAATGTCTGGGGAATTTATTTCTTCAGAAAGTGTGGCAAGTTGGTCTATGATAGGATTATCCTCATTAATATGTACCTCTAGTATGACCTATTGTAAGATATCTCTTACATTTTCTAGTATCTCCTTCCTCTTGCATTCCATGCACAATTTCTCTTATGCAGCCTTCCTTGTGCACAACTCCCCATATTTTCTTAGTTCCTCAGGGCTTAGAGTCCTCGAGTGACAATCTGGTATAACAATAACTTCCTCTAAGATGACTGGCCCTTTTCCTTTCCTTTTCTTCTTCTTCTTCTTCTCAGGCTCTTGAACTAAGCTCTTTTCAATCAGAATAATAGCTTTTTCTTCTGCCTTTGGTGTGTTCTATAGGGTTGGCACATTATCTTCCTTTTTTTTCTCCTCGATAACCTGTGTGTCAGTTGACTAAGATGGAGCCTCTAATGTTATGTTAGGTGGGGTAGCCTCAATTTCTTTGGGGTCTTCTTGGCCCTTTGTTTTTGTTTCAATTGCCTCTTTTTCTTCGGGCTTGTTTGTTTCTGTAGGTGTTTCAGTGTTTTGTTCCCCTATAGTATCCATTGGTTTCTTGGGGTTTGAGCCTTTGGGTTGTTCCTTTGTTATTATTTCAATAGCTTCTACAATTATAGGAAGCTCACCTAGTAATGATGTGATGGCAGGCTCGGTAGAAATACCTTCATCTTGATTTGTTCCTCCTGCTACATTCACATCCTCATCATCATCCCTATCATCATGATCATCATTTGTAATATCTTCAATGAAGACATATGTTGCCTTATTCTTTGTGATTTGGATCTTTACTAGATCCAGTGTATCCTATGAATCTTTTATTTTCTTAGTGGCATCAGTTGTATTAGGTAACTCTGTAACTTATATGTTGACCTTTTCTCTATTCACTACCAGATCTGCATCCTCAACATGAATTCCTTTACCTTTATATCTTTGTCTCTTCTTAGAAAAATTTAGGAATGCTTCTTTCTCAGCTTGTTCTCATGCAACAACAATTGAAGTCCAGATGAGTTGACTTGACTCATCAATATTTGCTAAGTTCTCATCTAAGATTTGTAATGCACGACTCTTTACTCTGAATCTCCTAGCATATGTAGACATATAGTCTTCAATCTCATCAATGGACAAATTAAGAATTGCTTCCACTAAGGATTGTTCCCTCATTTTCTTTTCTGTATCCAGGGCATAGGGCCATTTCTAGTTTATTCTTTCATCTAATGCCTTAGGAAATTATTTTCCAAACTCAATTGGAACTTGTTTAAACTTAATCATTATCTGGATGATTGCTTCTTCAATAGTATTCTGATTAGGTAGACAAATTGTCAAACTGACTGAGTTTAGGATCAGTTAGTTCTCCTATCTCAATTATGTCTACAACAACCTCATCAATTGACCTTTCCTTGTTCCTGACCACCTTGAATTTTTCATTATCATTTTCCTCTTCCTCAAGGTCTTTCTTACCTCTTATGAGTCTTCTCCTTTTCTTCGGTGTTGTTGCTGCCTTGGTTCCTCTTTTAGAGTGAGTCTTTTTCAGTGAGGCAACCTTAGGTTTAGAAATATTTTCAACTCCCTTTTTCAAAGGTGATGAAGCTATAGTAACTAACCTTGTTTTTGATCTTGACTGAACTGGTGACTACTTCTTCTTTGGAGTTTGAGTGGGAGAAACCGGTGTGGAATCTTTCTCATTGTTGAACTCAGTTTCTTCACTGTCATGTGGTTTGTCAATCAATAGTAACTAAACTTTAGTTGTAGTCTTAATCGGTGACTCGTCTGATGAGTTAGATTCATCTCCAAAATTTTCAACTAGAGTTTTCATCATCTTTTTGGACTTTTTGGTAATTTTACCAATCACAAGATTAGTCTTTATTCTAGACTTAGCTTCCTCATATGTTCCAAACTTTTATGCATTCTTGTCCTTCGGTGTGGCTAAGAGAGCCTTGATTGATTTGGAGGCTAAATAGATATCCATTTCATATCCCATGGGGGCAACCCATTTAGTTCTAGGCTCCACAGCCTTTATGAAAGTGCAGTCGGTGTCCACAATAAAACATATATCCTCTTCATATTTATCTACTAAGGAACTAGGAATCCTATCTCGTAGATTCATCTTAACCTTAAAATCTTCAAAATATTCATCTAAAAATTTATTCATGTTATCTTCCAAACTGTGCATCATATAAAAAATCTGTACTGTAATCAGTTTTTTGGTAGACCAGTTCACATTACCGACACCAGGGAAATACCTCTGAAGATAGAAAAATAAACATACTAGGAGTGAACCAAACTTACATGTATTCGACTTTACCAATCGAATAGTCTTCATATTCTCCTTTACTTGATTTAGTAGTAACTTGGCAAGGTCCAACTAGTGATCTTTCTTAATCATCTTGTATGCCATATCCACAACACTACAAGGTACATTGTTTAATCTCCTCAACTGATAAATTTTGTAGCCAATAAAATGTGAAGCATACTTGACCTTTGGGTCATTGATAGTAGCAATTTTAAGTGCTCGGCCATCCCATGCCACTCTAGTGTTCTTCTCAATGTCAACTCTTGAGGCACTACAAAATACCTTGGCCTTGTTGGTAGTCGGGTAACCTATAACCCTATGAACCATTTTCTTCATTATCTTAACTAGTGTATCCAACTAGAACATTCCATCATGATATTTACTTAATACAACCCTAATCCATTTGATTTTAAATCCCTTTGGGAAATTTAGGGCATTTGTTAATCCCGTCTTCTTAACTTGCATAAACTATGGTTTTAGCTTTCCATCCTTGTCGCAAAGTTGTTGATATGCCACCATTATCTCAAAATCTCCAACTTCCCTAATTTTATAGTTTATATATGATCTAACATCCTTAATCAGCAAAACCCTAGGTGGGATACTCGAAAAAGTTCCCACTGAATCCATTTTTTATGTGACTTCCGGATGAAGCTTGTATTTAGGTTCATCACAATTTGCTGAAACTATCAGATTAACTTCCTCTTCAACATTATTTGATTTCTCATAGTAGATGTGGATGCCATTGTGCTTAACTTAGGGTTTCGGTGAAAATAAGTTATGAATGTGCTCGGTAGTAGATAAACTTACTCAGAAATAGTGAAGAATGTGCTCGGTTTGATCTACAAAGGCTTTGAATCCTTCAGAAAAATCCTTTAGCTCAAACTTGCTCTGTGAAATCTTCTCTCTTCTAAATTGCTTTGTGAAAGATGAATAACCCTTCAGTCTATATATAGAATTTTTTGTATTCCCACTAAAAAGTTTTGCAATAAGTGCTTGATCTACTTCTGGTATGATGACAACTGTCAACTCAATGACTACCACAAAACATTAGCAACTTGATTAACAAGCAATTTTCACTCGATTAATATTGATACTTGGTTAACCTTGGATGATGATTACCGATGGGTAACCATTTACTCAGTCTTACATATACTGACTGTATGACTTTGTTAGCTCAAAATACATAAACCACAATGCATCTTTATTCATGTAGATTTGGTATGTACCCATTAAATATAAGGAACTGTATGTATGATAAATCAATTTGCAATATCAATTCCATACATACCTTTATGAATTTAGGTGGAGGTACCAATGTCACCCAATCTAGTGGATGAGGTTTTACCGATAGCATTACTTGACTCAGCATTCTCATTTGATGCCTTTCTCCACATAGTGTTTCTTATTCTCATGATATCTTCAATAGTGTGACCACTCTCAAATATATGTCCTTCTTATGGTGCTCAGTCTCTGCAATCCTTGCTTAGGTGACCAAATTTATGACAATGTAAGCATGCCACTCCAATGCTTGTCCAAATTTGTGATTGTCCAGCCCATCTTTTCCTCATACAATTTGCTGCAATGTGTCCATATCTACCACATGTAAAACAACTAGCCCATGTGTTGTAATCCCAAACATAAGAATTACCTTATCTCTTTGGTTGATAAGGTTTGGGTTTGCTCTTCTATTTTGGTGTCCAGACTTGCTTCATCTTAGCTTTACACTCTTGTGCAGTGTGTCCTTGTTTGTTGCAAGTATAACAAAGTTTCTCCATGGTAGGATTGTTAGCATTCTTATCTAGTCTTTCTCTACACTCATAAGCTTGATGTCCAAATTTACCACAATAATAATAATAACCATTAAACTTAGGAGTGACTGGAGGTTTACCTTATTCTTTTATTCTGCAGACATTTGAAGTATGTCCCAATTTGCCACAGTGATAGCATGACAACATCTTAGGTCTTTGATCTTGATAGTTGTTGACTTGTTCAACTTTCTTGGATGATTCTCCTTCTCTGGTATAGACTAATCTAGCTTTTCTTCCAAATCTTCTTTGATTAGTCAGAAAATCATCAATCTTTTTGGAACTATCTTCAACCAGTTTAATCATTTCATTATGTTGTTGTTGTATCTTTACTTCATTTCTCAGTTTCTCATTCTCTTCTCTGAGTATTCCAATATCTTCAAGTTTTCTTGACAATTCACCATTGACTCAGTTGACTTCCTGATTCACAATCATCATCTGACTGGAAATTTTGAAATGGTGCTCAGTGAGTCTTTGTATCTCACTTTCTTTTGCTTGAAGTTTTTTAGTTATCTATCTTCAGTCTTCAACAACTATATTCCTTTCTTTCTCAGCCTATCTAGCATTGTTCATTACATCTATTATTCTTACCATCTGTGATTCTTAACCGATTTGTAGGGCTTTCACTTGTTCAGTGAAGTGAAGATACTTTTCAGATAAATAAGAGATTGCACTTTTAGATCCATAAAAAATACTTCTTGAACTAGATCCAATGTTATTAAATACATCATCAATCTCTTCTTCATGGTAACTAATGTCATTATCCGTAATAGCCACATTCTTCTTCTGAACCAGTAACTTTTTCAAGTCATTCTTAGCTTGCTTATACTGTTCTATGAACATCTACATCTGAATCTTCTGATTCTCTAATGTTTTATCCAACTTATACCTCTCCATGGTTAGATCTTTACTCTTTAGTGGTTAAACTATCTAATAAGAGATCTAAGCTCTAATACCAATTGTTGGGATGGAGAGATAGGGTACTGAGAGGGGAGGGGTGAATCAATGCCCACAAAAACTTTCAACTCTCAATCCTTAAACAACAAACAATAGTAACCTTCAAATATAACTTGAATCCATTACATGCATCATTCATTCATTTAAAAATCAAAGGTAAATAGCATGAAATCAACAATAAATCAGTCACATTACACAAATATTTTGGTAATGCAGAAACCCTTGTTACAAGGTAAAAACTGCGATGGGGATGACACCCACAAATTCATTACTACTGCAGGTAGAAAAGGTTTTCCTATTAGGGCTGCAAGTGGCAATCACTTTTGGTGATCTTACCCTATAAGGAGTAACATTTCAGATCGATTAGATCTACCTAGTTATAGGATTTTAACAATACTACTTGAGTGTGCACTCGGTTAAGAGATTTACATAAAAGACTATTAGGTCTACTCTGTTAAGAGATTTTATCAAAACTCTATTACAATAATTAGAAAATAACAAGATATATTTGCTAATGATGACTCAACCTTGTCTGATACAGATCAATGAAATACTGAATAGATATCACCTTTTCATGTGATGATCTCTTTTCTAAACTTCTCAATAGCCTTGTCTGATTGTGCTTAATCTAAATGTCTTTAGATTCTGTTCTACTCTATCTGATAACTAATATCTTGAAGTTGGCTAATGCTTCAAGAACCTCTTTTCTTGTTCTTAACTTCTATTAGAATTAATCTTTCTTTAGTGAAATATGTAATTAAAAGATAAACCAAGGTATCCTATATTGTATTTGTCCTCTAGTCCAAGTAGGAGGACATGTCACATATTTGTAATTTCTTTTATAAGGAAAATAGATATTCCTCTCTAAAAAGAATCTCACATTTATCTCACACACAACATGAATGTGGCAATCATCTAAAATGGGAGTTACATGCAAACTCCTCCACTCATCTCTACTTAAAGAGATGCCTCTCACACACTTGCTCAATAATCTTATCTCTTCTCTCATTCTTCCTCTCCATATTGTAATGAGCTTTGAGCTCCATTCCTTTCTTCTTCTTAGGCTTTGAGCCTCATTCATAATTCACAATGGGTTTTTCTTTTCTTTTCCCCTTTCAAAAATCCTTTAGTTCTTGTTGTTCTTGGAGTACTTTGTTGATCTTGTGGCTTGATTCTTTGAAGCATTTACTCTCTCTCTCTCTCTCTCTTGGTGATCTTGGTAAATTTTATTTCATGCACTCACACTTGGGTTCTTTCATTTCCTCTACTTCTTTTTAATAATTTCTAATATGGTATCAAAGCTGATTTAACCCTTGTTTGTTGAGTGTTGCATGTAGGGAATTTGAAGAATATTTCAGTTGTGAAGGAGAATTTTTTTTTGTATTCTAACCATTATTTTGCAGATTTTACTTCATTATTCTTTTTGCAAATCTAACATATTAGTTTTGGATGACTTGCTGCCAGATCTAAGTCCATTTATTCTCTTTTCAAGTTTTATTAAATATGTTTCTAACATTTCTTGCAGGATTCAAATATCTTCATATTTAGTTTTTTAATCCTTGTGCATGCATACGATTCTATTTTCTTTACAAGCGTATCCTCATATTTTATTTCTGTTGATCAAATCTCTTTTCTTTGCAGGCTATTCTCTGTGATATCTTTGGTTTCTATTTTCTTTTTTATATGTCCATCTGTTGTTTATTATTTCATTTATCTAGCTACAACTCTTTTTTTAAAAAAAATGTCTATACTCATACATAGTCATTTTGCATTCATTTTTATGGATATATAAGAGTGAATCTAGAAAATTTGCGATTTGGGTTTTGTGCAGAATCTTTCATTTTAGCCATTTAGCGAGTAGTTTTCCAAGTTTTTCCCTCATTTGAGAAAAACACAAGGTTCTTTATAGACATTTTTTTACAAATTCATCTTAGTGTTGCGTTTTTCGAGCTTGTTCAACAAAAAATCATTTTTTCCTACAACATATCATTCATCTTTTTTATCATTATAACAAAAAAATGTTTTTGATCATTTATCCAACAATAATCAAATCATGTTTTTTAACAACATATGTAATAAAACGTTTCTTGATCAGCAATTTTAGCAATTGATCAGATTTTCTGCAATGTTTTTGGTCTCTAAATGTTTTCTTCTTTAAATAGATTTTTTTAAAGATTTCATTCAAACTTGTCATATTCTGGCAATTATTTTGACTGCGTTATCCAGCTAATAATAACATTTTTTCATCTGCATTTTTCTGAAATCTATTTTTATTTAATCTTATTTTAGCTTGGGAGAGGTTATTATTAGATTCTTATTGCTTCAATCAAAATTAGTTCTAATCATTTCTTTGCAGGCATCTTTATCATGATAGCTTGTTTAAAATTAGTTCTAAAATAGTTATGAGATTCTTTGTTTCTTATTTATCCTTATTTAGTTCTAAGTTTGAACTTTTTCTTTCAATCTTTAACTAATTTCAATCTTTGTCTCATTTAAACATTTATTCTTATTGTCATATTTAAGTTCTTATTATTAAATTGTTAATTCATAAATAAATTGATAAGTTTATTATTAATAATTTTATTAATTAATTATTAATAGGTGTTATTAATAAATTATTAAGTTTTATTTAAATTTTTGTGTTTCGATAGTTTAAAAATTTACATGTAATAGTTTAATTTTTTATCCTCACACTTTATTTTCTCTAATCAGATCTTTGTTCCTCGCTCTAATTTCTCTAACTAATTTTGTTTCTTCATTATTGATCATTTAAATTCGACATTTAATTACATTTTAATTATTTTAACAAAAAATTTATTATTAAATTTCTCTATTTAGATCCTTGTTAATTTTAAACTAAATTCAGGATCTCAATTTTATTCCTCTATCAAATTTGTGTTTCAAAGGTTATCTTGAACCATTTCTTCTTTCAATTAACTAATTTTTACATTTAAGTCGTTATTTCATTTTTTTTACTAAAGTGTTTTATCAATTTGAATCATCTCATCTAAAGGGGAATTAATTTCTTTAAGATGTCTACCCTCATTCCTGAAATCAAACTAACAAGTTCTAACTATCATCAATGAAAAACTCATGTTTCATTTCTATTATGTTTTAAACATTTGCTTGAAGTTGCGACATATGTGACTATTGAACCAGTCGGCTCTGCTGCTCAAACTACCAAAGATGCATGACAAGTTAAAAATGATGAAGCACTCAGTCTAATTGGACTCTCCATCAGTCCTAATCTCTATGTCTTGATTGGACATTGCACCAAAACTCGCGTGGCATGGGACATCTTGAAGCAAACCTACGATAGCTCCTCTGAATCACGTAAGATTCAACTCCAAGACAACTTGGAAGACCTAAGGTATACTGATTTTAAATCTATGGATGAATTTTTACTCAAGTTTGATGCTATTAGAACTCAATTGAATGGTTTAAATGTTACTCTTACAGATATTAGATTAATTACTATAATTCTTAAGAAATGTCTCCCTAAAGAGTTTCAACAATTTATCACTAACATCCACTCTCAACTTTCTATTTCTAGTTTAGCTTCTCTTTTAACTTATCCTATTTTTCAAAATTTATTACGTCAAGAGGAGGCTAAATTGTTGCAATTTGGTACTATTAAATCTATTGAACATGCTTTTGTATCTAAAACTCAAAATCTAAATAATAACTCACATACTAATCATCATAACAATAATTATTCCAATAACAACAATAATTATCTTAACAATAATCATCATAATAATGGTTATTCAAATAATCATGATTATCATAACAATTATAATAGACACCATTGTAATTATTGTGGGAAAGTTGGTCATGTGATCAATAATTATTTTAAGAAGCTTAAATTTGAAAAGTCATCTCCTCCTAATAATGAAACCTATCATAATAATAACACTCGTCATGTTTTTACTATTCGTTATGGGATGTCTACTTCTCATTTTGTTGATAATACTATTTGGGATGAATATCATGATGATGGATATTCTTGGAATAACCCTCTTGATTACTATCTTCCTACTCAAAGTGATTATATGGTCTCTCCTTACGATGTGATAGAATTTGATGATCCTTTCTCTCATGTTGATGATATATTTGGCAAAGAAGAGGAAATTATATCTAACTTTCTTAATGTTACTTTGCAAGATATGTTTATTACTCAAGATGAAATTCTTGATGATAGTACTAATCCTATGATTATTGTGGAGGTTAATGATAATGATGCTTATATTAAGTCTCCTCTTGATGTTTCATATTATGATGAACATGTTACAGATTTGTTTTATCCAACTAAAGATTGCATTTCTGATTCTATGAGTCATGATTCACATTATGATGAATACACTACATATTTGTTTTATGAAACTAAAGATTGCATTTCTGATTATTTGCCTCATGATTCGTAATATGATTTTTCTTTCCAAAGTGTTATTGATTCAACACTGGGAGATCCCAATGATGGGAGATCTACTAGTGGTTTTTGCCTTGTTGTAGGCTGAAATGTTGATCCATCTTCATCTCTATTTTCTATGGGAAATGAACATTTAGAATGTACAAATACATCTCAAGAATCTCAATGGTCACTTAAAGATTTGGGCTCCCCTTAACAAGCACATACACATTTGTTTTCTTAAAATGCTATTCACTTTTCCAAAAATCCTATGTACCATTCAAGCTCCAAAGCACAAGTTGAAGACATGCAAGATGATCAAGCCAATGACATCCTAGTGAAGACTCTTTCAAAAGAAACATCTCAAAATCATTGTAAACATTTGGGTTTGATACCTATTGATGTAATCACCCCAAGTAAAGATTAAAGGGGGGTGTTAGAATTAATCTTTTTTTGGTGAAATATGTAATTAAAGGATAAACCAAGGTATCCTATATTGTATTTGTCCTCTAGTCCAAGTAGGAGGACATGTCACATATTTGTAATTTTTTTTATAAGGAAAATAGATATTCCTCCTTAAGAGGAATCTCACATTTGTCTCACACAAAACATGAATGTGGCATTCATCTAAGATGGGAGTTACATGCAAAATCCTCCACTCATCTCTACTTAAAGAGATGCCTCTCAAACACTTTCTCAATAATCTTCTCTCTTTTCTCATTCTTCCTCTCCATATTGTAATGAGCTTTGAGCTCCATTCCTTTCTTCTTCTTAGGCTTTGAGCCTCATTCATAATTCACAAGGGATTTTTCTTTTCTTTTTCCTTTTCAAAAATCTTTGAGTTCTTGTTGTTCTTGGAGCACTTTTTTGATCTTGTGGCTTGATTTTTTGAAGCATTTTCTCTCTCTCTCTCTTGATGATCTTGGTAAATTCTTTCATGCACTCACACTTGGGTTCTTTCCTTTGCACTACTTTTTTATAATTTCTAATAACTTCCTTGTCAAGCTTCCATGCATACATACAAAAGATTTTAAATACAAATATATATCATACTGCTTGTGCTGCTTAAAAAAAATTAGGTTATAATATCTTAGAGAAAACCTTAAGATCTACAGTGTACAAAAATAACCTAGATCTAACAATTACATAAAGATTAGATCATCATAATTAATGATGAAATCTTACAATAAATGATCTTTGATCTTGGTAAAATATTTTATGATTCTCTTGTAACCATCTACATAGATAAATGTGCCTTTTCTGATTACTATGTTGTTTTCTGTGATGCTCGATAAATACTATCAATTCTGCTTGGTAATATCCTGACGGTTGGTGTCCAGTTTGATCGGTGTTTACTGACTCTCCATATCGGTGTACACTGATGCTTGGTAAAAATGCTCTGGTGCTAGGTATGAACTAATGGGTGGTTGCAAGAAGTTAGGTCCCACTTTTGGCCAAAAAGTGGAAGTGTTTTCTCTATTTTTCAAAAATTTTGTTAATTGATGTCCAAATTTGAAGCACTTAAAGATTGAATTTTGAAAAAATTCAATAATATAAAATTTAGTGCTCGGAATCTAGTTTTCAAATATGTAATTTATTTCAATACCCACATGGTATAATGAAATTTTAGTATGCATGTCTAAAAACCACTTTTTCAAAATGCCTATTTCAGGACCACACCTCACACGTGTACATACACCCTTTTTTGAAGTAAATGAATGTATTTTTGGGTATCCTTTTGGGAAAAGGTACCTAAAACATTGAAGATTGGTCAAAATAATTTATCTTTTTTTTTATTGAATTTTTTTAAAAAAAATTAATTTTTAATTGACTATAAAGTACACTTTTGAAACCTCTGGTGTACGGACACCATAATTTGATGATAACTTCACTTTTTTTTAAATTGAAAAGAATTCTATTAGTTTGGTCACATATAACTCATTTTTCAAAAAATAAAAAATTAAAAAAGTTATTAAAGTTTTAGTTAACCTTGGTATTTTAA
This sequence comes from Chamaecyparis obtusa, assembly GCA_027943335.1. Classification (NCBI taxonomy): domain Eukaryota; kingdom Viridiplantae; phylum Streptophyta; class Pinopsida; order Cupressales; family Cupressaceae; genus Chamaecyparis; species Chamaecyparis obtusa. The sequence goes on along the minus strand of BSBK01007296.1, from coordinate 316,864 downwards.
ATTTAGGTACCATGTTGACTTAATAAATATTGTATAAATATTAAAATTCATCATATCACTATAAAATTTATATTTTTATAATCTGCACAATAAAAGCTAAAATGGGTTTTCATTTTATCAAAAAATTCATTCGGGAAGTTATCCTAAAAATTATGACAAGGCATAAATTTTACTCTGTAATACCTTAGCCACCTTTTTGTAGGGTCAAGCATAGGCTTGGCGGGACCAAGCCTATCCCAAACCAAAACCCAAGCCAGGAGGTAAGGTTCTCGCCCATAGATTTACAAATCGGGTGCCCATTTTTTAAATTCAAAAAATGGGTGCCCATTTTGTAAATTTAAAAACGCGCGCCCATTTTTTGAAACTAAAAATGGGCACCCATTTCTTAAAGGGCCATTGCAACAAAAAAAAATAGACTGTGGGCCTAATCTAATGATTGATGACTTTTCATTTTGTTTTCTATCGATTCGCAGCAGACAAAGAGAATATTTCTACCAACATTCATTTTTTTTTAATCTTATTTTGGATCTGACATTCATAAAAGATTGTTTGAACTCAAATTTTGATGTAAAAATGGGATCAAACTGATGTAGAAAGAGGTCAATGAAGGTTCTGACATCTGAAGAGATTGCAGAAAATAGAGAGGAGGCAAAATGACAATGAGAAAGAAGAGAAATACTTTGAAACCTGAATAATGTTGGAGCATCAAGTTCAACAATTGTTTCAGAAGAGGAGGACAATGAAGACACCATAATGGATGCAAAGGTTGAAGAAGAAAAATCGGGTGCATCTTCTAGTCCAGTATTGGATACAGGTATGTCTTCACATCCAATTGTTACAACTTATTCTGATAAAGATGTTCATGATTTGCTAGAAGCAGGTTACAATAGAAATGATTTAAATTTTATTCTTAAAAATAGATTAACAAGTTTAATTGCACATGAAATTTTAGAAATTAGTAATGTTATTCATAATGATAAAGGAACTGAAAGTCAAACCCTAATTGAAACTGAAAATCAAACACCAATTCAGATTGAAATCAACAATGTAAATGTAGACATAGAAACACTGATTGAGAAAGAAAATTATTTGAATGATAATGAAATAAATGAACAATTTTAATTAAAAATTGATGTGTTAGACAATCTGCGTGGTTTGGTTTCATCGAAACTGATTAGGAAACACACGAGCAGATTGTTTAGACAATTTTTTTATAATAAGAAATTTGGGTTTCAATGTCAATTAATGTTACAATTAATTAAAATGTCAAAAATGCAAAAAGTGATTAAGAGGTTAAGCATTTATGTGAAAACTAAGAAGAAGGATGAGTCTCTAAAAGAAGTTATATCAACTATTGCTAGTGCCTTTGACACAATTGGAAAGAAATGTCATTCTAAAGATAGTAATGCGGCACGACGAGCAATAACAATAGCTTTAGTAAATAAAAATACTACTAATAAAAGAATGATTTCAAACATAAGTGGATATCTTAATATTAATTGTAAAACTTTAACAAGAGCTGTAAAGAGAAGAGTTAACTTTGAAAGTGATTTGGCAAACCATTTATGGACCTTCAGTGGCAGACTCCCGAGGTCTGACATGAAACTTACTAGTGAAGTCAAAACTTTGATTGAAAAATTTTGGCATGATAATACAAGAGTATCCCCTAATGCCAGAGATGTACTTAAATTAAGAGTCAGTTCAAAAGTTTATGATCCACATCCAAAACACCTTTTAGATATGACTCAAACAAAATTGTATAAAAAATTTGTGGATGATAAGGTGTTAACTATTAGTATTAGTCAAAGATCTTTTGTAAAATGTAAACCATGGTATGTAAGGATTAACAAAGAAAGAATTACCTATTGTTACAAAACTCATGTTCAATTTTGTTATCATTATGATATTTTTTGATCTATATGTTCTACTATGCATACTAATGAAATGTTGCAGGAATGTGGTATAAATATACCACTTAAAACTATAAATAAGTTTATATCAAATTTGTTTTTTAACCCACCTAATGAGAAATTTTATCTTTTGAATGCATGTGTTTTTGGTGTATGTGATGTATGTGACAATTTTACATTATTAGATGAATGTTTGCATGAAAATATTTCATTTGATTTTGGACAATAATTAGTTGATGTACAAAGATTTAAAACTGTTGAGTATCCATTGAAGGATGGAAAAGTTGGAAAATGGTGTGACCTAATAACTGAAAAACTTAGTGTTAATGCTTTTATGAATGAATTCAAGAGTAAGGTCGTACCTAAATATGTGAAACACTCTCACAATTCTAGATGGCTTGATGGAAAATTTCACATATGCAAGAATACATTTTCAATTGGTAGTATACTGTCAGTTGTTGACGTTGCAGAGAACTACATGCTTGCACCACAAGATGAGATCCAACTACAATATTATAATTTAGTGCAAGTAACAATTTTTGTTCATATTGTGTATAGACATGTACCTGATAGTATAGAAGAGGATCAGAAAAATATTGAGAGAGTACCATTTCTATATGAGTGATAATAAGTTACACTCATCGGAGTTTGTCTAGTATTGCTTTAATACCTTTTATGAAAATTTAACGAAGCGAGAAATTCATATAACACAACATCTAATATGGTCAGATAATTGCACAGGACAATTCAAGAATGCTAGAATATTTTATTGGTTGAGTAGGATGCACAAGAAAATAAATATCCAACATATCTGGAGTTTTTTTGAGGCTGGACATGGGAAGGGAGAACATGATGGTGCCGGTGCATGTGTTAAGAGAGCCCTTTGTAAAGAGAAACTCAAATTTGAGAAAAAATCAAAATTTAAAGATGCATGTGCAATTGTTGAATGGTGTAAAACAAGTTTGTCTACAGGATCAAGTCATAACTCTACAATTACACATTTTTTCTGGCTAGTTGAAGAGAAGAATATCCTTTCAAGATATGATTGTAATACAATCAGTGGATTGGCTAAATGACATTCATTTAGGAGTTCTAATTCTAACACTTGGACTATATGGACTATGGAGCTTGCATATTTTTGTCAATTTTGTGTTGCAGGTGAATGGGAAGAATGCAAGAATATAGAATGGGTTGAAGAATAGAAACAAAAATCCTTAACACCTAGTGAGAGACAAGATGAAGATGTTATAATAAATGAAGACCTGGATCATGCCTTTTGCATTAGAATATTATGATCATGTTTCAGATCTCATACAACCTGGTAATTTAATACAATTTATTATAAAAAATTAAATTATATATTAGTTACATGTGTATGTCATATAATTTATGATTATATATATTTGAATTATAAACCTTTAAACAAGTTTTATTTATAGTGCACATGTACTTAATTTTGTTTTGTAGGACATGTGTATGCTGTTGTTGCACCTGAGGCTAATGAAGAGAAGACAGAGTATTGGTTAGCTCGATGTGTAGAACCCAAGAAAAAGTTGATATGTCATCAAGTAGATGATGATAATTTTTAGTATCCAATTGGGTCTATTGTGGTAGTTGGTGTTGAAGTTGATGAAAAACAACCCACAGCTCCCAAGAACACCTGCATGTAAAAACCTATCACAGAAAGAGAGAGAAGCAAACAGTTATGGAGGCTTGAACGCATTGATCCATGAGAGAGGAGAAATCCTTGATAGAAAAATAAAGGTTGCAATCAATAATGAAATGTCAGAATGGAATACAAAGTGTTATGAGATCAATCCTTATAAAAAGAGATCAGAAACCCTAAAAAGGTAAAACCCTAGGTTGCATGATAATAATTAATAAAGAAATTAATTATTATATGCCTAAAGTTTAGCTTAAGTTGAAAGAGGTAATAAGTGATTGAATAATTAAATCAATATGATTTAATTAATCAGTAAAACACTTTATTACTCTAACACCCCCCTTAAGATAAACTTTAGGAGAAGCTAAAAACCTAGAAAGAACAACTGAAAGCAAATGGGTCCTGGTAACAAAGGCCTGATCAGGTACCCAAGTACAAAAGAGAGTCTCTACAAAGAAAAGAAATAGAGAAAACCACATGGGAAAAACTCTACTCCAAAAAAAGACCAAGACTAGTCTGAAGGACTGAAGAAGCCTCCAAAACTAGGAATGTTCCAGAAAATAGGAACAAAGATGAATATGTAGAACATCAATGAAGCATGAAACTGCAAACTCTGTTAAGAAGAAACTGATGATCTGAGGATCCTCCACAAAAATATGATCAGGTAGAGAAGACTGTAATCTGTATGAGTGCCCTCAAATAACACTACTCGAATCAGGAGGCAAACAAAGACAAACACCTGAACTCAAAGACACAGATGGCATAAACACCAAAAACCTAAAGATATGATCAATCAAAGCTGGAAGAGTGCATCCAAAAATAGGAAAGAAAAGAGTGTCTATATGGTAAATGATCCATCTCATTGGAATGCATAGGTACCCAGCCACTGCAATTGCCTAGTACATAGGATCAAATACTGAATACATAGCTCACACTATCGAACCAAGGAAGCAGTAGAACCAATAGTAGAAACCCCCCTATACTGCGAACAAGAGAGTAATGATAGGTACACTGAAAAGATTGTCCAATATGAACGACATGATGAAGATAAATTTGGAACATCAAATGTGCAGAGAGAGTACACACACATATAGAGATACCTGAGGCTAATGTCATGGAAGGAACACTCACTTGACAAAGGTAGATGGAAAACAAATGCAAACATCAAAACCCCCCCGACACTTTATAATGGAGTGCGAGTACAAAGAGCACGAACATGTGTAAGATCCCATACATGCAATAGAATGGAACTTTATCTCAGTGCGTGTGCATCAAAGAATGCTACAAAAGTGAAGTATATAGTGATCAAAGAAGATCAAAGGTTTCTAAACCAAAAAAGAAACCTAAGACGAGCCATTCCTCAAAGGGAAGAGATCTCAGGACTTGAAACAACTAAGATATCCAGTAGACTACAAAAAAGTAAGAATCTAAATAAAATGAACTTGGAGAAAAATTTGGAAAAATGACTCATAGCACTAAAAATCTCTCTGAACAAGCTTTCCAACGATATATCATTTTCTGAAAATAGAGACCGGATGTGCAAGATAGAGCTCCCGGAGTGCAGAACTGAAGATCTAGCTTTGATAGAGAAAAACACCATGAAAAAAAATAAAAATAGAAAATATAACCTCCAGATTTGGAGAGATCTTAGAATCATCTTTTCGACGATATCTCATTTGCTAAATTTTGACACTGTATGCTCAAGATATGAGCAAAAAACCAACAGCTGCACTGGAGGGCCCAAAGAAGGTGTCTGCAAGGATCTGAGGATGGGTGACATCAGAAAAAGGAAAAAAAACCACATGAAACCATCAGATTTGATAAAATCTTAGAAAAAGCTTTCCGAAAATATCTTGTTTGCCGAAAATGGAGCCTGGATGCAAGAGAAACGGATCCCGAAATGTAGGAGGTCTGAAACGCCATGATCACAGAGAACATCTGACTTTGATAGAAAAAAATAGTATCAAAATGGAAAAATCACAAAACCATACTAGAAAATTCAGATCGAGCTTGGAATCATCTTTTTGACGATATATCGCACATCCAATTACGATCCCAGATGCTCGAGATATGCACAAAAAGGCCCAGGTACCTTTAAAAAGCTCAAAAAAGAGCAAATAAGTGCTAACATCAGCAAACTGCAAGTTTAAAAATGATGGCCAAAATGGCCATCATAGGCAAAACTGCTAGGGGCTGCAAAAGTTTTGCTTGGTCACGTGGGTCACCAGGGGGCTGGTGGGTGGACCGGTGGAGCGGCGGGCGGCGGCGTGGTGGTGGAGCAGATTGTGGGCATAGGTGGCGGCAGTGTGCAGGTGGTCGCCTAGCCAAATTTTTTTTTTTAAAATTTTTTTTTAAAATCACGTGTGTTAGCCTACGTGGGAATGTGTGCCAGGGTCATACGGCCCTGGTAGGCAATTTTTTTTGCCTCACATGGCAACTTGTCCAAAATCGACAAGCTTTATATGAATTTTGACTATCTTGGGCCTTTCGGATGCAATCGTGAGGTCCATTTGGGCCAGAAGTGCACCAAAAAATAGTTATCGCCTCGGAATCTATGCTAGGGCCAATTGCAATTTTTTTTTCTCACAGATCCAATTTTGTCCAAATTGGACAAATTTTATATGGATCTTAGGGTTCTTAGATGCTCTGAACGCAACTGTGAGGTCCGTTTGAAGCCAAGATGAAAATAAAAATAGGTACTCCCTAGATCTGATAAGAAGCCCTCTATGAAAATATAGATCTGATGAACACGGCCGAATCTCTCAGGAAGAGGACAGGGGAAAGTAGATCTGAAGCTCTGATACCATGTTGAAGTTGATGAAAAACAACCCATAGCTCCTAAGAACATTTGCATGCAAAAACCTGTCACAGAAAGAGAGAGAAGCAAATAGCTATGGAGGCCTGAATGCATTGATCCATGAGAGAGGAAAAATCTTTGATGCAAAAACAAAATTTGCAATCAATAATGAAATGTTAGAATATAATACAAGGTGTTATGAGATCAATCCTTATAAAAGGAGATCAGAAACCCTAAAAAGGTAAAACCCTAGGTTGCATGATAATAATTAATAAAGAAATTAATTATTATATGCCTAAAGTTTAGCTTAAGTCAAAAAAGGTAATAAGTGATTGAATAATTAAATCAATATGATTTAATTAATCAGTAAAACACTTTATTACTTTAATAGTTGGTACATGGCTACACAAATACTTAACAAGAAGGAATGGTTTACCAGCTTTTGAAGACTACTAATTAGAAAAGAAGATTATACACTATTCCCATTTGGTAGTGGCAACAAATATCAAATTGGAAAGATACAAAGGGAGACCTGCTAATAAATTTTTATGGACACTTTCAATGGAAGAGCATGAGGCAATGATAGACGCATTGCAGAAAAGAGAGGATGTTGATGGTACATTAGGTTGAATCAAATTTATACATGTAAGTTTTTATTCAATTGTCTTATTAACTTTAAAATTAAAATTAACTTTAAATAAAATCAAGTACATAAATTCTAACATTTCAACATGTTTATTTTTATGATGCAGGATGTCGAGAAGAACATAGATGCATTGCAGAAAAGAGAGGATATTGATGGTACATTATGTTGAATCAAATTTATACATGTAAGTTTTTTGTTCAATTGTCATATTAACATTAAAATTAAAATTAACTTTAAATGAACTCGAGTACACAAATTATAACATTTCAACATGTTTATTTTTATGATGCAGGATGTCAGGAAGAACATAGATTTGCATTACAGAAAAGAGAGGATGTTGATGGTACATTAGGTTGAATCAAATTTATACATGTAATTTTTTGTTCAATTATCATATTTGTATATGTTTTCTACATGTCTTCTTTGAAGTGTCATAATTTATAATTTAGAGATATAGATTTGAAATTAAAATTAAAATTAACTTTAAATGAACTTTTATAAATTCTAACTTTTCAACATGTTTATTTTTATGATGCAGGATGTCTAGAAGAACATAGACATGAACTATTTATGTAGTACAATGCACTATTGTATTTGTACTTGATTTTGGGTTTATAATTTAAGATCACATGAACTTACTTTTATACATCAAATTTTGTTTTAAATATTTAAGTTAAATTCATAACTTTGTATTCACCCAATTTTGTTGTAAATATTAAACTATGCACATTGGTCAGATTATGTTCACTTAATAGATCTCATTGTTTAATAGTTATTAAGTTTGTAACATCCATATTGTTCTTGTCAATTACATGTATTAATAGATGTCATTGTTAGATCTAGATGATTTTTTTTATAGTTAATCAAAGTGTTCATATTACTTGTAACACGTATCTAGATATTGTACTTAGATCAATTACACATGAATTAATAGATCTCATTGTTAGATAGATATTTTTTTAAGGATAAATTGATAAATTACATAACAAGTCCTGATTAAGATAAATTGATAAATTACATAACAACTCATGATTAAGATAAATAACATAACAAGTCTTGAAATAATCTACATGTATCATAATGTCTGTCATATCAACTCATGATATATACATACAATCACAAAACAAAGTCCTACTCTAAAAACAAGTCCAAGTACAATATATGATAGCAAGTGGACTAGTATATAATGCAAGTCCTACTCTAACAAAAAGTAAAAATAATATGAACAAGTCTAAACAAGCCCAAATAGTCATCATGAAAAAAGTCCAAATAGTCATCATAAAACAAGTCCAAATAGTCATCAAAAATAAAATGAACAAGTTCAAATAGTCATCATAAAACAAGTCCAAATAGTCCAAATAGTCATCATAATCTAACTCTACTCATCTAGCTGATCTACAATCCTCTTCACTCCACGTGAAGAGGACTGCGATGCATCAACATGCTCTGTTTGGTCCTGAGTACCCTCATCCTTCTTTGTCTGGTCCTGAGTACCCTCATCCGGCTCTGTCTAGTCTCGAGTACCCTCATCCTCAACTACATGAAAAGTGGATGAAGCCAAGTCTTGTAAAAACATTTAAAGTACAAATTAAAAATTACTTAAATTAATCATCTAAGATCTAGATACACACAAAACATTGAAAAAGATCTAGATACACATAGGACATTGAAAAATTACTTAAATTAATCATCACCTCAAAGGATAGTGTCAATGGATGCATTTGGCTTAATCCTGTAGCCATGCCAAGACTCATGGTGGTGTTGACCTGAACAACATATATAAAGCATGAATCAAACTTATAGTACATATATACATAAATTATAAAGTATATATAACTTGATTCTATATAAATATGGAATAAAACATGTGTACATTACTAGTGTGTGACACGTAGCTAATGTCACTGATGAGTCAGGATGTAAATAAGATTGTGCAACATGAGAAAATCCAAAAGCCTACAATTACAAAAAAAATAAGTGTGAATCAAAGTTGTACATAAATTAGTAAGATACAAATACTTAAAATTAATAAATGAAAAACATACTATAGGTATATGCAGCTGACTCTCGGTGACTGGTGGGGCAGAGAATGAAGGACTACCAATCTCAGTGGTACATGAGAGACCCTAAAAAATCACAAAAATATGTCAAACACATTATCAATTAAAGTTTATTTTGTTTAAAGTTTAAATGTATCAAGATCAAAGTGCATACCGTGAATGGAGCATCGAGATGTCAAGGTGTCAATATCATATGATGATGGCTAATGAATGTTGGAGGGTCAACCCTCCTCTGTTCACCAAAAAAAATGCATGTTATGGCTCATAATTGTATAAATAAGAAATTTAATATTGCACTATATTTAAATTATAATTAAATTTACCTGTGTGAGATGATCATCATCTGCATTGAGTAAATCAAGGGTAAAAGTACAAACCTGTGTCACACTTTTATAAAGGAAATGGACAACAATATACAAATTTTTAAACTTTGACAATATAAAAGTGGCATTTGTGTTTAGAATTTGAAGATGATGTAAACTAATGAAATGTGTAAAATTTGATGAAGTTTATACTTATAATTTTTTTAAAAAATTTTGAACAAAATTTGACATAGTTTTTTTAATTTTTGAAGTCCATTTTTTTATTGCTGAAATATGCTCAAAATCTAGGGTCTAGTCTGCGTGATCAAATTTTATGCAAATAATATTTTTTTACTCCGATTTCATAATATGTTTTAGACGGTATGTATAGCTAATGCATAAAATAAAAAAAGATTGCATTTCAACATATATTTTGTCTGTTATAACTATCCAAAGTCAGTGTTACCTAAAATCAATAGTTTTTAGTCCGCGCTAACTTTTTCCTATCAAATCTACACCATTTTAAAAAAAAATTACATATTATTGAAGAGGACTCTCTCCTCTAGTGTTAAATATAAAGTTTTAATTTTTCTGACATGATTTGGTATTTTTAATATTTTTCGAACGAGCGTGTTCTTAAATGTTCAAATACCTACTTGAAGTAATTTCAATTTATAATATATTATATGGAATCAAAACATGATAAAAATTATATGATTATAATCCTGACTCCGAGCTCTAGAAAATGCTATTTTTAGATTTTATAGAAAGGTAAATTTTGATAGAGAATCAAAGCCCAGAAGTGAGAACTTTTGAGTCATCCCAATTTTTGCTTACTTGGCTGCCATGTGGGATGGCACATAGATAGGTTCGGCCGGAACTAGCACGGTCGGTTTGGTGGGCAAACCCGGTCACATGTGGGCTAAACCACTAAATTTCAATTTTACCCTTTTTTTAATAAAATCAATTTTTTTTTAGTTTTTAAAATAAAATCATTTTTTTTTTAGTTTTTTGAGATTTATAAATTATTTTCATTTTATTTGTAAGATTTAAATAGTTTTTATTTTAAATTAAGTGTTTTTTATAGTTTTTTTAAATTTATTAATGATTTTTATTTGATATTTAGGTATTGCATGTGAAATTTATTATAGATTTATATTTATTAATGATTTTTATGACTTTAATTTTTTTAATTTTTTTTTGGTTAACAGGATTTTGGTCAATATTCGATATACAGGTTTACAGATTTTAGCTCTGATATTGAATTAAAGAATTGTGAAAGCTTTGGAAAACTTGAATCTGAACAGTTTTTGCAAATGGGGAATAAAAGAAATAGAATCAGAAAATATGATCGAACAAAGGATGACAAAAAATATCAGAAAATAGATAATCAAGATCAACCTATTGAAGTTCAAGAAGATCAACAAGAACTTATTGATATTGAAGAAGATCAGCAAGAACCTATTGATATTCAAGAAGATGCAACTGAAATAGGGGAACAAATTAGTAGTTCCAGAGGTGGAAATATATCTTTTGGCATGTGCAATTTGAATGAGATGAATGAGGATTCACTTTTCAGTCAACTTTCATCAGAAGAAATGTTATCCGAAAGTACAATTAAAAATCATTGCAAAAAGCTTTGGGATGAATACTTTGAAAATAAAAGTATGGTTGGAAGAGCTCAATTATTTGTTAAGTTATTCAGGAAAAAAGAAATGACTCCTATTTTGAAGTTGTTGGGTGTTGACAATAAGAAAAACTCAGGAGACAATGTAAATCGAACAATAGTTCAAAATTTGCAAGATGCATTGAATAGCATTAATAACTCAAGTCGAGGAGTTGATTTAAGTGTTGCACGTAGAGAAACTATGACTACTTTATCTAGTACGAGGTTGACACAGAGAAAGCAAGTGAATGCAATTTCTAATTTACTGAATGTATCTAGAAGAACAATTCAAAGATATATCAATAAGAGAAATATGTTAGATGAAAACATTGAACAAAATTGGGTAAGTATTTTTAGGCTTCCTCGAAAAGATAGAATTTCTGAAGATGTAAAAAACTATTCATTGAATATTAAACTGCTCACTCTCATGTTTCTTCTAATAGAAGAGATACAATACATATGAAAGATGAAGAGACTGGTATGAAAATTGCACATCCAAAACATTTTATAGATACAACACAAAGTGAATTATTTGAAGAATTCAAGAAAGAATTTTCAGATGTGAAAATATGTCAGAGAATGTTTGAGAGGTTGCGCCCTTTCTTTGTATGCATAAATAAGGTTTGTGAAACTTATTGTCTAAATCATGTTGAGTTTCATCTATACCTACAATCATATAAAAAAGTTATGGCAGTTCTTGATTCAAATATGGTCATCCCTGGAAGTACGACATAATTTGTGAAATCTATTTTATGTGATAAATTAGAAGATTCAGATGAGTTCAAAGTACAGTGTATAAAGAATGCATGCAGTGATTGTGGAGATTTGCATAAATTTCCATTGCAAATTGACAATATTAATGTTTCAACACCAGTTTTGTGGAAAAGATTTGAATATGAGACATATCAAACAAGGAGCGGAGATGAATCCAAAAAAATTGTTTTGAAGGAGAGTGAATTGCTCTACCTTGAGTTTATGACCAGATTTCGTACTCTCATTTATCCACATATCCAGCATTGTCATGGTGCACGATGGCAAGCTAAACAGTTTCGTGATTCAAAAGATTGTTTTCCACTTGGTTGTATTCTTTCAATTGTAGATTTTGTTGAGAACTATACATTTTCCCCTCAAAAAGAGCTTCAAGCTCAATATTATCATTCTGATCAGGTTGCAATATTTGTGCAAGTGACCTATAGACATGCACAATATGATTTGGATGAGGTAAAAAGTCCTGATCCAAATGAACGCATTATCATTAACGAGGTTCATTTCTATATCAGTGATGATAAGGTTCATGATAGGAGCTATGTGGCTCATTGTTTTGCAATGTTTTTTGAAGACATTGCAAATTGCGGGATAAAGGCTTCGCAACATTAGATTTGGTCTGATGGTTGTGTAGGTATGTGTATTGATACTTCAATTTATTTTCATTTTCATTTCATTTTTTGTTAAATCATTAAAGGATGACATGTATGTATGCACATGTGCAACTTAATTTTGCAGGACAATTTAAATCTACAAAAGCCTTTAATTGGCTAGCCATTTAACATGCTAGACATAATGTTAAATTTTTGTGGAACTTCTTTGAAAGTGGACATGAAAAAGGAGAGCACAATGGAGCAGGAGCATGTGTGAAGCATGCACTTTGCCAACATGAACTTGCAGGTACACATGATGTTCAATATATATATATATATATATATATATATATATATATATATATATATATATATATATATATGAATTTAAAATAATTTAAAATTTTAGCTTAGATCTATTTTCTTTAAACTGATAATTCAAAAATATACATAGGTAACATGATAGACAATTCAAAGAAAATTATTGAATGGTGTCAAAGTCATTTTGCTCCTCGGGACACCAATTACAACAAACGTTATTTTTGGGAAGTGAAAGGTAATTTATATTTTGTTACAGAAAATTTTAATTTCGTGTTCATGTCTATCTTTTCACAATTGAACTGATTTAAAAATGTACAACTTTTATTTCATATTTGTAACAGATATAGACCGATATAATCCTTACAATTGTCAAAGAATTGTTGGTATTAGAAGTTTACATCAATTGATCACTACAGGACAACACAAGCCTATTTTGATTCAAGTAAGAGAAAAATCATGTTTTTGTGCTCACTGCATTGAGGACAATCCATTAAGTCAATGTGAGAATATTTCAAATGGATATGTTTCACGATGGGATATGAAGGAGTTAATCAGAATGCCTCCTTATGAAGGTGATGATATTAACGTAAACATTCATGATCCTATATATTCAGCTAATTATGAGTATGTCTCTGATCTAGTTGTTACAGGTGTGTGCACATACATATTCTTTTATTTAATTTTAATTTATCATATTTAAGTGATGTTTAATTTTAATAGAATCCATTTGTATCTAGGTGATATTTTTGCTGTAATTGCGGAGCCTGACAATATAGAAAGTGTAGATTATTATCTACTAAGATGCATGAAAGAAAAATAGAAGTTGACAGAACAAATTGTAGATGATGATGAAAAGACATATCCAACTGGTTTAGTTGTTATTGAAGGAACCTATTATGAGCAAAAAAAGGTTGACAAAAATGGTGTTCAATTTGTTGAATACATGTCCGACAAAAAAGTTCTACATTATAGTCATTTGGTTATAGCAACAAAGCTACAATTCGAAGCATTGCCAAAAAAATGAGGTGCCAAAATTCAGAAGTGGAGGTTGTCTATTGAAGAACATGAAAAACTTTTGGAGATAATAAAAGATAGAGAGGATCCAGACTATATGTATCAGGAGCTTTAGAACTCTATAAGCTTCTGAATAAAATTCCTTTTGTAGCTCTTGTGCTTTCATATTTGAACTCTATCTAGCTTGAAGTTTCATGTTTGAGCTCATATATATAGAAAATATGTTTTTATGTATGTATGTATGTAATCATGCTTTAGTTAATTATATGTTTTACTTTAATTATGTTAAAATTTTAGTTAGATTAGTTAGTTATGTTAGTTAGATTAGTTAATTTTACGTTAGTTAAAGATGTTCAATAACATTAGTTATCTAATTATGTTCACTAATTAGATTAGTTAAAGATGAAATAATAAATTAGTTATCTAATTATGTTAGTTAGATTAGTTAATTTTACATTAGTTAAAAAGATGAAGTAAGATTAGTTATCTAATTATGTTCACTAATTAGATTAGTAATTGTTAGTTAAGTTAGATCTAATTATCTAATTATGTTCACTAATTATGTTTGAACTAATTAGGTTAGTAATTGTTAGATTAGTTTAAAATTAGTAGGCGGAGGACCTGTGGGTGTTGTAGTCTATTGAGGACCTGTGGGTGTTGTAGTCTGCTGAGCACTATATGTCCTGAAAAATGTAGGAACCTCCCCGAGTGACATCTCACTAAGCATCTGTATGGTCTGATATGCCGAAAGTAAATCACTGGATAAACATGCACTTGTGTGTTGCAAATGGTCCATATCTGATATAGCTACAACCTCTAGAGGAGATGGTATGCAACTATATCATATAAGTCACCACCACTACATGATGCACTAGGCTCTGTAGGTGTAGGAATAGCTGAACATGAACGTAACACATATCTGCCCACACGATTAGATGACATCTCCTGAACTTGTGTGGCGATAGTAGCTATGCTAGAATACACATCAGTCCTCAGCCTCTCATCTGCCGCAGCCCCTCCTGCTACTTCCAAACCTTTTGGTATGACCAAAAGGTTTGGACCCACCCTTGCCCGCTTATCAGTAGGCACAGAGGCATTAGGTGCTCTAAACCTGTCAGATAATCTACCCTTCCCCTACCCAACATAACCAGGAATATCTTTATAATCAACATCCAGATGCAAATGAAATTCTGCATATAATTGTTTGCAGAAATATAGTGGCAGCTCATCCTTCTGGGGCCACCTGTGCTGCGAGGCCAACCATCGACGATATATGAAGGGTCCCACAAGGTCATCCTCACATCTCATCACCATATATCCTCTCACCTTCTTCTTATCTAAATAATGAGGAAACATACCCTTCACCATAAGGGTGGTAACAAGTGTATCAATGGTGTTGTACTTCACAGTGCTAGTGACACTGCGAGACAAAGAAGTGTAGAATCTATGAGTACTAATCTCATCATATGGGTTGTATGATTGAATAGTGTCAATCATACGTAACAACTCATCTCTAATAACATTCACCCTATCCCTATTAGGAATAGTGGTCGATGAAACTAACGTCTCCTCCAAAATCTGTAGTGCTCGTCGTAATCTATCAATAGTATCTACAAATAACTTCTGTCTAGCATCAACTGTATCAGTTGATGCGTGAGAGCTACGACTACGAGCACTACCACCCCCCCCCCCCCACCCCCCACGAACACTAGCCTCACCAGAATCTACGGAAGCTCTATCGGATGCCATGTGTAATAGATAAACAATCTGAATATATATAGAGAGATCACTGCATGCATGTACATACAAATTTAAGAAACATACATGTTACAAATTTAAACATGCATACATGAACTACAAATTTAAACGTGCATACATGAACTATAAATTTAAATATGCATATAAATTAGTTATCTAATTATGTTCACTAATATTGTTAGATTAGTAATTGTGTTCACTAATTATGTCGACTAATTAAGGTTAGGGTTATAACTATGATTAATTTGCATGTGAGTATTTACATTGGGTTTTAGTTTACAAATTTATGGTTTTTTAAGGTTGAGGTTAGGTTCTTGATGTTGAATATAATTATGTATAGTTGGGTTAAGTTATTTAATTATCTAGTTATGTTCACTAATTACTCTAGTTATCTAATTATGTTCACTAATTATATTCTAGTTAAGTTATCTAGAATTGTCTAATTATGTTCACTAATAATGTTCACTAATTAGATTAGTAATTAGTTATCTAATTATGCTATCTAATTACATGTTCACTAATTATGTTCACTTAGAATTAGATTAGTAAAATTGTTAGATTAGTAATTATGAAATCACTAATTATGTTGACTAATTAAGGTTAGGGTTATAACTATGATTAATTTGCACGAGTATTTACATTGGGTTTTAGTTTACAAATTTATGGTTTTTTAAGGTTGAGGTTAGGTTCTTGATGTTGAATATAATTATACATTATAGTTGGGTTAAGTTATCTAATTATCTAATTATGTTCACTAATAATGTTCACTAATTAGATTAGTAAAATTTTGTTAGATTAGTAATTAGTTATCTAATTATGTTATCTAATTACATGTTCACTAATTAGATTAGTAATTAGTTATCTAATTTTATGTTGACTAATTTTAAGGTTAGGGTTATAGATAATATTATTGGTAGGGTTAGAGTTAGGTTTATCGTTATAGTTATGGTTGTGATCAATGTGTAGGGTTAAGATTAGGATTAGGTGTAGGGTTTAAGGTTAGGATTATGGTTAGGGTAAAGACATACATCGTAGATAGTATAATGGATGAGATTAGAGGTTAGGATTAGGATTATCGTTAGGGTTATGGTTTCCATCGTGGTTAGTATTATGGTTAAGGTTGGGATATTGATTAGGGTTGTGATTGGGGTGTAGGATTAGGATATCATCAAGGTTAGGGTAAATACATCATGGCTAGTAGTATGGTCAGGGTTAGTTTGGTTAGGGTTAACATTAAACCTAAGAATATAGTTTGGGTTAGTGTTAGGATCAAGCTTAGGATCAATGTTAAGATTAAAATTTTATAGTTAGGATTTGGTTTAGGTTTATAATTATGGTTTACCATTTCTAATTATATTTTAGCATTTATGGTTAGGGTTTAGCATTTAATGAGTATATGACTATGGTTAGGGTTGGGGTTTAGGCTTTTGGTTATAGTTATAGTTACATTTAGGATTAAGTGTTAAGGTTTAATGTTAGGGTTAGGTTTATGGTTAGGGTTAGAAATTTGTTTAGGGTTAGGGTTAGAATTATGGTTACACTTAGGATTGCAGTTAGGCTTTGGATTATAGTTAGGGTTAGGGTTTTGGTTATTGTCACAATTAATATTTAGGGTTATAGTTAGGATTAAATTGTTAGGGTTAGAGTTAAAGGTTAATGGTTACAATTACGAGTATGATCAAGGTTTAGGGTTACAATTTGTGTTAGGATTATCTATAATATGTTAGGGTTCTAGGATTAAAGTTAGATTTATAGTTAACTATGTTCTTAAGTTTAACTATGTTGACATAACTTTAACCATAGTTAAACTTAAGAACATAGTTAACCATATGGTTAACTATGTTCTTAATTGTTTAACTATGATTAACTATGTTCACTATGTTAACTATGTTCTTAAAATTAACTATGGTTAACTATGGTTAAATATGTTATTAAGTTTAACTATGGTTAACTATGTTCTTAAGATTAACTATGGTTAACTATGTTATTAAGTTTAACTATGGTTAACTATGTTAACTACATGTTTAACTATGTTAACTATGTTTTACTATGCTTAAGTATGTTATATTTAAAAATAAAATCAATTTAAACATATTAAATTTAAACTAAATTAACTATTTCATTTAAATTAAAAAAAGAAACAAACTATTTTATTTAAATTAGAAAAACAAATTAACTATTTTAGCACATTTTAAAAAATTAACTATTTTATTTAAATTAAAAAAACAAATTTAAAAATAATAAAACATAATAAAACTATTAAAAAACATTTAAAAACATTAAAATTACAAACAAACAAAAAAAAAAACATACCCGGTTCGGCCAAAATCGTCTTAAGCACTCCGCAAATTCTGGAAGGTGCTAGTGAACAAATGAGCTACGGAGGGCAATTTTTAACTATATATAATTTTTGAGGGTTCAGCCAAAACCATTCCGGCCGAAACTGGTTTGGTGGAACCTATTCTAGCCAAACCCCCTTTGCCACATAGGCGCCACTTTACACCTCATGGCTGCCACATGGATTCGGCCAAACAGTTTCTGGCCGAACCATTTTCGGCCAAATCTCTTTCAGCCGAAACACCCTAATTTGTCCTCTAGTGTGACATAGGTTTGTGCTTTCACCCTCAACATATGATGAGATATCATCTCTGGCATCACCATGTGCACCATCACCATGCGCGCTATCATCATCATCGGCATATCCACCATGTGTGCCACCAACATCATCACCATATCCACCATGGGCAGCATGGGTAGCATTAGGATCAAACTAGGGACCCTTACATATACCCCCACAACTCATGCAGACATGTGCTATGCTGGGGGTAGTCCTTTCCTGGGTCATGTGCTATAACAAATTTCCCGTAAGGGCACTCAAAGAACCATGAGATGACTGCACTGCTTGATGATGGATAGGTGCAGGAAGTACAAGAGATGGAAGAGGAACAAGGGGCTCATTGAGCAGATGATTTCTAGTTTTGTCACTCAATTTGGCCCCTGGCCTATCCTGTGGCATGCCCTGGCCAACCCCTTGAAATGCTTTCATGTCAAAATAATTGGGTTTCTTACCCAATTCAAACTCAGCCCATAATTTCTTCAAAAAATAAAGTGGGACCTCATGATTAGCATGTGGTGGATGGTCAAATACCATCCACCACCACTCCCAAAAATGCCTTGCTATGCTAGGGTGTGTACACCATCTAATTGAAATATGTGGCTTCTTGCCAAGTATCTGCTCACCCGTTGTAGGGCTCACAAAATAGCTACCAAATCATTTTTTGTAATTTTTAACTTATTAACCTCTTAATAAGAGAGGCCGTCAGCATAATATACATGCATAATCTCCCTCCATGACTCAAAACTATCAATCTCATAGTCTAATGTCTGTATGGAATCTACTATGCCTTGCATGCTATTTGCAAGGTGTAGTAGTTGGACAGACGGATAGGGATCATTCCTAATAATGTTTATATCTCTCATGATCTCCTCTACATTTCTCCTAATATTATATCTTATCTCTCTAGGTGGAGGTGGAGGGGGAGGGGAGGTGGAGGAGGTGGTGGTGGTGCATGCTGACCTATAAGCTCATCAATGTGAAAATCATCCATATTGCCAATCTGCGTACATATAAAAATATGATAATTTACAATTAACATACTGTAAAATATATTTTACCTTACAACTTGAATGACTTAAATAATTTAAACTTGAGAGAGAGAGAGAGAGAGAGAGATTTATATTTTGATTTTCTAAGTTTAGGGTTTCGTAATTTAATTTTGTATCTAGGTTTACGTTTTTGTTTTACTACCTAGGGCTTTAGTTTTCTACGTAGGGTTTTGTAATGTAATTTTGTATACCTAAATTTTACCAGTTTTCTACTTTAGTACGATAATTTACAAAGTAAATTGAAATAAAAAAAGAACTACTTGAAAGATAAAATGATGAAAGGTGCTCCCCTTAATACCACAAACACATGACAAAAACTGAGAAACAACAACAATATGCAAGAATAGAAAATTGGATTCTTATTATCTCCACAAATGTGGAATTACAAATTTTTAGAATTACAATATGCAAAGCCACATGGGCACTTCCTTACAAAATTCTGTAGGACAAAGCCTCGAATCAATACCTAGATCTACTACCCAGAACTATCCTAGACAACACTACAGACCTTCTTTATATAGGCATTTTCCATTGCCCGAGAAGGTTCCATAAATTTAGCCCTTAGGGCCGACCAAACTTAGAATTATTTTATTTTTCAATTTATTACATCAAAGTCGGCTCAAAATAACTTTTGAAACCTAAACAAAATTTTTGAAAAAATTATTTTCCACCATTTGAGGTAACCCAACTTCCGAAAGCCATAAGTCATCGCCAGTTGACCCGATTGACTATTATAACCCCATTTTGAAAATGCCACGAAGCGCTCTACAACATTTAACTTAAACAAGCTTCATTCAACCAAAGTTTCAACCTCATTTGGGGCCTCTAAAGCCTTCAAAACTGAGCTTGAAGTTTCTGTACCCTATTTTCAATACCAAAAATTTTCAATATCTTCAAGACTAGATGTGATCTGAGAATGAAACTTTACTAGTAGGCTAATACGGCCAAAATGAACCTCCACTTGTGAAATCGGAACATTCCAAGATCGTACAAAAAACTTACTAAAAATAGTAAATTTCCAAAAATAGCAGCTCTGTACAAGATAGCCCTTATTGAAAAGTAAACAGAAATATTTTTTGGGTGATGCAAGATTGCTCTTACACCCAGGATGCTCCTGCATCAGACACTCGGGGTAATTTGAGAAGTGACCCTGTCACGACTTAGGTGTGCAAAGGAAAACCAAGACGGTTAACCTCCTCCTTTGTTAGCCATGATAAATCTTCAAAAGGTCATCCTTTCCATTTGACCACATACTCTTCATATGTCTTGTTCCTTGTGCTTCTGCCAACACGACTATCTAGTATGTCCTCAATCTCTTTGATATCTAAACTGGTTGTTGGAATACTCCAATGTGCTGCTGCAACCTCATCTTCAACACCTCCTTCATGATACTCTAAAATGTTAAACACTGGTGAAATATTCAGCTTAGTAGGTAATTCTACCTCATAGGCATTTCCTAAATCATGCTTCTTCAGTATCGTACATGGCCCAAATTTTTTTATTTTCAACTTGTTATAGGTACCAACTAGAAATCGCTCCTTCTGCAAATGAACCATGACTTCATCTCCAACCTGAAATTCCTTATGCCTTCTTTTCTCATCTGTCTTAGCCTTTTACTGTGCATTCATCTTGGTAATGTGCTTCCTCACCTCCTCATAGATGTTCTTCAAATGTTCTACAAAATCCTCAGCTTTAGCACTACTTATTTCTCCTTTGTCTATCTTCCTCAACTCAGATGCATTTCTGGGACTACTTCCATATACAATATGTGGATGATGTGATGAACTAAAATTCAAATCTATCTTCAACTCTTCACTTTCTACTAGTGTCATTCTATGTGCTGCCTTATTTGGAAAACTAGCTCCTGGAATCAAGTCCATCTGATGACTGATCTTTCTTACTGGTGGTAATCCATCAGGCACATTATCAGATACAATATCCTAAAACTCATTCAATAATTTTGCAACTTCCATAGGTACATCTTCTACTTCCTCTTTCTCAGCCTTTTGAATTAAGGTAAAACACATATGCTCATGTCGCATACCATCTAAGAAACCACATACCTTTTCTTCAGTCTCCTTCAATGGATTTAGCTTATGTCGCACTCCATCCTTTGTCAAGGAATAGGTATTTTCATGACCATCATGTACAACACATCTGTCAAACTGCCAAGGTCTACCCAACAACATATGACATGCATCTATAGATATGATATCACATAGTACCTCATCATGGTACCCGCCAATCTTGAACTGCACTAGGCACTGTTCACTAACCATGACCTTGTGGTCATCCTACACCCAGGAAACCCAATATGGATGTGGATGCTTCTACCTCTTGAGCTTCAACTTAGTGACCATCTCTTCTGACACCAAACTATCAATACTACCACTATCAATAATCACATCACAATACTTGCCCTCACACTTGCACCCGGTGTGAAACAGGCTCCTTCTTTACTCAGGTTTATTCTCACCACTCAGCAGGACTCTTCTGTTAATCAATGTTTCTCCTCTTTCAGCATCTTCAGAATTTGATGATCTGACATCTTCATCTACATGTGCAACTCTGGCCTAGCCTTCATTTCTCCTATTTGTCCTTCCTTGGCATTGAGGACATTCAAATTCCCTATGACCTTATCCACAGTGAAAATATGTTCCATGGAAGCCTCCTCTTCCATATCCTTGTCCTCTTCCTCTTCCTCTTTGATCTCTATTATTCTGATCAAGGAAATTATTGAAATTATCTCCTCTTTGATTCTGATTGTTACTGGTCTCATCCTACTTTTTTAGATCTTCATTTCGATATCCATATGACCATCCACCAGATCTTCCATCAGGACCTCTTCTGCTTTGTCTGCTCTCAAACTTCTTGTTCAACTTTTCTTCCACTTTTAGGGCAAACTGATATGCCTCTTCAATACTGTTCATTCAAACCAAATTTAGCTCTTCTTGAATACTCAACCTCAATCTATTAAGGTAACGGGAAACTTTCTCCTTATTAGCTTCCGCATGGCCTATTCTGATGAGGATTTGATAGAACTCCTCTGTATACTCCTGAACAAATCTTCCTGCTTGCTTCAAACTTTGCATCTTCTTCAGTAGGTCAAGCTCATAATCAATAGGAATGAACTGTCGCTTCAATTTATCCACCATTCGGCCCCATCTTGTGATTTTATCCTTTCCTCTTCTATTTCGCTCCAACTAAATCTCTTGCCACTAGATCTTCGCATGACCTTTTAGTCTGGCCTTCGCAAACTTGACCCGATCAAAATCCTCAATATCTTCATACTCAAAATATTCTTCACACTCATTGATCCAGTCAATCAATTCTTCTGGATTAAGATTCCCTGAAAATGTAGGAACCTCAATCTTAGGTCTTTTCCCAATCTTGGAAATGGCGTGGAAAATTCTCTCTTCTTCTTGATTCAAAACTTCAACTTCCCCTTCGTGATCAAAATTTCTTTCTCCTTCGGCTTCATCCTCGCTTTCATTTTTGACATTAAGATTCATTCCTCTGGGAATCTCCTCTTGCAATGCTTTCACTTGTCTCTGCAATGCCCTAACCTCAGGTGTTACAACACTAGCTTTTCTGCCATTCCCTTTGTGGAGGCATTTTCGTGCTTCTCACTGAAACCCTAACGACGGTCCTGGTGCAAACTACCTCACAGTCGGTGATTTGTTTACACAAAAACCCTAACCCACAGTCCTGGTGCAAACTGTCTCACAATCGGTGATCTATTTACACACTCAGGAACTCCTGCTCTGATACCACTTGATGAAGGGTGCTCCCCTTAATACAAAAAACACATAACAAAAACTGAGAAACAACAACAATATGCAAGAACATAAAATTGGCTTCTTATTATCTCCACAAATGTGAAATTACAAATTTTCAGAATTACAATATGCAAAGCCACATGGGCACTCCCTTAAAAAATTCTGTAGGACAAAGCCTCGAATCAATATCTAGATCTACTTCCTAGAACTATCCTAGACAACACTATGGACCTTCTTTATATAGGCATTTTCCACCGCCCGAGAAGGTTCCATAAATTTAGCCCTTAGGGCCGACCAAACTTACAATTATTTTATTTTTCAATTTATTACATCAAAGTTAGCTCAAAATAACTTTTGAAACCCGAACAGAAATTTTGAAGAAAATTATTTTCCACCACTTCAAGTAACCCAACTTCTAAAGGCCATAAGTCATCACTAGTTGACCCGATTGACTATTATAACCCCATTCCAAAAATGCCATGAAGTGCTCTACAACACTTAAATTGAGCAAACTTCATTCAACCAAAGTTTTGACCTCATTCGGGGCCTCAAAAGCCTTCAAAACTAAGCTTGAAGTTTCTATACCCTATTTTCAATACCGAAAAATTTTAATATCTTCAAGACTAGACATGATCCGACAATGAAACTTTACTAATAGGCTAATACGGCCAAAATGAACCTCCACCTGTGAAATTAGAACATTCTGAGATCATATATAAAACTTACTAAAAATAGTAAATTTCTAAAAATAGCAGCTCTGCACAAGATAGCCCTTATTGAAAAGTAAACAGAAATATTTTGATTTTCTAAGTTTAGTGTTTCGTAAATTAATTTTGCATCTAGGTTTATGTTTTTGTTTTATTACCTAGGGTTTTGGTTTTCTACGTAGGGTTTTGTAATGTAATTTTGTATAACTAAATTTTACCAGTTTTCTACTTTAGTATGGTAATTTACAAAGTAAGTTGAAATAAAAAAAACTACTTGAAAGATAAAATATAATTAAATTTATACAATAATTTTGAAAATAACATTAAACTATGTTTTAAAATTACAAATAACTTGAAACTACAATTTTTAATGACAAAAATCATACAAAAATAATAATAAAGAATAGTACCTACCTGGAACATGAAAAAAATGGCAGATGGGGTTGACAGAGGAAGCTAGACCGGGCACCCGAGCTGTACTAAACATGATCCTATTTTTCTTGAAGATGAAAATGACAAGAATTCAGTTTTAAATATATATATATATATTTTCAGAATGGGCACCCGATTTGTTCAAATCGGGCCCTCGTTTTGAACAAATCGGGTGCCCGTATTGCTTTGGGTGCCCGATCCTAAACGGGTGCCAATTTTTGAAAAAGGATCGGGGTCCTAAACCTAAACAGGTGCTCAATTTTTAAAAATCAGGCGCCCATTTTTTATTCCTAATTTTCTACCCTGCGGACTTCCGTGGAATTGGCCCCCAACTCTAAACTCTTACCCTAATATCAATTTGTGTTCAATATGCCTTAATTCAACTCAGTGTGAAGGCTTGTGTAGTTGACTGATTAGCATGAGTAGCTTGAAGTACTTGTATTTACCGACTGAATAGTACAAGTAACCAACTAAATAACCTTTGACACTAATGACAATCTTTAATGCTCAAATAGAGATAACATGACCTGACAGACTTTTATGGTGAAATACCCAAAATGGTGACTTCACTATTAAATCAACTTACAATCAGCTGATCATGGAAATTGCTGACACTACTTGCTGAAAGAAAGTGTGGGAGCCACAACTAATTCCTAAAGTGAACTTTTTTTGGTGGACGGTGCTCCATGACAAAATTCTCACTCTTGACAGCCTCACTAAGCAGGGGTTTAGTCTTTCTAATAGGTGTTGTTTATGCAAAAGGGAGGAAAGTATAAATCATATCTTCATTCACTATGATTTTTCCACCGAGGTCTAGCAGCAGATTCTAACTTGGCTCTGCATTTCGTGGGCTCCTAATAGGGATATCCATGACTGGTTTCATGACTGGCTATCGCCATCCCACCACCCCCTAATAAAACTCCTCTGGAATCAAGCCCTTCCCATCTTCTACTGGACCCTTTGGAAGGAATGTAATAATAGGATCTTCAGGGAGATTGAGCTTAATGCTACAATGGTGCTCCATTTGGGACCACAAAATTGCCAAGATTTGGGGTATTGATAAGGGTTTCGCCAATTTTGATAGCACCAATATTACAATGCGTAAGGCCACTATTTGGACTCCTCCCTAGGCTATGATGAAGGGTGCTCCCTTTAATACCACAAATACACAATAGAAACAGAGAAACAACAACAATTTGCAAGAACAAAAAATGGGCTTCTTATTACCTCCACAAATGTGGAATTAGAAACTTTCAAAATTACAATATGCAAAGCCACATGGACATTCACCTTACAATATTCTGTAGGACAAAGCCTTGAATCATTACCCAAATCTACTACCCAGAACTGCCCTAGACAAAACTACGAGCCTTCTTTATATAGGCAATTTCCACCGCCTAAGAAGGTTCTGGAAATTTAGCCATTAAGGCCAACCAAAATTAGAATTATTTTATTTTTCAATTTATTAAATCAAAGTCGGCTCAAAATAACTTTTGAAACCCGAACATAAATTTTGAAAGAAATTTATTCTCCGCCATTTCAGGTGGCCCAACTTCCTGAGACCATAAGTCATCACCCGTTGACCTGATTGACTATTATGACCCCAATTCGGAAAGGGTGCAAGGAGCTCTATAGTACCTGACTCATGCAAGCTCTAATTAGCCAAAGTTTTGACCTCATCTATGGCCTCTAAAGCCTTCAAAACTGAGTTCAAAGTTTCTATACCCTCCTACCAATACCGAAAATTCTTAATATCTTCAAAATTGGACTTGATCCAACAATGAAACTTTACTAGTAGGCTGATATGACTAAGTTGAACCTCCACATGTGAAATTAGAACATTCTGAGATTGTATGACCAACTTACTAAAAATAGAAAGTATCCATAAATAGCATCTCTGCACAAGATAGCCCTTATTGAAAAGAAAACCATAAATATTTTTTTGGGTGATGCAAGATTTCTCTTACACCTAGGATGCTCCTACATTAGGCTACCTAGCCCAAACATAATTTTGATGGCTAGGTTCACAATGGTCTCCAAGCTAGTGGTGGCGTTATTCATGATCACAAGGGTCGATTGGTGGCTGCCTATGTTGGCCCCCTCTAGAATCATACTATCAATCAGGATGAGGATATGGCTCTCCTTTGGGGCCTGAAATTTTCCATTACCCTTGGATGTACCATCATCACTATTGAAGGGGATTCCAAAGTCATCATTGATCCTACTCAGGGAAATTTGAGCCCTAGTTGGAAAACTGACAATATTTTAGGTGATGGTTGTGGTTTAATGGAGCACACTCACAAATCTACTATCATGCACAACCACAGAGAAGGAAAATATGTGGCTAATGCCATGGCTGCTACCATTCAACATCTTGACAGACTTTGGTGTTGGAGAGCAGTCAGTCAACTACCCTAGAATACTTAAGAATGCTTAGGTGGGAAATGACCATTGATGAATTTGAGATCCATGAATTTTAAAAATTGGAGCTTGGTTTGGGTGCCTCCTAGTGGGGTCAGGTGCCATCACATTTTCACCACCTCTGCTTCAACTATTTTCAACTGCCATATGGCTTGTTTTGGAGGGCCTATAAATTGCAAAAGGGGTTTGACGTGGCAAATAGACACAAGGATTCCTTTTAAAGGCCATCATTATTCTAAATGGTTTCTAAATAAAATACAATCTATAGAGGATGATAGGAGATACATAGCATATTTAATTGATGTCAATTGTGTTTTAACATGCTATCCCCACGTGTTAACCCCGGTGGCCTCTTTGGCATGGTTTCATGAGCTCCAAGATAGTTATTACCCTAATTACTGCTCGCAGCATGAGAAGACCTTAATTCCCTTCTTCTGGTATCAATTCATCATTCCCAACTCCCGCCCTACATAAAATTTGGGTTTTAAGTCTGGTGTGAGCATTTTTGTGGGTCACCATTCTGGTTTTGAAATCTTTGATGTCAAAGGCGACTGTTGTCCTGTGTTTTGTGTGGTGTTTATCAATTGGCATCTGGAGACAAAGATGGGAGGCGATAGGAAGAGGATTGAGCTAGACAAGATTGATGAAGAGTTATCCTCAGACCCCATGGTCATGTATTTCTGCAAGGAGGGAGGTATTCTTCCTCTTAAGGAAAACCTCACGGGATATGATGAGATGATATCGAGGTAGTTTGTTAAAACCTGGAATGAAAGGAAGGTTACCATCAATGGTATCACCTTTGAAATAAATGAGGAGGTCATCGGCCAAGCCACGGGGATGTTGACTACTGGCAGAAAATTGCTAAAGCCCAAGCAAAGATGAAGTTTACTCAATTTTTAAAGAATGAAGATACCCCAGTTTCTAAAAATGGGGGCTACAAAATCTCCGATCTCCTAGAGTTATGACCAAAAATTTGTAAGTTGGTGATCAAATATTTCACCCTAGAGGATCGCTATGGTATGTTCTACAACTACCATATTCCTTTTTTGAATAATTTTTGGCATAAAGTTTTGATTTCTCTTCCCTTTTACCTATTACACTCTTTGGAGTCAAATGTGAATGATGCTAATGAGGCTATTTCTCTTGGGAAGAATCATGTCTATCTTCACTAGGGCCTAATCCTTAGACTGTACAATTTTTATCATGCCCTCTACCCCCTTGCTATGCAAGTTACCCACTTTGTCCAGCAACCCTTTTCACTTTCAATTTCTCTTAACCAGGACCTTCCCACTCCCTCTAAGTCAAAAAGGTTTCTCAACCCCTATTGCTAGCCCCAAATCATCCAAAACCCAACCCACCCATGTTTCATGGTTAGGCCCCAAACATGCCCTTGCTCCTGGAGATTTCTCTCAACCCCCCCAATAAAGAAAAATAAAATCATCATTAACCTGGATTGCCCTCCGAATACTGATCCCCATTCTAGCTCTACCCGTATCTCCTCTTGTATTTCCAAAGAGAAATGAAAAAAAGCTATCAAAGAGCTCATGATCCAGGAGGATGCCTCTGTGGGATGTCCCAGTAGAGAAGGCTCAGATGGTTCTGATAAGGTGGAAATCAAGGTGGGGGAAGACATCCAAACTACCATGGCTGAGGAGGAAAAGCTGGAAAAGGATCCCATTGTTGATAAAGAGACTATGGGTAGCGGTCTGATAGGAAGAATCAAGTACCAATTTGTGTCCCTGGAAAACACTATGACAAAGCTCACCCAGGACCTTGATAACACCAACAAAAGACTAGCGGATGTTAGTAAATTCTCTCTCAAGGTGATGCACGTGTCTACTACCACACTTTTCCTTCTCAATGAGAAGGCTTCAGAGGGTAAGGAGTGTCGAAGGAAACCGTGAACTCTTCAAATTTCTTAATGAGGAATGGGCTGACTTGTTGTTGTCTAAGCACTTATCGGACATGAAATGACTCTATGGCTGGATGAGTACGAGACAACGAAGATTAGGCTGGTTTGTAGCCTTTTTGTTGGATGGGCTTTGTTAATTTTTGTATGATTAAGACTTTAAGTTATGTTTTTAACCTTGTGTGGCATATTTTTATGTTATTTCTGGATATTACCAAGACTATTTCGTGGCTGTTTGATACTCAATGGCTATGGTGGATTGAATTTTTCTTTTATGTTTTTGATAGAGGTAGAAGCTTTGTGTGCTTATCTGCTACTACTGCTACTCTCTAACCTGAATTAATTCTCTGTTACTTCTCTTAGTTAGCCTCTTCATGTTCCACAGGCCAACACCCTGTTGTTGCTGCTAATTTCAAAAACTAACATGTGACTATATAATTATATTTAAAAAATATTAACTATCCTTAAATAAAATAAAAATAATGACTAATACACAATAGATTTATCACAATTTCAATTAATTTGCAAGTTTCATATCTATATATAAATTAATTTTTATGTTTAGCTATAATTAATTTAATAAGTTAATTTATAAATAAAAATATCACTAGTGCTTATTATTAATGGAATAAGAGATACTTGCACTTGGTGGTTGAGAAAACCTCTATAATATTTAGATTGAAATCTCAATGAAAATAAATCTTTTACAAAATAATTACCAATATCAAATATTTCAAGTGCTACTGAATATGTTGATGTCTACATGTGTCATTCCAACAATATTGTGTGTGTATCTATCTATCTATGTATTCTCAATATTGTTAACAATGGTAGTTAAAGGATTCATATTTAATTACTAGATAGTGAATAATGAATATACACATCATAATATATCTTTATCATTCATATTGACATCTTTTAGTACATTAAAATTTAACAACATGGTAGTTGTGATAATTACAATGATGAGATTGCATAACTAGAGTTGCCAAAGGTCTAGATATTTCATGATGGTTATGAAACTCAAACTCCTACTAGTGTTAAGTCATGATGGATTGCACATATAGTATAGAACATTCATTTTAATTATGCAATGATATGTTAGAAGTATGTTGCATGAATTTTTGGTATGGAGATTCAAGACTTATCAACATTTATTATCTTTAATGTGATAACCAAAATCTTTATGTTAAGAGAAACTCTTGGAATGTGATTCTATTATAAAATGAAGAGTAAGAAATTATTTTTCTTGAAATAAAAAAAAATTGAGTCATAGTTCGAGACAATCTACATTATCTTCAATTCTAATAATAAATAGTAAAATGAAAACTTTTGAAAATATATTTCCCTTAATTTTTTATGTTTTAATTTGAAAGAATTATGACATTTATAAATATTTTAAAGGAGAATTTGTGATATCACGATGATCAAATTCCTTAATTTTAGATCTTTAGATCAAATTTGATTGTATGAATTTGAATACATATTAAAAAATAACATGTGAAAATATGTAGATTGTTTATATGTATAATTGACAATTATTTGAATTCATTTTCTCTCTTACAAAATTGAAGCATATTCTAATGATTTCTTCTTCTTCTTTCCATGTGAATCAATGACACAATAAACATCTTTAAAATGCAACACAAATATTGTACAAATATATGAATATATAACTATATCAAATAACAATTTCACAATTACAAATAATAAGAAAAAATATGAACCGAAAATGGATAAAAAGAAATAAAGATGTTTCATTATTGAAATAATACAGTGTAACAATGGATTTAGCATATTTCTTTTGACTTTTTCAAAATCCCTAGCGAGGCTAGGATAGGGAATTAAACATTTATTCCCTTTTTGTTCTTGTATTATTTTCTCAAACCCACAAGACTCCATTAAAATAAAAAGAATCTCCAAATCTCCATTAACATAATAAAAATAAATAAAGTGCCTTTGCCACTGATCTTTCATTCATCATCAAATATGGAGCGTAGTTCAGGCTGAGGGAATACGATTAAGTTACATATTCATGTATAAATCAGCGACAACACTCATCAAAGTGGAAATCGGCATATTGTGAGCAACTATAAACGAACATGTTGCACCTGACGAAAGTGTTGCTGAGCGGCTACGAATGATGCCACTTCCTTTGTGTGTGGATTCTCTTTGCTCTTCGCACTACCGAAAAGAAATTTTGTAACTGTATTGCTAAATACACAACTTTTGCTGCTACTTTGGGCCTTTTTATCACAAGTTTTGGGCGAACCAGAGGCATGATGAACTTGCTTATTAAAACCCATCTTGCGTGAAGAAATTATTGATAGATCAGGCTGGTCAAGCTTTGTGTTGCAACAGTTAATTGCTAGATAATTGGTATAGATGTTAGGAAAGTATGTGAAGTATTTGTAAGGTTGGGGTATATATAATTTCTTCGTGTGCATTTGCGACCTCACTTCCTCCCATTTGGTGACTTTGACTTGATCTCTTCACAGTTTCCAAAACACGTTAATTGACTTGACTGTACATACTCTATTTGCAGATATTTTTAACGAAATTTCTCGTGAGAATGAAATAGGAAACAACTAGATGTAACGTTAACAATTTGTCAAAGAATTGGTATGTGAATTATTTTTAAGCTTTGCTTTACGTAACTTCTTGGTATGCAAGAGAGGGAATTTGATAGCAGCTACGACCTCATTTCCTCCCATCAAATCGACTGAATCTGATCTGCAACTAATTCAAGGACGTGTTAACTGACTTGGCTGCATGTCAATTCATACAAGTAATTACGCCGTAGGCGTTTCCATTTTGGAAAGCCTCGACCTGTTTTATTTGATCTACGGTTGTGATTGGTAGAAAAGGCAATGACTGCCATTGAGAGACTGAGAGCCGTTCATCTTGTGTTAAAGGCAAGGTACAATTTATTGCTGAGAGCATGACCCACGGATCACCAGTAAACACATCCAAACCGTCTGTAACATCTCAATCGGACGATTAAGAGAGCTCCCCCAAAATATCTGTGGAAACT
Organism: Chamaecyparis obtusa; assembly: GCA_027943335.1. Classification (NCBI taxonomy): domain Eukaryota; kingdom Viridiplantae; phylum Streptophyta; class Pinopsida; order Cupressales; family Cupressaceae; genus Chamaecyparis; species Chamaecyparis obtusa. Next base: position 285,421 of record BSBK01007296.1, on the reverse strand, counting down.
CTATATGATCCACGAACAATTCTATCAAAGCGAGCTCCTGACATATAGAGTTTTTAATTCACAGTTTTTGGCTTCTGCTGCAGAGCGCCAGTCAGTGATAATGAAGTCCACTGCCAAGGCAAGAAAGTGAGGAAGAGAGGGCGGGGCATCTCCAAATCAGTTCCCTGTGGGCAGAGTGGGCAAATATCTGAAGAAGGGCAGATATGCTAAAAGAGTTGGATCTGGTGCCCCATTTACTTTGCAGCTGTGGTGGAGTACTTGGCGGCAGAAGTGCTGGAGCTCGCTGGCAACGCTGCTAGGGAAAACAAGAAGAACAAAATCGTTCCCAGGCATCTCCTAATAACTTATCTCTAGACAAAACCAAGCAACCAATAACTTTCCGTGATAGCAATGGAGCTTCTATCACTTCTCCGAGATTTGGAGCTGGTGACGAAGGTCCTACAGCTTGCAGGAGAGCTCCAAGAACAACAAGTTGCATATTATAGTCATTTCCTGTCCGAGTTTGACAACAATCATTGTCTGCAATCATCACATGGCATCATGTAGAGTTAGATTATGTATATATCTACTAAATTGCTTATATAGGTTTAATTTACTTTTAGATATTAATGTCCAGCAGTGGTGAAAAATATTCTATAGGACTGAAGATGGTCTATATTCCTGACTATGACTGGCTCTATTCAAAGTTTGTGCAAAATGCCAATTCTTGTGCATGATTTTTGAAAATCAATTAACAGACCCAACATAATAACGGGAGCGAAAATAGAAGACCCAGAACAGATTTTGAGGAACTTGAACAAGCCAGTAGAAAGTTGAAATTCCCATTCCAACAACCCTGTCTAAAGTTTGTGCAATGAGATAAATTCAAAAATTTGAAAACACTATTATCAGAGAAATTCAGAAATCTGAAAACTCTCTTCTCACTTAGCATCACATAATATCACAGTCAAACTCAAAAAATTAGTGGTATTCTCACTTAATATCACACAGTCAATTTCAGAAATCTGTGATATATACTGTCGTTACAAACCCTACAAATTTGATGTGTTTGTTTATGATATTAAATGGAATGCAATTGACAAGTGTAAAGCAAACTATGAAAACATAGATAAGGAAGGTGTTATACTTTTGCATGCAGGCCACGTCTCATACCTCATAACTGCATTTTTTCTTTTACAATATGTTCTGCAACATATTGCAAAAGATCCAGAGAGGTGTGCGTTCTCTCTTATTAAGAAGTGAGCAGGCCTCTCTAAACCGCCAACAATGCCAATCAGCAGACTCCAGCCTACTGCAACTTCCTGACAATATGCTACCAGGCCTCTATTTTAACGCCTTCTCTTGCATCGTAATATACGGGAAAACTAAAAACCGAGTCAAAGAGTGCCAAAAAAAAAAAAGCATTCAATAAAAATTTCACATAAAAATTGTGCAGCTTTCATTGATAGAATTAAACTTGGGCGTTTTCTTAATGTACATTCAATCTAAAGCTTCATGATATTTGTAATTGAATTGATAAAAAAAATTCGCTTGTTGAGTAAATTTTATAATTTATTAATAGGGAAAACAATATAATTTTACAGAGAATATTTTGACAGCAAAATTTATGACCTGAAGTCATCTCTGGCTGCAGTTTTTAGATTATTATTCCTCCAAATTTTCCTCATTAATTGAAAAAATAATTATCTTTTGATTTGGGTAGTTAATCCTGAGATTTTTTTTGCTACTATGGTTTAGACTTAGAGAGTGAGAGAGAATCATTTGATAAGATAGCTCATTCTGATCTTATCTCTTATCAAATTAGTAGTTTAGAGACTGCAGGAGAACCATCCGTGCAATGTCAAGTTAGTTTAGAAACTAAACATGAACTGTGTGATAAAATGTCTCAATGAGATCTTGTTTCATGCCGAATGTGGTAGTTTTGAGAATGCACACAAGTATCTCATGTCATGCAAAATATGATAGTTTAGAGATTCTATTATAAATGTTTGAAAACTATGTCAGCTAGACCGTGTCTCATGCCAAATGTATCATTTAGGAAATTGCACAAGAATTGTTTGACAAATATCTGAATGAGATCTTTCTGAATGTGGTAGTTTTGTTTAACGACATGCCTTTTTGAGTTCAACTAATGCCAAATGTATTGTTGTAGCTCAAATATTTTCACTTTTATATGTAAATGTATATCAAAATCCTAACTGTAATGTTCAAACAGGCTCTATATTTACCTAGGTATTGGGTTAGGGTTCTCTTTATTATAACATTGATTTATGATTGAGTTTTAGATTTACTTGGGCTTAGTATTAGGATAAGTTTTTAATGATTTATGATTAGGATAAATCTAGGTTAGTGTTAGGGATAAGATTCAATTTGGTTTAATGTTCTATTACCTTTAGTGTTACAATAAAATATATTGTAATGGTAAAGTTGACATTCATTTTGGTTTAGTGTTAGTTTTAGACAATAATTATAATTATAATTAGAATTAAATTCTATTTATTATTAAATTTTAAGTTGAAGTTATTTTAGATTTTTATTAAACATATTAGATTTTAAATTTTGATTAATTCATCTTTATGATAAAAATATTAGACTTTTACTTTTCATTATTAGATATTAATAATCAAATAGAATTGATTTAAAATTCTAATTAATTATATTAATAGCTTCAATATCATAATTTAATGTATAATTTTGGAGTTTAATTCAATATTAGTGTTATCAACATTATATATTGTACATTCAAAATTCTTTAGGCCCCGTTTGTTTGCAGAATTGGAATTTGAGTCAAAACCTGATTATCTCAAAATCAGGTTTTGAAATTCTGGTTTTGTGTATTCGGAAGATAGTTTGGATTGTTTGATTGACCCAGAAGATGATTGAGACAATCCATCTTCTACATTTGGTTGTCATTTTCGAAATTGGAATTAGAATTAGAATTAGAACTTGCACTGAAATGTTTGAATTGACAAAAACTGGGCTCACAACAACACCGTCCTCCCCGTCTTTCTCCAACGTGTTTTGCAATATCAAAGAGGAAATATACTGCATCAGACTTATTGCGAAGGTGCCACAAGTATATATTGGCATCCCTTCATCTTGCATCCCTTCATCTCCAATGAGCCCAGACACAATACATAGTAAATTGCAGGACTCTTTGTGTGCAGCATAGAGGTTAATTTTGAAATGGGACATCAAGACCGAAAGGAAAATGCTCCTGTAAAGCGGCCTAGGAGAAGTGAGAGGTGGTCATGGAAGCGGGAGTCGTTGGATTTGAGTACTGATGACAACATCAGTATCAGCAGCCACTCCGTCTCTAGTTCTTCGTCAACAGACATAATCTCCTGAACGGTACCTGACCACGACAGGTAATGCAAAGCACAAAAGGAAGATGGCACCAGTTCGCACAGATTGTGTCACCAAAGAATTTGATAATAAAGATCATGTCATCATCGAAGTCAAGACCAGAAGGAAGTTGCTTTGTATGATGGGTCGAATGAAGCGAGCAATCCCTCCTTTCAGAATAGGCAGCCAAGTCTGTGTTAATCGACAGGGAATTTATTTTGTTCATCTACTAAGAAAGACTAAACAGAAGCGGGCGAGCTTCTTTTACGAATCCCACGAAGAGAATTAAATTTGGTTGATAAAATCTAAATCCAGAATTTCTTTTCAAATTCCACCTATTTGGTGGGAAGATGGTGCTGCTTATTTTGGTGTCAAAATCAGGTTTTCTCTCTAAAACCCGAATTGCATTATAGGTAACCAAACAGTGGATTCTGTTCAAAACCTAAAAATCCACTGCCAATTCTCGTCATCTTCCTTCCTGCAAACAAACGGGGCCTTATTGCTAAGACTTTTTTTTTGACTTATTTAGCCATATTATTTTACAAATACATTTGAAGATTATATATTTAATCAAGTCTTTGAACTTAATGGAAACTTTTATTTATAAGGGTGGATTATATAAGAGAACAAAATATTTATATGGATTATATTTATGTTAAATTATAATATATTATATATCATAATAAAAAAATATAATATAATATTATTATGATAATTTTAAATATACTTATATAATCTAATAGATAAAGATAATATAAAAATATATAATGTAAATATGTAAAGTTATAAATATTAAGAATATATTATATGTTATATTATAACATATTATATAGTATATCAGGAATTATTAAGAATAACTATAATATCTTACAATATAATTAATATATAACATAATTATATGTATTAGTATATTATATATTAAAATAATTAAAAAATTAATAGAATAGATTTTATCAAGAAAAAATAATAAACATATTTATACAAATTTAATATACTAAATGATTTATAAGGTGGGTTGTCAACAGGGTCCAAAAATTTGACATTCCTAGTGTTCTGTTCAATACCTGTGGCACCTTATCAATGAGTTTGATGAATTTCAAAACTTGTAATTCTCGAGTGAACAAAAGAGAGAGGGTTAATCATATGCGGTTGGGCGCCCCAACTTCTAATTCTTTCGCATGTTTTAATGGGCACCTTCATAAGCCACCGTGGATGGAACTCTATGTTGGAAAGCATTTCTTTTGGTGTTCCAATTTGAGGTAATGATATTGTAAAACTACTTGTAAAATTTTTGCTCAAGGAATACAATGGAGGACAATAGTTGGTAAATAAACCAAATAGATATGAACTAGGTGGACGGACTCCTCTTCATTTTGCTTCTCAGAAGGGTCACACAAATACATGTTATTTTCTTCTTGAACACGGAGCTGAAATAGATGTTCAAAATTGTTGGAAAAAGACACCTTTGCACGTGGCTTCATGGAATGGTCACCCAGATACGTGTCATTTACTTCTTGAGAATGGAGAGAAGCTAGATGTTCAAAACAACTGAAAATGGACACATTTGCACTATGCAATTAGATCAAAAAAATTTCCAATTGCACAAGGCGAAGATGCGGTTGTAAATGTCTTTTCGAAACAACAACAAATTGTTGATTTGCTTGATTCAAAAGACATGTCGACAGTGAGGCCTTTAGATACGATATTGCCACCAATTAAATGAATGTATTTTTGGTTTCTCCAACATTAATACAGCATACCCATTGCACACCAAGGTGCAATTGCTAGTATAACAAATGTAGTGCTGTAGAGATGCACACCATTTGGAAGGATGACGAAAACATATGTAATCTCGGTCTAAAAGAATGGACCACAAAAACATACATGGAAAAAATATAGTTTGAGGTGGGTGGTATAAATCGCCACTCTAAAGGATAGATAGTAGAGGTGAACGAGACAACAATCAAATGTGTAAGAACATAGAGGTCATTCTTTTTTTACATGATATTTATTAAGAGATTTGCATAGTTAGTCTATAGGGTATATTATGTGTTGGTTTTATTTAGAAATAATTTTTGAGTTGGAAAATAATTTTTGTCATTATTAAATTATTTTTATGTTATTTGAAATTTATCATCTTTAAATGTGGGGAGTAATAAGAATTCAAGGTGAGATCTGTACAATCTATCTACCACTAAAAATCAAATTAGATTAGGTTTCTATCAAATCTTTAACTTTTTTTTTGAAACAAAGTGAAAATAGATGCTCACTTGAAAATTATTTTAATGAAATTGGGATAATATACCACACCACTTGGGGTGATCAATTTAGCACAGCGGTCAAAACACTTCATTGGTGAGGCTGCCACTAGGGTTCAAGTCCCCGCTGGGCCATTGTGCTCCCAGGCTTGTGCCTATGTTGGGTTGTGCTCACATATTTGAATGATTGCAGTCCTAAATATGGTTTCCCATTACTGATAAAAAAAAAAAATACCACACCACTTGACATTATTATTATGAGATGTATAAGAATGTCTATATTATGAAATATTTTTAAGAGCATCCATGACATTGTAAGATGAATAAGAGAATTTAGGGCATACACAAGTATATAATATGGAGTTACAAACTAAACTCAAGAAATCATGGAAGATCTAAGTTGGTTGGTAACAATGACATAAATAACATGTTGAATAGGGCAAATTGCAATGCACAATTTTGATGAATGAAAGTTCTGACCTTGGGAATTATACACTGCTCTTGAAAGATGTTCTCATAAAAGATGTGATCATCATGAAGGGTGTTGGGATTGACAACATTTATCTAACATTCTAGAAAAGAATATATTTCTTTGATTTGAGGCAAAAAAAAATGGGTGTCTATGTTAATTTTTATCAAATGCTTTGAAAAGGGTTGTTTGTTGTTATGTTTAAATGATACTCTAAAAAAGAAAGTGGTAAAAAAATGAATTTTGGAATGTGGGGTAGTCCATGTTTAAGGAAATCCCACAGTCACCAAAAAAAACCTTAAAGGGGTGGTCAAAAGATCATCCCCTATTCAACTTGAGATTAAAAAAAAAATGCAGGAAGAATATTGGCAATTCTTACCACAAATCTTACAGACCATTAGGAATATTGTGGAATTGGAAGAATCCAGGATCACCCAGCCTCACATGAATGCTAAGGTTTTAATTCCCCTAGACCCTAATTTTGAAATCCATAACAAAATAGTTCTACATATGGAAGATATCAATTTAAATTAGGACATTTTGTTTTTAGGAAATCTTAGTGCATACTTTTATTATAAAAGAAATGAGCATCTCAAGAGATATTGGCCAATTATAAATTTGAAGCCAGTCAACTCTTTTCAAAGTAATAAGAATGTGCTAGAATAAATAGGTCCCCTTTCAAAATAGATTCTAATAGGGGATAAACACAATCCTTCTAACATTCATAGTAATGAAAAATGAGATGAAAAAATTGAAATTGTTGATACAAAGATGAATGAAATTCCTACTGCCCCTCTTGAAGGAATAAATCTATTAAGGGCTCGAGATTGGGTAGTAATAAGGTATCCATTTTGGATCCCCTCTTTGAGGAGGAAATAGTTGTCATACCCGATGGGAAATTATCTACTTCCATTTCCCATATTGGTCACCATGTAGAACAAGGACCTAATTCCAGTGGTAATAAGAAAAATGCTTAATAGTTGGCACTTGATTCTTTTCAAAAGAAATGTACAAGAATAAGACAAATTATTATGGTGAATATGGAAATGGGATTTGATTGCCTTGACACATTGGAAATGGACATCACTTCATCTACTAATATTACAGGAAAGGAGATTGTATTAGCCACCCCCACCCCCAACAGGGAGAACATGGAAACCCAGGATACCAATTTTCCTGATTGGAATCGTAAAGAAGACAAAAAGAAAAGAAAGATGGGTGATAGGAACACCAATATAGAATCTAGTTTGGATAAGAAGAATTCAAAGAAAAAGGAGAAGGAAATTCCCAAATGCTTTATTGGATTATGCAAGAATCAAAGATATCTCCCCACTTATTTCTGAATAAATTTAAATATTTGTAGTTGGAATGTGAGGGGACTTGAGATGCCAGATAGAAAGTATGTGGCTAGAGAATTATGTAAAACCAGGTAGAATCGTAACTTCCTATGCCTTCAAGAAGTTAAGGTTATTGGCCTTTAAGCCCTGTCTATGTTGAAATTGATATGAGATGATGCAATCCTTCATTACTCAATGCATGATAGAGGAAAAGATGGAATTGATATTTTCATCCATATGAAATGGAGTAAATATGTTGATGCCTTGAGTTCTTCACCTTGTTATGAAGTTGTTTGGGTCACATCGAACCTAGGAGGTAGATCTTTTGGTCATTTTTCATTGTATGCTTCTAATGAAAAAAGAGAAAGATCAACCTGATGAGTTCGTCTTACTTCTAATCTCTCTAGGTTCTCTTGGATCTAGATTGGGAACTACAACATGATTGAATTTAAGGAAGAAAATTAAGGGTGAAAAGATATTATATGGAAGCATGATGCATTATTCTTTTGGTCCACATTCAAAAGGTTCCTTCAATTTATGGAGCCATGTTGGAAAAAGGAAAATTCTAGCATGTGATATATAGCTTTCCTAGTGAAACAATCAATCTTTAGGAAGTATGATCTTTTGCATACAAGATAGAATATATGTGAATAAAGTTGTCTTTTCTTTGCTTCTGTCTAGTAATGGAAATGCTATATCAGTTATACATGTTTCTATATCCAACCATTCCCCCATTGCAAAGTTTCATTTATTTGGAATAATGTAGTGAGTCCTAATTTTTCATCAAGGTCTCACTTGTACAAACTAAATACCTCCCTTCTTCATTATAAGGATCCTTAAAATGATACTTTGATTATTACTTACATTGTCAAATCTCTAAACAACAGTCCTCCACATCCCTATCTTTTGGGTTCTATGGTGGAGGGTTGGAGTCCAATATGTTTCAAATGGTGGGAAAAAAGATAGAAAAGGATATAAATTATATTGACTTGGTTCTTCATTATAAGCTTGATTTGTTTGAAGGTTAGCTATAGGAAAATAGTTCTAACCAAGATTTGGAGGCTAAATTAATCAGAACCAAGGTGAGCTTATTAATAAAATTCAGAACTACAATTTCCAAGGGCATACAATTATAGTTATGATGAGTTGGCTTAAAAAGGAAGATAGGAGATCTAAATATTTCTTTAAGATAATTAAATTTAAATAGGAAAAGGAAACTTATAGAACTTATTGAATATAATGGCCAAGTTTCCAAGGATAAATATTTTCTCAAGAAAGTCCTACAAGACTTCTAATAGAAGTTTTATCTTCTGATTATGTTCCTCAAATGTTGTACATGCCTTGAAATTTTTCCATTAATTAATCCCAAATATGGTTTCTAAAGATGATGTTTTCTATTTGAACAAGGCTATCTCTTTCCAAGAAATTAGGAACACCATTCTCTCTCTGAAAAATGATAATGCCTTATGAATTGATGGCTTTTCTACTGAATTTAGTAAGGCTAATGTTGAATGGGTTTGCACAACAATACCAGAGCTTTATCAATCTTCTTTTACTAGTGGGACACTAGGTAAAAGAATTAGTTGTGGCATTATCAAGATCACTCCAAAATATGGTGATAGAACTCAAATTTAAAATTGGAAGCCAATTACATTATTTAATCTCTCATATAAGATATTAGCTAAAACTTTGGCCAAGTGGTTGGAGGTGTTTGATAGGATTGCACGTCTATGAATCAGACTAGTTTCATTAAAGGGAGATACATATTAGAGTACTTGATTACTTTTTGGGAGGGTATGGACTATGCCAAATAGATAATCAAAATGTTTCAATTATTTTACTTGACTTTAAAAAATCATATAATAGGATAGAGTGGCCTTTGTGATGGGTACGTTACAATCCTTTCACTTCCCTCAAAATTTTTTTAGATGGATTAGTATTTTATTCTGAGACTCCTCTAGTATCATTAATGTTAATGGGGATCATTTAGAATCTTCTTTTCTTCAAAGATCCATCTAGTAAGGTTTCCTTATTGCCCTAGCCCTCTTTTTCATCATTGTTGATGCTCTCTTTTATATTCTCATAATCAACTCCATTCAACCCCCTATGAAACATATCGAATTTCCTAATGGTAACCAATTATGGAATGCCTAGTTTGTAGATGATACAAATTTATAGATGATCTCTCTGAGTCCAATTTTGATTGCAGATATTCTTTAAAGACTCTAGTTCCAAAGTTCTTCCTCATAAATCTATAGTGATTGGGTGGATTGAGGTTCCCTTCAACTAGTTTTCTTTGAAAAGATGGGGTTGGTCTGGCCCAAATAAGATTGTTAGATACCTTGGAATTCCCTTTGGATTTTTTCTCACCCTTAAGGATAGGTGGGAATGGTGGTTCAAGAAAATTGAAAAGATTAATGAAATATGAAAAAACTATATCTTATCCTCAATTGGAAAGATTCAAGTAGTGCAAAAATTACTATCTTCCCATGCCATTTATGATTCATCAACTTGGCTCTTTACAATTTCTCATTTTAGAAAACTAGAAAAAATCTTAGAGATTTTATATGGTCCAATGGTATGCTGAATAGATAAAGACATTGTATGTCCTGGAAATGGTGTTTCCTTAACCTAAAATATAGGGTGGTATTGGTCTAAAAAATCTTAAGCTATATGGTATTGCAGTTTCTTTCAAATGGGTTTTTAAATATATGAAGGGTAATGAACCTTGGAATGTGGTTATCAAGAATAATTTAGCCACCCTTCTCTCTCTCAAATATATCATGACATTGTTGGTAATGAAGATTCATTATATCCTCAACTTAGAGGCATTTTTCTATTTGTGTTTGGATCCATATAAGTGGACGCATAATTGATTTGGAGTATCACTTCTCTAGCAAGACCTTAGCTACACAAAAATCATCATTTTATAAATGTCATTCCAATTGACCTCATATACTACACAAATATATACAAAAAATAGAGCATTTTTTTTGGGTAATTGACCTTTCACATCTCTTTAATGTACCTTTTGTACAATAAGGTGTGATTTATAGCATATGTTATTGTAAACTCATGATCACCTCCAAATGATCTAGCTCATCTAAGATGGACAGGATGTCATCATACACATCATGCTTAGGAATAAAATTAACTAGGTTTCACTAAGGCATGAAAATTAGGTTCAATCATGCTACAATATATAAAATGTTAAGAAGTGTAGGCTATATGACATATAGGAGTAATATCACAAGAATAAATTATGTCATTATCTGCAGGTAAATCACATATGGGAGATGCACTCAAATTAACATATAATTAGAAGCATATACAAAATTATCATTCTCCAAATTTATGAATTATGTAAGACGTTGAATTGATAGAATAATTATGCAAGGGTGCTCAATAAATAGGGAAATGTGATTTAAGAAAAACCCTAAATGAAGGAAAATAATGTGTACTCCTATAATTCTTCCATAAACAAGATTATCTCATTCTTATAGAACATATTGTGATAGAAACAAGACAATGGGATCACATTCACATAGTCTAAAGAAATGCCAAAGTAAGCATGAATTGGGCCTAAGGATATAATTCCATGAGAATATATAATAAAATTAATGGTATATTCAAGGGTCTCTTGTTTTACAAGGATAGACAATAAAAATGCAACAACCTTAAGTGGATGATTCATGAAACATGGAAAGGAATCCATATTTGTTATATCTGATAAATAGGAAATTAGGCTTAAAATGCATTATGTTAAATCAAAGATGGGTATCATAGGAAAAAGATAAGCATTGGATTTAAGGAGCACCATGCACAAAACAAAATATCAATCTATAATGCATAAAGGAAAACTGAAAGTTTTAAATTGAAAAGAGAATACAATCAACTAAATTGTAGATTTGAAAAATCCTAAAACTATAAAAGCAACCTAGGTGGTGTGGTTGTAATTGAGTTCACCAAAATGAAAAGGGAAAAATATAATCCTTAGGGATAGTTATGGTTAATCAACAAAATGCATATATTGAAGACAAATTAATCAGAATGGCTCAAATATCACTTGTGGAGACCAATTATACAATAACAAATATGACCTAGAGAAAACAAATAATTAATTTTTCACTTAATATCATAATATTCTCAGACAAAGATATATCAAATAGTTATCACATCATTTTCATGCCATCAACCATCAAGCTAGATATCACATTTAATTATTTTAATATCTTTGTTAATTTTAAGTAATCTCCATTATCAACTTTTACTTTATATAATGCATTAATTTAATTAATCTAAATAAATTAATTAAATTATAAATATTTCTTCACAATAATTACTTAAAAAAATATTAAATATATAAATCTCTATATAAAAAATATTACTATTTGATAAGTACGAGATATTTTTCATAGCAAGTCAAATTGTGATATTGTTATCAAGATTTAATGAGTTTGACTCAAAAATTACACCTTTGAATCTTGATAGAAAATGCAATATCACAATTATTATTATTTATTTATTAAAAACATCATTGCAAACTTTTTATTATTAATATTTCTCAATCAATTTTTTTTCTAAATATAATTCAAAAAATTATATAAAAGCTCTTATATAAATTGTATATATATAGTTGAAACTCTAGAACAAATCTAGAATTACATATTCATAGAATTGAACTCCTTTAGTGAACACTATAATTTAAGAGGGGAATCCTATTAAATTTTGTTTCTTCAGTAAGAAATATAATTCCCTTCACTATTAAGAATGTAGGAAACAAATTCAATTCCTCATTCCAATCACAATACCCTCCAATGACACAATCTAAAATAGAAGACAACATAATCTCAATTAAAAGATCATCCATGGTTAATTCTTTTCATTTACAGACCGCTTCCAACATCATTTGTCAATATATAATGTTATCTTGTCTGAACTCATGACCAAAGTAGAGATAAATTTCAATAATGAAAATTAAAACAATCACATCAAAATTGGATTTATGATTGCGTGTTAAAAAAGTATCAATTATATTAGCTTTAACCTATCAATGCAATTTTTTATTACTGCATTGCTACAATAACAAAGTCTCATAATTCTTGATACATGTAATTATTCAATACCTGCCGCATTCTACAGCTTCATACAAGAGTCAATTTTGATATCCTCCAAGAAGAGACTCATTGGACGCATAATGTTTTGTAACTTTCTACAAGATACAAATTGAATATCCTTCATGCAATTGAGGTTGGAAAAACTTGGTAACTCTACAAGCTCATGACACACTTGAATGTTCAACTATGTGAGCATTGTAAGATTACCAGTTGTTGATACCATTTGCAAATTTGAGAAACTCATTACATAGAGACTAGTCACACTTGTTGGCAACATAATAATCTTTTCACTAAGTAAAATTTTAATTTTCAACATGTAGCTATAGCTAGAAAAACTTGGCAACTCCTCAATCTTAGGACATCCAATAATGTAAAAATGATGGAGTACAATACCACTTAGGGGAATGGAGGGATGGATCGGTGGTATATCAAATCAAAATGACCTTGATTTAAAATTTTACAACTTTTATAATATAAAGTGAAACTTTCATAATAATTTAGCTATCAAGTATATGTGAGCATATTTAACATGAGTGAACATAGATATCATAACTAGATTGAATGGAGACTAGGAACATTATAGAAACCCAAAAGATGAAATATTTACAAGATAACATAATCTTAGGAGACTTTAAAAATTGAAACACATGATAAGTAAATAAACATGTAGACCAGATACATCAGGGATAATAACAACTCATAGCACAAATATTGTCATGAGTGGAAAACTCTCACGGGGAATAAAAAACACTAGAATGTACCTCATTGACTTATTTAGAAAATTCCTCACTAGTAAAGCCTATTGACTATAATGTGTCTCAATGACATTTAAATGTGCCTCACTAGAAATAAATAATGTTCCTCACTGGCATGTGCCTCAGTGGAAAGAGTGTGTCCCACTGGCTAATGCCTTGTATCATCATATTTGATACAAATACATAGTATCATCTTTATTTCACTTCACAACATCTTATGATCTCATAATATTTTGTGAATTCCACTATCTTCTTAGTCTCCTCAATGTCTGTTTTCATATTTAAGATTATGTTATTTGAATCATTAGCACTATCTTTTAATAAATAATTCTTTTGTACACTCTTTTAAAAAAATTCAAGTTCATACTCAAACCTTTTACACATTTATTCTTTTTCTTTCAACTTGACTCCCTTTTCTTCTACAATTTGAACCTTGAGTTTCTTGTTTTCTTTTTCAAGGTTTCTAATCACATATAGAGAAGAAACAAGGTCTCTTTCAAAATAGACTACTTCTTAAGGGTTACTAACACATTTTTATATATTTGATTTATTCATATTTGTACCATGAATTCATCAAGTTTCTTATTAGAAATATTTTCTTCTACAACCTATGATTTCTCATGTTTACTCATATTCCTCTTTCCCATTATAAGAAATCCATGACCAGGAATCCCCTGAGTTATTGAAACTTGTATACGAGGGTTTAGCTTTGATACCAATTGTTGGAGTACTAAACCATTGAGAGGGGAGGAGTTAAATTCATGGTATATTAAATCACAATGACCTTGAATTAAAATTTTACAACTTTGAACATGTAAAGTACAAGTTTTAGAGAAATTTAGTTATAAAGTATATATATGAGGATATCTAACATGAGTGAACATAAAGACCACAACCATATCAGAGAGAGTAATAAAATTATAGAAACCCAAAAGATGAAATATTTACAAGATAACATATTCTTAGGAGAACTTTAAAACTGAATGACATGTGATAAGTAAATGAGTATGAGGACCAAACATATTAATGATAATGAAAACTCATAAGAGAAATATTGTTCTGATTGGAGAACCCTCATGGGGAATAAAAACCACTTGAAAGTTCCTCATTGGCTTGCTTAGAAAATGTCTCACTAATAGAGCCTACTGGCTACATTATGTCTCACTAACATTTAAATGTGCCTCACTCGTAAATACAATTTTCTTCATACCATCAGAGTTTTGAGACAAATACATAGTATCGTCTTTGTTTTACGTCACAATATCTTCTAATATTGCATTACTTGAGATTCAAAAGAAAAAATATAATATATCTCAATTTTCACATATGATATATCATTTTTCATATGTGAAGTATACACAATGATAAACAATATAATGAATCAAATTCTTGATGTAATGCAACTACTTTACAAAACTCTAAATGTTTAGATTTATAAAACCGAATGATAATTCCTTGATATCATTTATACAAATAACTCTATACAAAGTATGATAATCAAATGATTTTTCCTTCTGAAACAACCAACCCACATCTTGAATGCCTTCAATATAATATATAAAATATTTACAATCCTGAAAATAATCTACCAACATCATAAGTGTTTGCCAACTTCCTTTTAACAAATAATGGTAACCAAACTATAATATGTTCACCAAAGCCAAACTAGGGTAAAGAATGTAGTGCGTGTTCAACTGAACCAAATAGAGAATGCACACTAACTAAATGTGTGTTAATCAAGCAGAAAACTTCATACTTGTGTCAGAATTGAGACCATAATGTTCTACAATAAGCATACTTGAATAGACAAAGAAAACCACAATATTAACCATGGTGAAACCCTTAACATAATACAAACTTGAACTAAGGTTTCTTGAAAATCCTTTAACTCACAATACAAGGGTTTTAAAAGTGACACATACACGAACAGAAAATGCTTCTCATAAAACCCTGACTAGGCTTACAGAAAAGATCTTAAATATTTGTTTATTTCAAATACAAGCCTCAAACTGTATTTGTTTATTTGTTTCTTGAAAAGCCTTTAAATCACAATACAAGGGTTTTAAAAGTGACACATGCACGGAATAAAATGCTTCTCATAAAACCTTGACTAGGCTTACAAAAAGATCAAGATATTTTTTTATTTCAAAATCGGGTGGGATTTCAGGTTTGCAGGCTGGGGGCTCTGCTGGAGATGACTTCCCTGTAGTTCTAGACCTTGAGGAACCAAAGAATAAGGAAGGGGCCCCACTTGAAAAGAAGAAAGATCCAGGTAAGGAAGCAGGGGAGAAGGACGGGAAGACCCAGGGGTGTGATCAGAATGGAGATGCCATCAATCGTTGGTGGTCTACCCTCTTTGGTGTTAAACCTATAGGCAAGTCCTCTTTCCTTTCTATTAAGGATATATTTGACAAGGAGAAAGGAAAATATGCCATATAGATCCCTGATGAGCTGGTTGATCACAATATAGCTTCGATGGACCACACCCTTGTTGGTAAATTTGTAGGGCCTAGACCTAACATTGACATCGTTAGGATTTTTGCTATGAAGAAATGGGGTTTAAAGGGCCAAGTCCTTGTCAAAGCTATGGCAAAGGGTTTTTTGTCTTTTGAGTTTTCATGTAAGGAGGACTTAGAAAAAATCCTTTGTGTGGGTACCTGGTCTATTGGAAAGGCTACCCTAGCTTTGTAGAAATGGACTCCCAAGCTTTATCTCAATGATTCATTCTTTGTCCAAGCCCTGGTGTGGGTTAGACTCCTAGAAATTCCTCTGGAATTCTGGTTTGAGGATGTCTTCGATGGAATAGCCAACTCCTTCGGTTGCCTTCTCTTGATAGACCCCGTGAACACTACTAGAAGTCACCTAACCTATGCCAAGATCTGTATAGGAGTGGAAGAGGGTCAAGACATGCCAAAAATTATTGTTCTCCGATCCAAACTGGGTAAACATGTGCAGAAGATGGATTAAAAAAGTGTCCCTTTTTCTTGCTTCCTTTACAAGAAAGTTGGACACAAAGCTAATTCATACCCAACTTCTCTGAAGTTGGAGAAAGCTAAGCAAGCTATAGTTGAAAAAAAAAACTAGGTAACATCAATTTAGGTGATAAAGCTAACCCAACCAGGGAGAACTCTAATCAACATGGCTCAAAGGCTAACACTCACAGAGTGTGGAAAAAAAAGGATCAATCAGAGACCATTCCCGAGACCCTCATTTCTAAGGAAGATGAGAATACATTTGCAAAAGGGGAGTCAATAAATTAGGATAATACCAAAGAGATGAATAGCCAAGACAAAAGAGTACTCAAAGAGGAGCTCCCCTTGCTTGAAGGCATAGACTTGGAAGTCAATATTCAACAAGAAACCAAGGAAGAAACTAAAGAAAAATTCTTGGCAGAAGGTGGAGACTCATGCCCTGGGTCAATCTTCATCTCCATTGTATCAAATTCTCTTGAACCCCCGATGGAAGAATGCTTCTCCAGCCCGAGTAGGGACAAACCTAAGGGAAGCCCATCTCAAGAATCTCACCCATTCTCTGAAACATAGGAGACTAACAAGGTTCTACAAATGGAAGAACTTTTGGGCACAATCTCCCAATGGTAGCTCACCAAGATGGAGGAGCTATTCGCGAAATACAAAGATGCTAAGGAGGGATGGTCAAAGGTTAAAAGTAAGAAGAGAACCAAAAGCAGGGACCCTTCACTAGTCTCTCCTGTAGCAACCAGGAGCAGAAACAAAGTGGATGTTGTGGCTAAACTAAAAACCCCTAGCAGAAAGAAAGCAAGTCAGATTAGGCAAGAAGAAGCAAGTAAGAATATTGTGGATGGGACTAAAAAAACCATCTAGATAGCCTGCAACCGTAGTAAGTAATGATTATAAATTCAAGGAACCCCTATGGTCTCTTTAGCTCACTTATGCAGGATGTCACTAGGAACATCATCAGTTATCCTAGATCTTACATCTTTTGTCCTTACGATATTATTAATCAGAAGGATAACTTAGAGCGAATCTATTTGAGGAATTCTTATCAAATTAATTTTGTAGTTATCTACAAAGAAGTTATAGCTATGGATGTGCTTTAGAAGAACAATAGAGGTATTTTTTTCCAATCTGGTTGGCCCAATCTCAAAGGTGTGGCCAATGGGATCCTAGGTTAGGTGGGCAATGGTGGCTTTGGTTTCGTGGGTGTTTGGGTTACTCCCCAAGTCACCAAGGCCCCTAAAAATGGGGTCAATCTCTGGTCGAAAGCTGAATCATGAATAAAAATGAGAATACTCAACTTGTCGTGGCCCACTATCATCACTTGTCAAGGCCCACCACCTGGGTCATTGACTGGATAGTCATTCTAGCTGCCAGTAAGGAAGCTAATAAGAGTGGGATCCATGCTGAAGATCTCTCTATTAAACTATTGGATTCTCTCAATGTGGACAAACTCCAAAGTACTCAAGTTATGATAAAAGATAATAATGACAACATTTAGAGGTTTTTTGGAGGAGTAATATCAATAATGACAAGTTGGGGAGGGACAGAGAGATCAATTACTATGTGTCCTCTCTGCACGCTTTCTAGGTTCCCCTTCCTAAGAACTATAATTATATCCAAAGGTATTTCCCTAGAAAGCCAAATATTAAGGCTGCTAGAAAG